>JAVYIG010000845.1:0-436001 GCA_035222895.1 Strongylocentrotus droebachiensis | reverse complement strand
AGAGCATGGTGGACACCGGTGCTATATAAATATCCATTTTTATTTATTTATTATTTATTTGTATGATTATGAGCAGTCAATATTCCCTAATGCGCTCGCATAGAGTAGGATGCGCACGGAACCCATGTTGGGCTTTTAAGTTATCTTGTATTTTCTTCATACTCTTAACAGGGGATCCATAAAATGCCAGGTCAACTAACACATGTATTTTGATGTTGATTTTATACATTCTAGTACACTAGAACATTCAAGTGTTGTAGGAACTTTATAGGATTAAGGACATGTTAATAAGTAACTTAGTGTTTGTGAATTGCAGCCTGGCCTGGCAATTGATGATATAGATTATTTTCAAACTTTCTCTCTCAAAACTTGTCTTCATCTTTGATGCGGAGGAGATAAGAGGCAGATTGTGTTGTGTCATTACAATCCACCACTGCATATACATACCTGCCAACCGCCCCGATTTAGGCGGAGTTCCTCCGCATTTTTCATACCAACTCCGAATTCCGAGTGCATGCCTCAAAACTCCGATTTTTTTAATTTTTAAAATATTTTTAAAACAAAGGACCGTTGCATAAGACTAAAGCATAACACAGCACTGATAACCAGATCACGCCGACATCCGCGCTCGCGCTCATAGAAGATATACACAGCGCAGGCCCGAACGTGATCGTTAGTTCCGCAGTCATTATCCATGTACTGCATGTACTAGTACATGGAAGCACGTGCACAAGCTATATCGATAAAGTGTGTGCATGCGTATAGCCCACGTGTATTTATATTACATGTGCAGTTGATACACCGTGCATAAACACTGTATATATTGGCGTGTTTTCTTCAATGCCTGTGCGATGACTGCGATCGTGGAAGCTTGTTATTTACCGGACTTCCTCAGATTTATTTTGGATTACTACTACTATATTCTTCTTCTTCGTTGATTTCTCCATTTTTGAAGGACAAAATGGGTAAGACTCGTGCTGTTCATAATCAGAAGTATAAGAAAGAATACAAAAATTGTTTATGTGTGGGGCGAAAAGGTTGAAGGAAAAGGCCCATTTGCACCATTAAAATGGAGAGAAAAAAAAATAGACCCTAAAGTCCTGTGTACCCCCCCCCCCCCCCCCCCCCCCCCCCCCAATCTACGGGCTACTACCCCAATCCTTCGGTGGTTCGCGACCTCGTAGTCCATCCAGAAAAATTTACTCCTAATTTCTCTTCTCTCAGGTTGGCAGGTATGCATATAGGTTTTAATATAATTCATAATGAATGCACACATTGGTAAGACTATTTCTTGATTATCTTTTGAGAGGGTACTGAGACTATTTTTATATGGTTGTGCAAAGTGCTGGAATAACTTACCATTAGAAGTCAGGAAATCACCATCTGTGAATATCTTTAAATCAAAACTGAAAGCACATCTTTTCAATTAACTGTAAAGCTAAGCATATCAGGAGCTCTTGTAGTGCAGTAGAATATATATTTAATGTTGAATAGTTTCTGCGCTCTATAAATGTATTATTATTATTGCCATTCCCTGTATGTACTCTTTCAGCAACTCAACGAGCTGTGCGCCACGACCTTTGATGCGGGCGAAGAACAGGAAGCCAGCACTAGCCTGCAGGTGATGAGCGAGCTGGTTGTACCATGCACAAGTCTGCTGGGATCCAACCCTGGCGACGATGCACAGGCCGTGGAGGAGATCAGGGGGAGATGGTGCTCATATCTTGGTCATGACCTACCTGGTAAATTCCATGCGAATGGTGTTGATGTGGGGAGGGGGAGGGGGCAGGGAGGGGGCATTGGGAAGGGTGAGCTGTGGAGGAGATCAGGGGGAGATGGTGCTTGTATCTTGGACATGACCTACCTGGTATGTTCCATGAACATGGTGTTGGTGTGGAATGGGGGAGGGGGAGGGAGGGGGCATGGGGAAGGGGTGAGCTGTGGAAGAGATCAGGGGGAGATGGTGCTCGTATCTTGGTCATGACCTACCTGGTAAATTCCATGCACATGGTTTTGGTGTGGAATGGGGGAGGGGACATGGAGGAGGGAGGGGGCATGGGGCAGGGGACAGGGGGGAGCTGTATAAAAAGGGTTGGGAAAGTCAAAATTTGAGTGGCAAGGTTTCATCACCACACTGACAGTATACATGTGATGATAAAGTGGGCTGCAGTCAAACAACTTCAGGGTGGGGTTGGGGGGGGGGGGGGAGGGAATAAGGGAATGTGTCTAATTATGCTGATATATTAACCTTTCAACAGATCTTGTGGGATAAATAACCTGACGTTCTCTTGCATTTTTGTCCTGCTTATCATGGATAACATTCTCTAATATGTCTTACAGGTAAATTGCAGGACAAACTCCAAGACCTCTTGTCGCGGCTCCTGGACGGCTCCTCGGACGGTCTGACGGTCAAGACCCCGCCCCTCATCCGCTCCCAACGAACGGTCAACCACAGTCAGCAGTTTAGAAAAAGCATGCAACTCATCAAGAACTGTGAAGAAGCGGGCCAGGGAGAAGACTCCTCATAGCACAGAGCCATCACCAGGGACACGTTTCACAAAGCCTTTTATCAATGATAAATGACAAAAGTCAGTGACAAATCTGCTGATAACCAATCAGAAACAAGCATTTCAGTAGCTTATAACAAAAACTGTCATATGTCACTGATGACAAGTTCCGTGAAACGCCCCCAGGTTCATATATGACGACTCTGCCAGGGAAATATTGATGAATTGTAGATCCTTGCAGAAACCTTTTTGATGCAGAGCATCTAAGCAGCAGGCAACGGAAGGAGTTGTCACAACAGTGAGTCGTGAAGTTACCTGCCAGGGAATGCTTGGTGAATTGTACCTCCGTGTAGAACTCTTTTTGATACAGAGTATCTAAGCAGCAGGCAACGGAAAGAGTCGTCACAGCAGTGCGTCATGAAGTTATCTTTGACCACTCTGCCAGGGAATTCTTGGTGTATCGTAGATCCATGCAGAACTCCTTCTGATACAGAGTATCAAACAAAGCCGACTGCAAGAGGACTTAGCATAGAGCCATGAGGTTTATATGTGACATCTCTGCCAGGGAAAGATGGATGAATTGTAGATCCTTGCAGAACTCTCTCCGATACAGAGTATATAAGCAGCACGCAACGGAAGGAATTGTCACAACAGTGAGCCATAAAGTTCATAGTCGAGGGCTCTGCCAGGCAACTCTTGGTGAATTGTACTACCAAGCAGAACAGAGTATCTAAGAAGGCAGGCCAGGGAAGAACTAGGTGATTCCTCTTTAAAGATAAAGTTGAGTTCTGGTCATGTGATTGCATTGTGAAAGAAACGATGTGGAATCTATCAGAAAAGGTTGATCATCTAGTACATAAGTATTCGTGTGTATTGCAAGGTTCTGGAATCATCAAAATGATAAGAAATTTGGCCAAATCTTGGCAAAGTTACAAGCAATGCGCACAGAATGATGTATATGGGACTACACGAGCACATGGCGAAAAAAAACCTACCCCCGATTTTTACGATGTTTCATGTCATATTTAGAATATGAAGGCATTTGAAGAGCCATGCTTTTCAGGGAACATGTTTAATCTTATGTTCTTCCACCCTTGCATAATAACAATGATAATGCTCACAAATTATTTTTTACCTCTTCCCAGAACTCAACCTTCTCTTTAAGCTCTTTGGAATAGCAACAACTAAGCAAGTCAACAGGTCAAGTTTGAATCCAGGGACCTGTTTCACAAAGCCTTTTTTCAAATGACAAATGACAAAAAACAGTGACAAATCTGTTGATAACCAATCAGAAGCAAGGATTTCAGTAGCTTATAACAAAAACTGTCATTTGTCACTGATGGCGAGTTTTGTGAAACTCCCCCCAGGCAGAGTTCTTTTCAGTACAATGGTATCAGACAAACGAGCAGCAAAAGAAACCTTTCAGGGTGAACTCAAGCAAGTTTGTTTCTAGATTGTTATATCTTGAGAGATTTCCAAATATGTCCTAGGTAAATTTTGAGTCAAGGTCAAAGGCCATGTAAGAAAGAGCTTTTGAGCAGAATCATTTTCCTAAGATAATGAGTTTCAGGCAATTTACATTTTGAGTTCATTCGGTTTGTTGCTTTCTTCTCACTTGGAAAGGACTTTTAATTTCTTTATGATTCAGTTTTTAAAACATTAATGTCAAGAATATATGATAATTATTTGAAGAGATGCGAAGGCATTTGGATTTGATAGGACCCCATACTAAACTTATTGCCAACTAGTTCAACAGCATCATTGATGCTCAATGATGCTGTTGATTTCCTGAAAGTCGTTCTAGGGCCATTTCAATAACTTATAGAAATCACCTCTGGATGATATGAGAGGTGATTATAAGGATCACTTTAACAAAAAATGTTGCCCTAGGTTATTGAAAGTGGCTTTGAGGGGATTTCTTTTCATGAAAGTTTTGCAGTCATATTATTGGTTTCAAACAATTTGTGTAAAGAGCCAAGAAAAAATGATTTATGAATAAAGCTATGTTCGAAAATCACAGCAATGAGGGATGATAATTTGACCCTGTTTAAAAACAACAACAAAAACAGGACCACAGCACCAAAACCACAACAATTGCTACTACCGTTGTTTACGACAACAACAACAATAAAGGAGAAAGGTAGTTGAGATGACAACGCAGGGACTGATGTTTTACCAACATGTTTTGTTTGTTTGTACTGTTAAATTCAGAATTGTGCTCTTTTCAGCAAAATCATATTAAGTTCATCAAAATGGGGTTATTTAGAAATTCTATTCATTGAATACAAAACACTGTAATAAAATGATTGATTTCTTGGCGGATATAGGAGCATGGCCATGACATATGTTTATAATAGTTTCAAAAACCCGAGTCATTGGTCAAATTTTGAAGCCAATTAAAGTCTTGTGCACAATCATAAACCTTGAATGTGTTTCTTTTAGTACATACATGTTTTGTAATGATGTCTGGTGCACATGCATGTATACAAATGTCTTGTTGTTATTTATTTCTCTATTTATTTCATGTGAGATAACTTCTCGGGTAGCTGGCAGAACGGCGTTAGCCAATTTTTGGTAACATTCTTCTAAGGTTATAATTGCTCTCTATACATGTTATACCATTTTGAATTGACAGGGATTTCTATATTTATCGACTACCGGTACCAGTAATGAAAAAGCGAAGATATATGATGGTAACTACCCTAATTTGAGTACTTTTGATTTAAATAAGCAATTTCTTAAAAAAGTTACAGGCATCTTAATGATAATGACCCAACAGTGCACGTTTGTAGTTGGCAGAACGGCTCAAAACATTTTCTGCCTACGCTCAACAAATTATTTCCCAGCAGTGTGTATTTGAGCGATTATGTAATATGGTTTTTGCATTGTATCCCACCCAATATGGACATTTATGTCTATTGTATTTTCTACTACACTAATGTCCTTTGGCAAGACATTGATCCACATTGGCCACTCCCCACGCGATATGCCAGAATACTACATATTTTAAATTTGTCAAGAGCAGTAAATTGTGCATAGTAAGTGCTATGGAAACCATTGAGCAAAGCGATATGGAAATCATTACCCTTGCTTCTAGGTGCAACATCATAATAATGATGATAGAGACAAAGGCCAAGGATCATATATAATGTGTACAAAGTCTGAGGTGAAGTGTTATGTTAACTTCAAAAGAAAATTTATGAACAGAAGCACATTGTTTGTTGTTGAGGGGAAGAAGGCACTTCAAATTCACTTCCCCTACGTGACCATAATCTGTAGCAGGGTTAGCAAAAATTAATTTCATTGCTTTATTAAAGATGTGAATGAAACACTTTCACTTATCTTTGGAAGGGTTAGCAAGCATGAATTGTATATCTTTGTTAAAGATTTGAGTAAAACAGTTTCAGCAAAGTAGGTGGACAATTAGACAATTATTATTATTATTATATCTGTGCATCAAGGTACAGTGTTTCTGAAGAGAATTAAAAACAAATGCCGTTGCTGGACACAAGATGCCAGCTTTCGTGCTTTTGGCTGATACCATGTCCTTCACTTCTTTGTTTCAGGCTTTTAGCCTACAAGCTTAATAATAAAAAGAATATATGAGGCCCCAATAAACACTTCAGAGATGGCACTTACCGGTATACAACTGACCCCCCCAAATATCCACAGATCTTTTACACATAGAGACGTCCCACTTTGTGCATCTTAATTCAATCACCGCGAAAGAAATGGAGGTGCAACATGAATCCCTTTTGGTTGCTCGCTAGAAAAGAATGCATGTACTTCCACTTGTTTATAATTGAATGAACTGCCGGTGCATAAATGAATTAATCATTACATGACTTTCATGAACACGCATCCAGCAATAGACCAGCTCAAGGTTAGCACATGTCCCAAATGACCCCGAATATCCACAGATCTTCAAAACATGAAGAGGTCCCACTTTGTAACATTTTGAAAGAATCGCTCCTACATTGATGGATGTGCTACATAAATAGCCTTAGTTTGTTTCCCCTTTTCAAAGAATACTTCCACCTGTGTATCATAGAGTGCACTACTTGTGCATGATAAATAATGATTACATAACTTTCATGAGCAAGTATCCAGTATTTTGTCTCCGTGTATTTCACAATTTGGTCTGCAATGACCTTTATCTGCCTTGCTCGGACTGCAACTAGTCTATGAACTGGCTTATTGTCTCGATGGGTTTTTACAGTTTTGTACAAATGTCCTTTATCTGCCCATGTGCGGAAACAGTGTCATATCCGAATTGGCTTAAATGTTTTGGGTCCCCTTTTATCCCTTTAAAAAATTTTGAAAGAAAATTTAATACTCTAATTGGTGTTGAAAGGAAAGAAAATGCATTACTTGCATGGATTGTTGGCCTTTTCGCAAATGATTAAACAGAGGCTTATTAATACTTTTATACATCGCGTGTAGATAAGTTTAACGTATTCTTATTTCATAAAATGACATGTGGATGTTTTCTATGTAAAGAATTAGATATAAAAGATGTATGAATGTAATGAATTTTTGGAGAAGATAAAGAATATGTTCTATCCAATTTGTTTCTTTTTGAATAAAACTAAATTGAACTTTATATGTGAATTTTACATTTCATTTAATTTGTGTGAAATTGGCATAAAACCTGGTGATATTGTAAATATTTATTTATTGATATTCTGTTTTCCTGATTTTTGTTTGCAAATAATCTTAAGGTTGTCAAAGTCTGTATGTATCCTTGATATGGAGATTTCATATTGAAAGAAAGTATGACTTTATTTTGTATTATAATAATAAGTAATTGGATTATATTTGAAACCAGTTCTCAAATAATTTCCCCCACTCTTGTTGTTAAAGGCACACTGCCATACTTGTAGCTACTTGCTCCCTCTATATAGAAAACTTTCCCAATCGGTGCCTGTTGGTCCCCCATGATCCTCTTTTTCTTATGTTAAATGAGAGCTGAGTTAATGAGATAGCCACCTGTCACAGTGACCTCGATGGCTCTCTGTGTGGCCTAATCCCTTCTTGCCCAGTAGTGGTGACGGTCTTTAAGACAATGTCCTACTAAAAGTCTATTTGAACTAGTTTGACCAGGAGGGATTATACCTCCCTGTAAGGTCACTGATTAATACATGTATCTCATCAAATCAGCTCTCAATTAACATAAGAAAAAGGGGACCATGGGGGATCAACGGTCACCGCTCAGGCATTATTTGCTATATAGAGGGCGCAAGTAGCTATAAGTAGTGCAGTTGGGCTTTAACGACTACTCAATATTTGTAATTTGACTTCATTTGTTTGCATGTGATAATTACTTTAGAAACCAAGACAAAGTCCTAATCAAAGACTACTCAATATTTGTAATTTGACTTCATTTGTTTACAATTGATAATTACTTTAGAAACCAAGACAGTCCAATTTAAAGGGAAAGTCCACCCTGAAATTAAGTTAGTTTTAATAGGAGTAGAAAAATGAGAGAAACAAGTCAGTGAAAGTTTGAGCAAATTCTGATTAAAAATAAGGAAGTTAGGATTTTTTAAGTTGTGATCAATCAAACACAAATTGGCAACTCTATGACGTAAAATGCGAGCTCAACTTCCATTTGCTTAGTACTAAAAAAATCTAAAATTTTCATTTTCCCTCAAGAAAAATTTCAACCATACATGCACCCTAAATATAATAATTGCAAATATGTTTCTATACTCCCCCTGCAAGGAACGAATATATATTCCGTCATCAATAACGAAGAAAACATGATTTTATGGAATATTATGCACAAAGCAAATGAAGGAGAGCTCGTATAATACGTCACAGAGTTGCCAATTTGTATAACTTCAATAATTCATAACTTTCTTATTTTCATTCAGAATTTGCTCAAACTTTCACTCACCTGATTTTCTTATTATTCTGCCTCTATCGAAACAAACTTATTTTGGGGGTGGACTTTCCCTTTAAAGATGAGTTAATAATTGTCATTTGATTACTTTCGTTTACGCGAGGTAATGATGTTAGTTTCCTGCTCTGATGCATACACGAAATGAAGTTTTTTAGTTTAAGTTACGTCATTTCTGAAACCATATAATTATGTTTAGATTTAGAATACAACTGAATCAAAATGACTATGCATGAAATTTTTACCGTATGAGGTTGTACTTAAATATGAAACGATGAGGTACTTGTAGTTTTCCACAAAATGAAAAGAAAAGAAAACAAAGATTATACCGAAACAAAAAACAACAGATATCAATAATATGAATATGAAACCATGTAATTATGTTTATATTTATAATACACTGAATCAAAATGACGATGCATGATATTTTTACCCTATCAGGTTTAACTATAATACGAAACGATGAGGTACTTGTACTCTTTCACAAAATGAAGAAGAGAAAAAAGAAAACCGAAAACAAAATTTACAATAATAAGAATATAACAAAGTAGTAATAGATAATGGGAAATGAAACAACATAATGTAGTTCGGAATAAGAATTTATTTATTTTTGAAATAAATTTTCAACATGAGCCTTTTATGAGTTCGTCCGGCCAGCCCCCCCCCCCTGGATCCGCCACTGGGTCCGGCTAAGAGTTTATAGTGGTTTCAAGATGTTCATTTGCAAACATTCAACCCAAGTGATGTAAATGGGTACCTGTCAGAAATTAATTCCTTGAAATGCTAGAGCGCCGCATTGGCCCCCTTGCTAAAGCCAGGTAATAATCGGGGCAGCGCCAGGAGCGTACGCGTCACGACGTGACGGACATGTGCGCTATATAAAATGTGGTTTAATAAAATTTGGAGTGGACTATTAGGCTATTATTATTATATATATTATTATAGATAAGAAGATCCCATTATTATTATAATTATTAAGACGCATCATGCAATCTGCATTAATAAAAAAGGTAGCCAGTGACGAACAGGGACCCGCTTCACAAAGCCTTTTTTCAATGACAAATGACAAATCTGCTGATAACCAATCAGAAGCAAGGATTTCACTATCTCATAACAAAAACGGTCATTTATCACCGATGACAAGTTTTGTGAAATGGGGCCCTGCGTTTGCCGTTGATTTTAATTTCTACACTGCGCCTAAAAAAAAGTTACATCTTGAAACAGATAACATAATTCACACCAACAAGATTGATACTACACCGACTACAAACAGAACAGAAATTACAATATCACTAATTGCCCCAAATCTGTGTGTCTGGCGTCGGTTTGGATTTGGTCTGGTGGTATGACCGGGGTATTAGAGTACGTTTGCCAACGCAAGCGTAAAATATCGTCGTATTCAGCGGTGATGTCATTTGATAAAACAGACCATAAAGCTCTCCACAGGTATGAACATTTCAAAATATTTATTGGAGGAGATTTCTTTCGAAACTCACTGTAAAGACCAATTTTAAAAGATGTTTACATGTATATCGTTCATACTTTTAAACTAAGTTCTTGGGATATATATTCAAAGCTTTTCAAGGTAAAGAACTGTTCTTGATGCTACATGCTTGGTTAAAGATTGACTAACATAGCAACAATTTATGCATGATAGGTGAATTTCTTCCATATATTTTAGGAATAACGACATGAAAGAGTGTTTATCCAATTTTACCTTTTGGATCAAATACGAAGCATTGCTAAAAATCCAATATTGAATTTTTAATGGAAGTGAACAAAAAACTCAGATCTACAACAAGAGCTCAAGTTGCTGTGGTATAGTTTATTATTTATCACAGCTCATTTGATTTTCCATTGTATAGAAGAGTGCCAGGTGCGACCATCATCACCACAAAAATGAACCGATTGCCCAACGGGAAAGGACATTGAATAAAAGTGTGTTAAACAACTGTCGGGAATGATGTTCATTTTCCACTACCACCTAAAGTAGCACTTTGTCGCTATTGCAAAAGCATGGTCGATGGGGGGCGCTCCATGTGCATGTGTTGAAGGAATCAATGATTGCATACATGCCAACTGTTCAGATTAAAGAGGAACATTCCTCTTTTTGGGAGAAGATAATTATCATTTTAATGCAGGTGTTCCTCTTCCTGTACAAATTTGTCTGTAGTATTGAATAGGAGAGTTAGGATTGTTCCTCTTTTTTTTTTAAATAGCATAATTTGTACGGATTTCTGATTTTCAAATGTTGGCATGTATGTGATTGTAACATAAAAAGCTCCTGTTTACAATGTCAACGCTGGATGACAATTACCTCACCCGTCCTCACCCAACATCGAATTTAGGTTGGACTTAGTTATGGCAGGCAATTCACGCCACTGTTTGCTCTCACCGTTTACTGGTATCTCAATTGGCCTCTCAAGGAACGTACACAATCATGGTCACAAATCTACAGAGCAACATTAAGCAGCATTAATGGCCTGCCATAGTTATAATCCGTCTTAGTCTTTGTGAAACTCTCCCCTGATCTCTTACGGATTAATATAACATGATATGGTAATTGGTGAGAATTAGCGACAAAATGCTGTTTTCACTATATAATGGAAAGTCGAAGATGTTTAAATGCCTATTGTTGCTTACCAAGGCTTTCCTTTTCCTACCACGATATTCTAAGCAAGTAAATGCTAGCAATTAGGAGAAGCGGCAACTTGTGCATGTTGTACTTGCTGACTCCCATGCGTCAGGTACTGGGGTGGTCTATGGGGCACGACGTCAGAGACACAGCATCGCACAAAAATAGATGGAAAACGAACCAGTGCAAAAATTGAGTTGAATAACTCGCGTATGGGTAGCTCCCTCATGCTTAATTAGCGCAGACAATAACGCAACGTAAATAAGACCTCGTGTGTATCGGGCGTCAATCCCAATTCATGTCCTACCCCTTGCATAATAATCAACCAAAATACCAAGAACAGTTTTTTTTTCCACTTCATGCTTTCATAACCATGCATGTCACCAGAACTATTTCATTCTAATCATCGACATTTCATCATTTTCTTTGCCGCATTCCTTAACGGCACATTGGTGATGACGTAAACGATGATGTTCCACCAACATGCGCATATGTCCACTCCAAGCGCAAAGAAGTAGAACTCCTGCGAGACCCGTGCAGACCTGCCCGTAGATTGGAGGATGAAGTAGGTGGTGATCGGCAACCAGGAGACGTAGTACGCTATCGTCATGGCAACAATAGTGCGCAGCGTCTTTAGTTGTGCGGAACGACGTGACAGCGCCGATGCTGCTTTGGCTCTAGAACTGTCTCGTGACTGTTGGACTATGCTGCTGCAGGATGACGATGCGGTATCAGAACGAAATCGCGACGGAGTGATCAAGTGGGCGTCAAGTCGTGAGGAAATTGTGGATATCGCGTCCAAAGCCAGGTGGGATGATCGGAAATCACATGCGACGTTGGAACGGGAACTCTGTAAGCTGTTTCCGCCTGACGTTACGGTATCGGTGCGAACTCGCGAGGGACTTGTCGCCTGGGCGTCAATAGTCAGATACGAAAGCGTCATATCGTCTCGGACACTCCCACGCGAACGAATCAGGCTGCTTCCACCTGACATCACATCGGCGTGAAGTCCTGTAGGATGTGTCGAAGGTTTGTCCAGAACTTCACTAGCAGATGTCAAATCACATGTTATGTTGACCCGTGGACTTCGTAAACTGCTTGAACATAATGATGGGGTTCCCACATGAAGTCTTGAGGGGCTGGTCGCCACTACGTCGGGATTTAGATCACAAGGTGTCAAATCGTGATTGATGCTGGAACAAGATGTTTGGACACTGCTTCCACATGAGTTGGGTGCATTCACGTAAAGCTTTGATCCATCTTTATGTATGGTACCCAAAGATACGTCAATCGGTAAATAACATAGAATGGTTTCACGAGAATGCCGAATGCTACTCCCGCAAGATGCTGTCGTATTCGAACGAGGTCGCGACGGACTTGATGAAACTGCGTCAACGGTCGCATGAGAGGGCGCCAAGTGGCCCTTGGGATCTATACGACGACGTTGTCGGAGGGCTGCACGCATCATGCAGACATTCGCCGCTGTCGACGTCAGCAGAGGAACGGCAATGAAGGCAAATAAAACACCGACCCAGGCTAGATCAGAGCCGTGAATTTGAAACGGGTTTCCTGCACATCGCTCTGTATTGGACTGGAACAACGGGAAGCCTTTGATAGGCAGGATAGGAACCATTGGAAGTATGGACAGCACGAGGATGATAGCCAAACCAATCTTCGCCCGTTGAGGTGTCACAATGGTCGGGTAGCGCAGTGGCCAGTTGATCATGAGGCACCGGTCGACGCTGATGCTGCAAAGGATCCAGGCTGATTGGTAGAGGAAGAGGAAATGCCCTCGCAGGAGGACTGCGCATGAGACCTGGTCCAGCGGCCACACACTGTCCGGGCCCATGATGATGCCGTATACTGCACCGCATACCCCAGCAAACATGTTGACAACAGCAAGAGCTTGATAGAAGAACACTGTGGTCATGTCATAAAGATCTTTATTACGTTTGAGAAGAACCAGGATGAATGTATTGCACGACACCACCAGGAACGCCAAAATGACATAGGCCATACATTGGACGACTCGGCGAGCTAAAAGTTCCCTCGGCATAGGCTCATCGGTTGTTCCCGTTGTCATCATCGCCATTGTTGAGTTGGAAAATGAAATGTCTTCCATCATGTCAAATTCCGAAGAGCCTCCTCTGAACATTATATACAAAATCAACCACAACAAATAAGAAGATTTTGTTAACACTTTGTGCCATGCACCTGACCTCCGAGTGTTACATATCACTTCTCGTGGGGTAGTTATACGAAGAGATTCAGGATTATTTTGTTTGTGTTGCACAAAGCAATCCTTTTGTTAGAAGATAACTATTTTATTATTCCAATTAGCCCGCCTGTGTAATTTAGCACTCGTGACATAGAAAAGGTTATATTCCATGACTACTAATCAACATACAGATCCTTGTTTCTTGTCATATGACAGGTTTGCGTCCATCTCATCTCAGGAGAAACATTCAATAGAAGATACGGGTTTCACAAACGATTCAATTAATCATGAATGAAGTGTCTTTGACGACGATTTGAATATTAAAATATTCCTAGATTCAGATATTTTTATATTCCAATATGTACATTTTTACTTGTTATACGGAATGATGTGGACCCGTTCATCTTTAAGGAACGAATCACTGTTGTAAATTATCTTCAAGAGCCTCATTGCAAAACGAACAAATTCGAAATCAACAAGCGTAGATTGCATTCCACAGAGGTGAAGTATTCCCATAAGAGAAATTGCTCTTCGATGAGAAAAAGTACAGTCGCTGCATTGCATGTCCTCTGAATAATATGTTAGAAATTACATTTTCGCTTGTCTTCAAACTCTAAACGGTAAGAAATGTAAATCCGTACAAGATGCTTTGGTAAAGTGTGAGATGGAGATAGTGAGTTCTTAGGTGTCATTAAAGTCGTCTTGATTAAGGCGCTAGCAGAAAACAAACATACAATCTCGCATTATGTTTGTTCTCGCGCTGGCAAAACAAATCAATCAATACATATTAACACCCGTTTGCCCCATAGCTTGAGCGCAAAAAACTCAAATCGATTATGTAAACGCTCACCGTTAATTGAAGAAGGTAGTGACATTGATTCTAGACGAATAAGTACAAATTATTCTGTCTCATGAGAAGGGAGTTTTTCAGGATTCATACTTACCGATCACTCTTTCCCCTATTTAACGCCAAATTATGGGCAATATATGGAGCATTGAACACCATTTATTAGTATTTTTTAAGTTGGCTTTTTAACTTGGGAACCCGTTTTTTCGGCGATTCTATTAAGCCCACGTGGTCTTCCTTAATCCCTTACTCTATCTCTCTCTGTCTCTCTCTGTCTCTCTCTGTCTCTCGCTCTCTGTCTTCCTCTCCCTCTCTCTCTCTCTCTCTCTCTTTCTCGCCCTCTCTATTTCTTTCTCGTCTCTTCTCTTTACCATGTAAGGAGTTTTTTTAATGAAAGAACAAAAAAGTATTTATTCCAGGTATTTTTAGTCAGCATTAAACACACACACACACATGCAGACACACACGATCCAGAAATATGATACCGTATAATAGTATAATGACATGGCCCATTAACCTCAAATGACAATTCTACTTTCTGTTCTTTTTATCTTGTGATTAATGACCAAAGAAATTAAAGCCTCTCTAAAGTGTTGTGAGCACCAACAATTTGATGGCAAAGTTTCACCTAAATTGTATAATTATAATAATAATAATAATAATAGCTAGTTCTTATATAGCGCTTTTCAGGACCGAAGGCCCTCTCAAAGCGCTTTACAGATATATATAAAGAGGATGTCATTTAAGTGATTTGAGAACAAATATATTTGGAGATAAATATTGATGAAAGAATACAAAACTGTCATTTTCTGCATACAGCACAATACCCCGCAATACCCCAATATGTTCTTCTGTCATCAATATCCATCGTCAAACATATTTTTTTTTAAAACCATTGCAGAAGTGTGTGTTGAATGACATCTTCTTTCAAATTATTACACAATTTAAGTGACATTTTGGCCATAATATTTTTGGCAAGTTTGGGGCTCAACACTTTAGAAGGGCTTTAAGAACAACCGCGATGGTGATCATGTGCTTAGGAAAAGGAAGTGAAACTTCAAACGACATATCCCCTACGTTGTCCTAGCGAGAAGTTTCTCTCTTGTTAATTTGTCATTTTTATACAAATCTGCAGTATCATCAACAAGTTTTAACTTTCCACCATTTGGAAGGCGATAATTATAATCTCTCTCTCATCGAATCGATTTTGTTTCTAACTTGTGCTTAAAGATGTTGAAGTGCGTCTTAAACACCTTTCTGTGCTTCGTCTTCCTCCATGTTTTAGGTAAGAATGATAATCTCTTTTTTTACTTTCTTTGATGAAGTATAATGGTTATTATCATTATTATTATTATTATTATTATTATTATCATTAGAAACGGTATTATAAGTAGTATTATTAGCAGTAGTAGTAGTAGTAGTAGTAGTAGTAGTAGTAGTAGTAAAAGTAGATCTAGTAGTACTAGAAGAAGTAGTAGCCGTAGCAGTAGATGTAGTAGTAGTAGTAGGAGTAGTAGTAATAGCATTAGTAGTATAAAAATAATAGGAGTAGGAGTAGTAGTAGTAGTAGTAGTAGTAGTAGTATAAGTAGTAGTAGCATTCATAGTAGTAGGCTAGTAGTATAGTCGTTTTAGTAGGAGAAGAATATTCCTAGTAGCAGAAGTAGTAGGCCTACATAATCTATTTAGTAATATGATAATACAAATAAATAGGAATGATCTGACTAAAATGGAATTGGAAGTGTTGCACTTAAAATAATGAACAATTTCCTATTTAGGCCAACAAAATGAATAGTGGATTTCTTAGCCAGTCCTGTAACTTAATTGTTTCATTGATTTATGTTTAGTCTTAAAGAAATGTACATTCCCCCCCCCCCCCCCCCCCCCCACTCTGAGAACGGACGGACCCCATGCGTGTTACCAAAATGTCCGGTAAAGGGGTACTTTTCGTGCGACAAAGTCCGGCCCGAGAATTGTAAAACAAAAAGGGGTGTATTAACTTATCACCCGGAGATTCCTTTAAAAAAAAAAAAAAGGGGGGGGGGGGGGTTCTTTTTTTTCTCTCATCTCTTTGGACTCCTGAGAAATTATTTTGAATTTAGGGGGGTACATTGAGCATTTTTCATGATTTAGGGGGGGGGGGGGTCTCCAAGACAGGAAAAGCCCGCGAAAGGGGGGTTCGGAAATGTTGGCAGTCCTCAGATAGGGGGTGCTTTTAAAAAGAGGGAACTAGCATATGCGTACCCTAAATAACACTAAGTGGGGGGCCGGGGTACATTTACGTTCGTGAAATTTAGAATTTCATTTACATTTCGTTACTGCTGTTGTTTACCTTGTTTGTTAAAAGGAAGTAACGGCGTAGTTTGTGAACCCGACGTGTTGGTCCAATCAAATGGCGGTGGGACAGCCAGGCTCGAATGCCGCTTTTCAACGACGTCTCTGAATGGGGCGCGTGTTTCGTGGACGAAAGACGGTCGAGAGAAGATCGTGAACGTAACGGACTGCGCCGGTGACGCCATAACTACATGTCAGGTTCACCGGTCCTCTGGCGGGAAGTACGCAGTAGAGGGTTCCAAGTCTGTTGGCGTTACTCTGATAATATTGAACGTGGCACTCGAAGACGATGGCATGTATGATTGTAAGGCAATTCTCATGAACGGTCTCATAGAGAAAAGCTTCAGACTCGCTGTCACATGTAAGTTTCTTTGTTCAGCATAACTTGATGGGGTCTGCTCGCTATTTATAACGACCGCTATTGATAAGAAACCGCTATTCATTTAGTCACGCGTTTAGCGTTATGGATAGCGGTCCTTATGAATAGTTTTCCTTATGAATGGCGGTCCTTATGAATAGCAAGGTAAATTGTCTATGGTTTTCTCGCTTATTATAGGGATCGCTATTGATAAAAGACCGCTATCAATTTAGTAAGACGTTGCGGATAGCGGTCCTTATGAATAATGGTCCTTAAGAATGGCGGTCCTTATGAATAGCGAGGTAAATTGTGTATGGTTTGCTCGCCATTTATAAGGGCCACTATTCATGAAAGACCGCTGACCTTACGGATAGCGGTCCTTATGAAAAGTGGTCCTTATGAATGACGGTCCTTATGAATAGCAAGGTAAATTGTCAAAGGTTTGCTCGCTATTTATAAGGGCCGCTATTGATAAAAGACCGCTGTTCACTTTGTCACGCGTTATGGATAGCGTTCCTTATGAATAATGGTCCTTACAAAATCTGACATGCTATACAAATAATACACAGCAGTGAGGGCATTAGTACGAATTATCCACACAAAGTACCTTTTGAACGGTCTAAAACGCCAAAGGCGATAGCCGAGGGTGTTTGGACTCTTTCGAAGATACCGAGTGTGGGTAATTTACTAAAAGATCGAACAAAATGATGTATATTATTTGCTTGATAAGATGATGTTTTATTTGTTGTATAAAATAATGATTTATAACATGATTTTACTAATGATCGGTCATTAGTATTTGCTAATGACCGGTCAATAATAAGATTACGCGTTGGTCAAAATAAATGCCTGGTCACGTGTACGCTCTCAACCAATCATTTGATTAGGAGCCGTTTCATCACCTTATAATACAGAATAACCTTTCTAGTAACTCTGGTGTATGTATATATGAGCGGTTGCGTATGTTTTTCTATCAGATGTACCCAATGAAATCGCCATCACTGACGTCGTAAAAGCTGTGGAGGTTTCCAATATGAGCACACTCAACGCTGTCGTCGACCGTCCCTACGTCCTGAACTGCACCGTGCCATCCCCTTGCAACCCGCCCGCCAACATAACCTGGTCCTATGGTGACGTCACTGCTGTCGTCTCTGAACAGGCCAATCACAGTAGCGCTCGGGATTCCCCCTTGGTGACGTCATCGAAGTCCGTGGAGCTCACCGCAAGCGAGGAAAACACGGGGAAGACGATTTCTTGCATTGCAATGCATTATGGGTTGGCGGCGCCCCTCCAGACGAATGTTATTTTAGAAGTAGGCAGTAAGTATTCACCGTTTGAATTTCTAATTCATGAATTTCAATACTAATCATCCAATAAGAAACATTTATTTCAATGATTCCATCTAAAGCATTAATTATTATCAGTTCACCCTGATATTATGATGGTTTTAATGGAAGCAGAACAATTAAAGAAACAGGTCAGTGAAAGTTTGACCAAACAACCCCGATTAATCAATTCAAATTTGCAACTCTATGACGTATTTTTGCGTTGTCCCCTCCCAATTTTGCTTTGTACTAAAACAAAACAAATTAAATAATTCAATTTTCCGAATTTGTTTGATTATTCATTCACACTAGAAATAATTATTACAAATATGTTTTATAAATCCCCTGATACATATCTCTTCCGTCATCAATAACTATGAAAATTAGATAGATGGAACCCCTTTTCAACAAATCATCCATCCATCCATCCATCCATCCATGATCATAAAAAGGCCAACATTTGCCGAATGCCAATGAGCAGTTGCAATTTTTTTCAATTTCAAATGATCGTTATTTATTAACATGTCACCGCTCATCGACAATGACAAGCCAGGTAAAACAAATAACAGGAGAATAAATTTGCACTCTGAACTTTTCTTTCATTATCTATAGGAGAAATTAAAATAAATGTTTTCCTTTTTACTCAATATACAAACCCTCAAGAAAGATTACCGAGAGTCCTTTTCAGGACTCCTCAATCCTCCCACTCTCTCTCTCACATGGCGCACCCGCAAGCCTACTGTATATCTACATCACCATGCAAGCCGACACTTACAAACAGCATCTATACTGGGATTATACCTTGTTTTTTATAAAGTGTACATAATGGACATTATATTTGACCTCAATGGGGCTCTAGACCTACAATACGCCACTTAAACTGTAATTAAGTTGATCTCTTGAATGGTCGCGTTAATAATCGCACTCGACAAAGACTTTCGTCTAGACAGATACGAACAAAGGTCGGCTCTTTAAGTACGCATTAATTATTCTTGTCACTTTAACATTTATGGTCTGTTTACATATGGCGCGGTAAAACAATACCAACAAAAGGACAGATCCAAGGTGAAATTGATATAAATTAGAACTCATGAATAAGTTTGTGATTCGTATTTCAGAGAAAATAACAAAACTAACGAACAATTACCATCACAACTCAAAGATTCATTAAGGTAAAGGCATAATCGTATTACCAAGGAATTTAAAACAAAAGTAGATATAACCCCCCTTTTTTAGATTTTCGAAAAGATACAAGAGAAAGAAAGGAACTGTAGTTTTAAAGAAAAGAATTGACCCTGATTCGACAGGTCTGGGTTCTATCATCATCATCTATTATCATTTGATAAGGTCAATTTCTGAAGTATCATTGCATAAGTATTACTAAAGAGTTTTCATATATCGTTATAAAAGGCATTTAGATTACATGTATTCGTACTATTAGCAAATGACAGTTTCTATTGTGGTTTCATTATATTAACGACTGGGTATTATGCACGGCTTTCATCTCCTCGACATGAGTGCGTCCAGACAGTAGGAGTGTGTCCATACAGTAGATTATTACCCATTCAGATCTGCCCTTAAAGATACAGACCAGTTTTGGAAACGCCCCCTCTCAAAAAATGAAACGGAAGCTCTTATTACCAATCCTGTGAAAGAATATGTTTTGACTAATACGTGATCATACAAATTTTGCCGAGAAACCGCCTACCAATTGATATACTTGGTAAATTATTATATCTATTTGGACCTGATAGATATAAAGCACGTGTGTGGGGGTAGTCCCATGTACATCTTTAGGTGTACAGTGCTTGTAACTTTATCGAGACTGGGCCAAATTCCTTATCATGTTGATGATTCCAGAACACACCAATACTTATATGCTAGATGATCAACCTTTTCTGATCAATTTCTTTCACAATGCAATCGCATGACCATAACTGGTCTTTATCTTTAATGGCAACGGTTTCCGTAATAATACCCAATAGATAATTATACAGTTTCGTCTTGTCGATTGTAGTATTTCCAGACAGTGAAATTCTCCTCCGATTCAAATCTGCCTCAAAGGACAGTGTCTATTGGCTTTTTATCGTGATCCAAAATTGGCAAATATACACGGCTTATATTTCCTTGAATTTGAGTATGTCCATACAATGGAAACACCCATTTTTGAGAACAGTGCAGTACATGTGATCTTCAGCAGAGTTGGATCAATGCACTTTCATTTTGATCATTCAGAATCCTAATGCATCCATCAATTCATATGAACTACATAATCAGGCGCGTTTCTAAACAATTTCTTTCACAATATGAAAGTGAAATTGCCCCGTTTGTCCTTTGATTCAAATATGATTGATTAGCATTCACAGATTTGTATCCCCCTTCGATTTGATTTGATTTGATTGATTGATTAGTTTCTATAACATGTTCATGTGCATTAGTGTGACATTTACACTTTTCCAATACATAACAACACATTATATAAAAAATGTAAACAAATGAAAAAAGAAGATTAAATTAAACGCTTAAGCACAATCAATAAGAATTAAATAAACAAGTAAAGCAGGGCTACAGTGTAAGCATATTGCTTGATGTTCTTGCAGCCCTTAGTTTATTGATATATTTGGTAATTGACTTTGGGGTGCTTGTATTGCATCTTTTATACTTTTCGAGTGCGTTTGCAGACAAAAATCCATTTGATTCTATGTTGGATTTTCAATGGTTAATGTTACTTTATAATGTTTGGTATCGCAACATATTGAAAGATCAAGACATGTTGTGTAAATATTCAAAAACTGTCACGTTTGAGCAAGCGAGAGGGAGAGAATGAGAGAGAGAGATAAAGAGGAAGAAAGAGACAGAGAGAGGGAGAGCGAGAGAGAGAGAGAGAGAGAGAGAGAGAGAGATGTGTGTGTTTGTGTGTGTGTTATGTTTGGGTTGGGATGGGGTGAGCTAAATATAATAGATTATAAGGGACGAAACACACCCAACATGGCTATTTATTCGTATGTTAACAAAATGGAAGTATTGGCATAGAAGTATTAAGATCCACCCTCCTTTTCTTTATATTTTCCTTGTTAATATTCATAAGTTCCTTCTTCTTATTATTCTTCTACTTCCTCTTCTTCTATTTATTCAACTTTTACTATTGCTACTATACTACTACTATTATTTGTATGATCAACATCATCATTGTTTTATTTACTATTATCACCGTTGATATGATTAAGTTTATTATCATTGATATTATTATTGTTATCATTAGTGATAATAATTATCATCACTATAATTGTCATTGTAATATCATCACTTTGATTGTTATTGTTTTGTTATCGTTATTGTTATCATAATAATGATAATAATAGTAATAATTATTATTATTATTGATATCATTACTATTGTTTATTATCATTTCCACTCAAACAGGGTTACCAGATAGTCCTTTGAATGCTGAGGACTGGATATCATCCGTGACCGTTGACTCTTTTACCGTCTCGTGGTCACCTAGGTCCTCAGGGGGGAAAGCCCAAAAGTTCACCGTGACGTACTGCGAGGTCGTCAGACCCGAAGAGTGCTCGGAGATTTCCGGAATCGGACAGACTCGTACCAGGATCGAGAATCTTCGGCCATTCACCCTCTACCGCGTCACAGTTAAGAGCCATACCGTATATGGATTCAGCGAAAACAACGAGTTCATCGAAAAATCAACAATACGTAAGCAATATTATTATTCTCTTCCATTCAAATTGGTTATTACTTCACTTTAATTTCTCTGACAATCTTGATTTTATTTATATTTTATATACGTAAAGTTAGGTAGGCGTTGTGCTCACAATATTTGCTGACGCGTAGGCCGATTCATCTGTTGAATTAAATAATTCACATAGGGAAGTTAAATCCCATCTCCGTCTGCCTATTTGTCCCCCACTCCTCTTCCTCCCCCCTCTCTCTCTCTTTCTATCGCTCTACCCGTCGTTATAGATCTTGCTCTCTTACTGCCCCATCTCCTCCCTTGCCCTCTCCCTCCTACCCACCCCTCTCCCTCCTCTCTCTAACTGTATCACTTATGTCTCTATCGTACTCTCTTCAATACGCGTCTCCCTGTACCCCATTCTTCCTCTCTCTCTCTCTCTCTCTCTCTCTCTCTCTCTCCCTCCCTCTGTTTATGTATACATGTATTATTAAATGCATAGTCCATTATCTATAATAAAACAATTCAAACATTTTGTTTAATATTTGTATGAACCACTGTAACTAAATCCATGTCAAAGGATAGAATTGTCATCAATAAAGGCTTTTTGGTTTCAGTTTGAAAGGCCAACAGGAAAGGATTCACCCTCCTTTCTCTCTCTCTCTCTCTCTCTCTCTCTCTTTCTCTCTCTCTAACTCTCTTTATATCACTTATGTCTCTAGCGTACTCTATTCAAGACGCGTCTCCCTATTCACATTATTCCTGTCTCTCTCATGGTTCTCTCTCCCCCTCCCTCTCTCTCTCCCATTCTCTCTCCCATTTTCTCTCTTTCTATTTCTCTCTCTCTCTTTGTATATACATGTATTAATGAAAAGAACATTTATCTATAAAACACTTTTTTTTTTTAATTGTGTAATTTTTGTATAAACTACTGCGACCAATTCATTGCCAAAGGATAGAATTGTCATCGATAACAACTATTTTGTTTCCGTTTGAAAAACAGAACTCTCTGAAATTTAACAGCTACAGAAAGGCAAACAGGGGGGTGTTTCACAAAGATCCTAAGTAGAACTTAACTCTAAGTTGGACTTAAAAGTTATGGACAGCCTTTGGAGCCTTAAAATAAAATATTTCCAAAAGCAAAAATTGAAGTATTTTAGACTTTTCATAAATTCCACATCAAGAACATGAAATCTCCTTGATAATAGAAAGTATGAATGATTTGAATCAACATTTTATGCCTTCTAAAATAACTTTTACAAAATATTTTCAAAGATGCTAATGGCTTTCCATAACTTTTAAGTCCAACTTAGAGATAAGTTCAACTTAGGATCTTTGTGAAACACCCCCCAGGAAAGGACCCACCCTCTCTCTCTCTCTCTCTCTCTCTCTCTTCCTCTCTCTCAGTCACCGGTTATGGACGAAATTCCACAAATGTCATCACTTCCCCAAACAGTCACAAGTCACATGTATCTGAAATGTCGCTGAGACTGAAACTATATTGTATTTATTGAAAGGAAATAGTCAATTATTGACTTCCTGGCAGAAACCAAATGAAATCGCCCAATAACAGTTAAATCTGGTTTCTCTTTCACTTTTAGCGATGTCTCCTAAAGAACTAGGTAAGTCAGTTGTTTATTGTCTCCTTATAACAATACATAATTAAATCGATTCTCCATGTTTGTGCCAAAGCTATTAAACTGTGGTCATTAGGACTGAAAGTAATGGCAATTATATATGTCCTTTATAATTGTCCTTTCGAAGGAAAAGTTGAGGTCTTTCTAATGTGAAGACGAAATCATGTGACCAGTGTCATATGAACAAGAATCCTCTGCAAATACTCTCATATTTCGATAAGAATAATAAATATTTTTAAGCCGCGAGTGTGTGTGTGTGTGTATGGTCAGGGTACACGCACTACGCTGTCAATCTAGTCGTTACGGTAACTATATTTATATTTAAACAAAGATTTAAACAAAAATCAAACGCCGCATATTAAAGTGACTCGGGAACATTGTTGAAGGTCGATGAAAAAACTGCGTAATTTTGTATGAAATGTTACTTATTATATTCCTTCTACAGTACTAACACTCTAACATGCAAACAAAAATCTAAAATTCCCTCAAACCACAAAGATATTTATGGTTTTCTTTAAAGGCGTCACTGCGACAATTTTTCCAACCGTTTTTCCATGAAAATAAGACAGGCTTTTAAAAATACTTTAAGACGTTAATGTAAGGAATCGTATAAAGAACCAGTTTATTGCTTTGTGACGTTTTACATTCACCTAAAGTGTAATTAAATTGTTATAATATAGTTGGTAGAATTAAGGAATCGATCGGATCAGTTTTTCCTGATTTTTATCATTAATACTGTTTTTTCACTCAAACTTTCAGATTATCTTTAATTGTATATATATCTAGCAATAAAGTCACTACCTTACCACTATTTTCTCTCATCTGAACAATGTTACCAACTCCCTTTAAGGCTTCATATCTGAACGAGACGTCAATGTTAATTGACTTTTCGAAAAATGTTCGTTAAAGGTACTATGTCCCATTTGCAGGCCAAACATATGAAAAAGTTAAATTCCAACTGCATTTGAAAGATAATACTTATTTAGAACTTCCCTAAAAAGGTGGGGCTTGAAAATGTCTTCAAGTGGGAAAATAATGACTATTAGTTGTCAAATCGACTTTAGGGCTATAGAGCCCAAAAGTAATAGTCTTGATTTTCAGACAATTGTACCGAATAGTCCTACGTTTTATGCTGCGCAAAGATTCAATCAGTTTAATCTTGGCCATCACAAGAAGTGGGTTATTGATGTAGACAAATGCTCATGTACCCTTTACAACTCTTTTCATGTATGTTATTACCAAAGAAGAAAAAAAAGCCAGTCAGTCACTCAATAGTGTCTGACAGTGAAGTCTAGCAAGTAAACGGGTTTCCTTGCATAATTTGAATATGAGGACACTGCTAACGTTTAAATTTCACAGATAGGATATACATGACATATTCATAATTCCTGCAAAGTTCTACATAATTTGAGGTTGGCTGCAAAAGGGACATAGTACCTTTAAAGTGTAAGGAATATAACCCATTTTATTGCAGGAGTCGAAGGTGTGTACAACAGCCAGCTCGACCGGGCAGACATCGTCCGAGTAAGCAACATCAGCGGCCCGCTCCCCGATGGACTTTGCTTTCAGCTCGTCGACCAGGGATTCGAACCCTCGACTGACGCAGCCGACGCAGCGGGCCAGGACTGCGTGAATGTGGGTCAGTACCTCGTTTGGCCGCAAGGAAAGTATTGGACGCAGATGGCGCTTGTGGCCTTCGGGAACAGCGTGTACAGCGCCTCTTCCAAAATGACTGGAATGGAAACAGGTAATGATCAGGGACGACGCGAGGTTACCTTAAAGAGAAGGTTGAGTTCTGGGAAGAGGTGAAAAATAATTTGTGAGCGTTATCATTCTTATTATGCAAGTGTGGAAGAACATCAGATGAGACATGTTCCCTGAAAAGCATGTCCCTTCAAATGCCTTCATATTCTAAATATGTCATGTAACATCGTAAAAATCCAGGGTAAGATTTTTACGCCACGTGTTCGTGTAGTCCCATATACATCTTTCTGTGTACAGTGTTTGTAACTTTACCAAGACTTGGCCAAATTTCTTATCATTTTGATGATTCCAGAACTTTGCAATACACACACATTCGTATAAGTTAGATTATCAACCTTTGCTGATCGATTCCACACCGTTTCTTTCACAATGCAATCGCATGACCAGAACTCAACTTCATCTTTAAATTCATGCGTGGCACTCCCTATCACTACATAACACTGAGCCAATGGGTATTACGCTCCCGTACGTCCGTGTGCTGCCCTCTATATACCCACGCTTGAGAAACGTTAACAGGGGCAAGAGGATGGCGTCTTACGAGTAAATTTCACACAAGCAAAAAAGGAAAAGAAAACGTGATTGCCTAGCTATTTCAAAATGCCAATACGACTTTTAATATTTTGTATAATGTTGCTTTTTGTAAAAAAACACAGATACGTCATGGATTGTCTTCATAATACACCATTTGTAAGTGTAGGAAACCTCGAAGTTAATTAGAATCATAAAAACGTTTTGAATTTTAGTTAACTTATCAACCAATATAATGAATACATCCACCGTGGTTTCAGGGAAGAGGGGAGGGGGGGGGGGGGGGGGTTGGACGGGCTTCCCTCTTTTAAATGGAATGTGGGAAACCATATACTTAACATAAACCCTTTTTTGTATTTGCCATACAATATTTGATTGTTGTTGTTGGGCATGGGGGGAGGCGGACTTACGTCCGTTTATTTAAAAAAAAAAAAAAAAATCAATTTAGCCCGCCCCTTGTTAAACCGTTTCAGGTTGCAGGCATTCAGTCGTACATGAATGTTAAAGGAGCTACACAAAGAAAATTTACTAACAACTGATAATTAGAACAAATTACATATGGATGGAAAGATTTTCTCTTGAAAAACACGAATAATTTGCTGAGAAATCATAGGCGTAAAATGCAATTTTTCAAGACCCTTCTTAGACCCCCAAGCGCCCCCGAACGTAAGCCAAACACACGAGCGTAGCGAGCTCTGAATAGTGACGTCACACCCTGGACAAACAGCTCGGTACCGGCCGCATACCGGAGTCGCGCGTGTATTAGTCTGCAGCTAGCCAGCCGTGTCCCGTGTGTGACGTCACAAATATTGACGCTCTACAAAGGACCGCTCAAAACTAACATTTTTGAGAGTTGATTACTGCGGGCCTGAAACATATTTTAAAGAGGAAAGTTGTTGTATTTGATCAGTAAGGCTTCCCCGTCGCAATGATATGAGTTTTGCATCAATTCAAAACACTTTTGATTCTTCGTGTGTCTACTTTAAAGGGGGTGTATCATATGGCAAATACTGGTTAACGCCATCTCCGACTTCTTTTGGACAACTGCACGTAAATGAATGGACTTGCGGTCAGCGCTCGCTAGCGTTCGCGAAACAGACCGAAGTTCTCCTCACGCTTCTGTTTCGCGTTTGTTGCACGCACGTGAATGCTGCGGTCGCGTCGTATATCCGATTTGCCCCGAATCGGGCCAGGGGAAGACACGTGGTCTCGTCATACAGCTACACCCCCTTAAAGAGAAGGTTGAGTTCTGGGAAGAAGTGAAATGTTCGCTGAAAAGTATGGCTCTTCAAATGCCTTCATATTTTAAATATCATTATGGCATTGTAACATCGTAAAAATCGGGACGGAATTTTACGCCACGTGTTCGTGTAGTCCCATACACATCTTTCTGTGTACAGTGCTTGTAACTTTTCCAAGACTAATTGGCCAAATTTCTTATCATTTTGATGATTCTAGAACCTTGCAATAGACACCAATACTTATATGCTAGATGATCGACCTTTTCTAATCGATTCCACACCGTTTTTTTCACAATACAATCGCATGACCAGAACTCGACTTTATCTTTAAACACAGACAAAACGGAAAGTTCTTTCAGTATATTATATAGGCATATCCCTTCTCTCTCTCTCTCTCACTCTCCATCCTTCCCACATACTCTTGTTTCTATTCTTTTGTTTACAGGAGTCAGTCTCCCAGTCGTCATCGGGGCGTCTGTAGGAGGCTCGGTACTTCTCATCATAATATTGATCATCATATACATCAGAACAAAGGGTACAATTTTTCATTTTATCACCATTCACTTTTATGCTCCACTGTCGCCGGTCGGCGGCTCATTTTGTTGGCGCTTAATAATAAAGTCGAGAGACAGACGACAGGGCCTGACAACTGTATCGTACTCATGGATTGTCGTAAACTTTATCGTAAATGCTAATTTAGTAATAAATAAGTTTTGTTATCTCATTAAGATATTGTTATTTCTTTTAATTCAACATCGAATTTAGTTATAAATAAGTTTTATTATCTCATTAAGATATTGTTATTTCTTTTAATTCAACATCGAATTTAGTAAAAAATACTTGTTATTAAGTCATTAAGATATTTTTTATTTCTTTTAATTCAACATCGAATAGGTAGTTTTCTTTAGAACACGTCCTGTTTATGATAAGCGTAGTTTTGTATAAGTTGAGTTAAAAACTATTATACACTTTTCCACACCCTAACAGTGTTCAAAGTAATCCAAGTAGTGACTTTTTTTTTCTTTCCTACTTTGTTTCTTTTTTTCCTTCTATTTCTTCTGTTTCCCTTTAACAATTCTCCTTCTTTTATGTCTTCCTATTCCACGTTTTCTTTTTTTCCTTTGTCCTTTTTTTGAGGTGGGGGGGGGGGGGGGTGGGGGTGGGGGGTGGGGGGGGGTGGGGGTGGGGGAGGGGTTAAATTCTTTCCCCAATTTCCTTTCTTCTTCTTGTTCTCTTTTTTCTTCTTCTTCTTCTTCTTTTTCTTCTTCTTCTTCTTCTTCTTCTTCTTCTTCTTCTTCTATCATTTTTCTCCTTCTCCCTACTCTCCTTCTTACCACGATTTAATTTTGACTTTGTTGTGTGTGGGAGGGGGGAGGAGGGGTTCAGTCCCCTCCCCTCTATCTAGAACCGCCACCGATCATAGTATTATTATATGCTCATTTCAGTTCTTAAAGGGATCCGGTAACTTTGTCTCAGATTCTGAAACAAAATTCTGGATTTAGTTCATGCTGCAATGATAACTATAAACCTTTAGGTCAGTCAGGAACCCCCTTAATTTCACAAGCCGATCGCCTGTCTTATTATCAAGATATTTATGATTGGAATTACAAATTTTCAAAACCGTTTGCCAAACGGTTTTCATAACACTACAGTCTATTGGGGAAATCGAGTATGGTAAAACCGGTCACTCAAACATTTTTACTTTTTTGAAGCACTTCTTTAGGGCCTCAATATTACACCATATCACATACACTAATAACACGTAGGGCCGTGTATCTCAGATTTAACATTCTCAAACGATCCCTTTAAGGGTTGTTCAATATTTTTTCAAAATTTGTCCTCTCCCTTTCATAGAATATTGTTGGCAGCTTGTGACATCTGTTTAAATATTCGTTGAATCGGATTAATTTTTCCATCAATTTTTAGGTCGCTCTTCTGGAAATGCTAGGGCAAATCGACGACTTCCGGCCCAACCACAGCAGACCCGCCAGCAGCCTGGGCGTGGCCAAAACGTACCCGACGATGAACCACCACCGGTAAATTTATACAACGTACTAAGGGGGAGGGGTTCCCCATATTGAGAAATAGAGAGAGAGAAAGAGAGAGAGAGAGAGAGAGAAAGAGAGAGAAATCCAGATGTATATATAGAGAGAGAGAGAGAGTGAAAGAGAGAGATAAAGAGAGAGAGAGAGAGAAATCCAGATATATATATATATATATATATATATATAGAGAGAGAGAGAGAGAGAGAGAGTTCAAATTCGTCATGTTTTTCAGATATCTCATGGACATTTTATGACCCATAACGTTTAATAACTTTTAATACCTCTTTTTATAAAATGATTGTGACTGTAAAGGTCTATTTTCGATACAGAAGGTTGTAATCTTTCATCACTTTATCATGAAATATTTTAGAAAATTGTTCATTAAACTTCTATGAAGATATCAACTTTATTCCTTCCAACCAACCTAAATATATTTTGTTTAAATTTTCACTGCTCTATGCCCTCTCTCTACAAAATTGAATGCAAAGGTCAAAATCTTTTCAGTACTCTATTAATCTTCTGAGAAATTATTCACTTTATTCATTCAAACCTAAGTATTTTTTTTAAACTTGTTTAGTTCTGTTCACTCTCTGTACAGAATTTAAAGAAAAGGTTGATATCTTCTCAGCACTTTATTAATCAATATGTATAATTCTGTAGATTGTTCATGAAGGAGAGATAAGCTTCATTCATTCCAACTTAAATATATTTCTTTTACATTCTATTTTCTATGTACTCTCTGTACACAATTGAAAGAAAATACTTCCACGGACCATTTTACAAAAGCACTAAAAAGGACATTATTACCAAAGAATGTAGAATGGATACATAAATCAATATTTGTGGAAATTGTATATTAAAAAGTATATAGCATAACTTTCACCATACCTACCTAGAACAGATAAGCATGTATGTAGCAATAAGGAGAAAGTAATTGGGGTTATATTTGTTTGTTAAATGAACCGGATGTTGCTCATTATGTTTTTCTTTGTGATACAATATTTTGAAATTCGTATGTTTCGAATGGGTAGTATCACGAGCTATTGTACTTTTATTTCTTTGTAATTGTTTGAATGGAGATTTAAACTTTGACCTATGAACCTTGATGGGATCTCGCATCTGTCCTCTTTCGTATACAGACATACAGCGGGGTCAAGTACCAAGAGGTGACAGACCCGACTAGAAGCGCCGGCCCTCTGGGGGAGCTCTACACCACGCATCACTCTTACCACCAGGCTCAGGCTCCGGTGGAAGTATCTGGTATCCCGACGCCAGGCTACGGCAACGGACAGTACTATAGCCGTAGCATCACCATGGACAAGAAGACCGCGGCGGCAGAGTTCAGCGACAGATACGGTTACATGGATCCTATTCCGTAGATCCTTCCTTGGAACCACCCGGTCATACCCTTGGTTACCCCGTCACCGTATCTAGGCACCTACCCCCTGGACAACCACACTCGGATAACCACCCCTTAGGATAACCACCCTCTGGACAACTACCCTCTGGATAACTACCCCTAGGACAACTACCCCCTAGGCAACCACCCTCTAGGACGATTACCGCTCTAGGAAAACATCCTAGAGGGTAGTTGGCCTAGGCGATATTTGTCCAAGAGGATGGTTATCCTAGGGGTGGTTATCCGGAGGGTTGTTGTCCAGGGGGCAGGTGCCCAAGAACCCCCAGTCACACAAACGGGACATGTCACCGGAGCAATTTCTTTAATATCTTATACATGGTTATTTTCTGCAGATAAGACAAATGCTACAAAAATATGAAGGCTCAGATGCTTAAAACTTCTGACAATTCTAAATGTGAACGAAAATATGTAAAAAGTTAGTCTGCATGATTGTAAATGTATGATTCTATTTCTCTTGGCCTGTAGAGAAGATGATTTGGGGTGATTACCCCCTCCCCTTTTGAACATATGTGTCCTGTGATGAAAAAAAGTAAAATAGCTTTAAACAAATAATGATTGATTAGATAAACTCTGTGGAATCGAATTGTGCCTACACTTTCATTGTCATTTAAGTTATTTTATATACATAAATGAATGAAGATGATGAAAAACAAATATGAGTACAGTTACACTTGGTGTGAGTAAAGCATACTTTAAGTAAATTAGTAGATAGTAGGATTGTACAGTTATGGCAGTGTTATTATATTGATAACAAATCAATTTTATGAAGCGTAATACTTTGTTTAAGATTGACCTATGTAATAATATTATCCTTAGACATATTACTAATATGTCTAAGGATAGTGGGGTTCAAATCACCAATCATTATTAGCACTATATCTTAGAAATCACATTTAATACTCTGCCTGTAAAGACAGAGGAAGTTACCATGGCAATGTATCACCTTGATAATAGCTAGGCACAGGCGCGTATGCAGGGGGGGGGGGGGGTTAGGGGGTTAAACCCCCCTTTAGTATTTTTATGTGTGTAAACCCCCCAAAACCCTCCTAAACCCCCCCCCCCCCCCCCTTTGGGTTTTTTTTTTTTTTTTTTTTTAAATTATTAAAAATAAAAATTAAAAAAAATACTCCCATAGTTGACCTTAAAAAGGTGACCTTACCCCCCCCCCCCCCTTGAAAATATCCTGCGTACGCGCCTGGCTAGGCAGTAAGTTATCTTTCTTTTCATTCCTTCTATAAAGCCGAATTTGTCTTATTTCTTCGGTTTTATTTTTCTTTAAATCTGAATTTGGCAGTTGTATGACTAATGTGCTGCTTGTAAGTGTCGGCTTGCATGGTGATGTAGATATACAGTAGGTTTGCGAGTGCACCATGTGTGTGAGAGAGAGAGAGGTTTGAGGAGTCCTGAAAAGGACTCTGACTCGGTAATCTTTCTTGGAGGAGTGTAGTCCTGAAAAGGACTGTTTGTTATCTTTCTTAGCATATAGTTCTCAGGAGAACTATAGCGCTTGGAGAGGATGAGTGGCTTTTCAGAGTCCTTTTCGGGACTCCTCAAACCCCTCTCTCTCTCTCACACACATGGTGCACCCGCAAACCTACTGTATATGACTAATGTGCTTACATACTTTGTATGTGAGCAGCAAGCAGCAATTTTCGGCGTGTCTTCACTATCTCGAGATTGCCAAATATCCAGCTATTTGAACTATCCCGATCGAAACTATCCAGCTAATTTGCGTCTTCATTAGACCGAAGTAGCAAATTAGCTGGATAGTTGGTCGGGATAATATCCCAAGATATCTCGGTCTAGTTTGCAAAATATCCCACTATTTCCGAACTAGCGGGATAGTTTGCGACCGTCTTCATTAGACCGAAGTACGGAGTCAAATATCCCGATCCCATCATGCACAACGATTTTCGGTTTTCCGTGTTTACTAGTTGTACTAGCGCGCACATGCGATCTATACCACTCAGCTAATATCCAGCTAATTTGCTACTTCGGTCTAATGAAAACGCAAATTCGCTGGATAGTTTCGATCGGGAAAGTTCAAATAGCTGGATATTTGGCAATCTCGAGATAGTGAAGACAGGCCTAGAAGACTGTCTACCTCTCTCTATCTCTCTCTCTCTCTCTCTTTCTCTCTCTCTCTCTAACACACACAACACCCTCACACGCACCTGCTTATAACACTTATTATGACAAAAGTAACTCGAGTCACGTATCAATGATTTAGTGAGAAAATGGAACTTAAGGAAATGTCACTTAATGAGTTTCTCTTGGTTTTGGATGGAAGGTGCAAGACATTTACTTAGAATCTGAAAGAAATTGAATAAATCACAGGAATAAAATATAAATGGCTTATTAGATATAGAGTATCTGTAATATGTAAAGCTGTGGTAACTAACAATAATAGCAAAAACAATAATAATGATATTAATAGTGGATCCATGCATAGCGCTCATGTTTCGCATTCCATTATTTATACCCTGGCTTTAGCACATCTGCCTCACAGCACTCGAGCATTTTAAAGAATTTCGATTAAATGTTACCCAGTATCTCAACTGGGTAAAGTGTGGCAAATGTAGATTGATGTTTATGATTCAATCTGTTTAACTGAAAGGAATGCAGTATATTTTGAATAAGTCAATTTGTAGATCTTTTTACGGCATGCGAAAATTAATACAAATGCACATATTTTCCCAACACCCCTCGATATTTTGTTGTATTTCGTTAGTGTGTTGACTCGGAGAGTGTGAATATGAAGTTGTGCGTCTGTATTACCGTGTAGACATAGGACACAAACATAACATATACAAAGGAGATTAAGTAAAAGAAAGAAAATATAATTTGATTCATGCAATTTAAAAGCAAATCGGGTTTAACAAGATATATGACTCAGAGATGCTGTAGAAGAATTGGAGGGGTAGACATATGGACATGAAACAAATAGAAAGAATGAACAAAAATACTAAAAGGCATCGTTTAACTATGTTCAAGTTTTACAAATCTGAGATGCATGGCCCTACGTGTTATCAGTGTCTGTGATATGGTGTAATATTGAAGCCCTAACAAACTTGCGCTTCAAAATGGTGCCTCAAAAAGTTAAAATCTTTAAGTGACCGGCTTTACAATACTCATTTTCCCCACTAGACTGTAGTGTTGTAAAAACCGTTGGGAAAACGGTTTTTTAAATTTCGATTTCCAATCATAAATATCTTGATAATCAGACAGGCAATCGGCTTGTAAAAGACATGGGATTCCTGACTGACCTAAAGGTTTATAATCATGATTGCAGCATGAGCTAAATCCAGGATTTAGTTAAGAATCTGAGGCAAAGATACCGATCCCTTTGAGACAACTTAACAAAAAGTCCAATGATTTAATTTTCATTGTCGGGCACTTAGTTCACGTAATGCTCGATTTTCTTAAGGGAATAACAACATAATCCCTTCAGATATTCATATCATATTAAGTTATAGGTTTAATAATATTGGACCTTCGTTAAGCACTTCCAGATCAGCAGCTACAAAGTATGCTGATTAAAAATAAAAGACGTTTAAATGGGACATACCACCCCTGCCCCTGACTTCAGTGTCAACAATGAAGATCACTAAGTCTGTGCGAATCTCAAATTGGCAGTTTGGTTACTGGATTATGACGTTGTCGCGGTTGATAACTCTCCCGTTCGTTGTGTACAAAATATAATTACTTTATCTTTTTCTCCTAAGTGCATTTTTCCTTTGGGCACTCCTTAAAATATAAAATATATTATGGAAAGCATATAATTATGGGTCCTCTAAATAGAAAAAGACTCTCCTGAGACTAATGGGAAAGTTGTCAGCCACTACATCGCAGAGACATTACCGATTCAGCAAATTTGAAGAGCCAATATAGTGGTTTCAACTTTCGAAAATTCATAACTTTCTCATCCTTTGTCCGATTTCATTCAATGTTTCACCAGTGTACTCCTCTGATTATTTTGCTTTCCTCTAGTCAGAGCAGTTTGCAATCAAGGTAGGATTTACCTTTAATGATTAATGAAAATTAAAGGGCATATTTAAGGAACTAGAACATATCAAAAGAGTATTCAATTGTTCTTGAAAAGTGCTACTGCACATCATGGCCCTCAAGCCCTTCAAAAGTCAGATTTTTAATGCTGACAGAAAGCATAATGTAAAGAACCTTTTTTCTACTTCTTCAGAATATACCTCCGTCACCGCTCATTGAAAATGCAAACAACAAAAAGCCTTTGCACAGGTACAGGTAATTTGGTAATTTACACAAAGGATGCGCTCATACACAAGGCTCATCGTTTTATTAAATTTGTCTTTTTTGGCATTTTGCATGCGGGGTGTACATGATAAAATCCAGGTTCACGCATACTTCTGTTTTTTTACGATACAAACTGTACCGTGATAACTGCTATTTATAGCTTTGATATTCCCAAATTATATCAAATGATATTAATTTAAGTATCTCCAAATTACAAGTTTGTATACCGAGCATTAAAAACACTCATTGCTGTTGTCTCCCCTATAATGATAGTCAGTGGCGTAATAAGCAAAAACGTTTTTTAATTTTTTTGTAGACAAATAAAAAATCCGAATCACCACTCTTACATGTTACATGCAGGACCCGCGGAGGGGGTGGGGTGTGCTCAAGTATTAAGTAGAGCGTTCATTGGCGTAGGGTCCAGGGGCAAAGCCCGGCGGGGGGTCAAGGTGTGGAGCCCCTTTAAGCTCGGAGTTTTTTGGCATTTAATTACGGTCAGATGAACATCCAGGGGCCCGCCTCAGGGCTCTTAGTGGTGTCCAGAGGACGGAGCCCCAGGAGGCTCAGGGATGTTGGCATTTAAATACTGTCAGATGAGCGAATCACTGGTATCGAATTCGAAATAAACCCCCTTTTGAATTTTTTTTGGAGACAGAGGGGGATGGGGGGGGGGGGTTGGGGGAACTGCCCCCAACCCCTCCTATCAGTACGCTAGTGGTGGTAGTGCTAGACATGGAGCAACTTAACCAAAGCAAGGTTTCCCATTGTCTTCATTCATCTCTTCGTCGCTATTTTGTCCAAATAAACGTTTCTAAGCAAGTAAAAGAATACTCCTTTACGACGCAGATAAAAACATGTCATTGTACTTCCTAAGCGCATTTTAAGTTATTTAGGACCTATCTATGATCATTAGCTCCGTGCACGTTGAGTGTCGTAAACCCCACGTGAATTCGATATTACAAATTGTAAAGGTAGGTTGTCTGTTTGATATTGCAATTCTTCTTCTACATATTTGTCTCCAGTCATGATGGATCGTGCATCTCTTGTTTTCCAAACGGCTTGTCTTCTTGTCTTCTGTTGTTTTCACAGTAATGTATCTATTCGAATATTTGTCAAGGTTCTTTCTGCTTAAAGGTACTATGTCCCATTTGCAGGCCAAAAAATGAAAAGGTTAAATTCCGACGGCATTTCAAAATTAATACTAATTTAGAACATCCCTGAAAAAAGGGGGCTTGAAAATGTCTTTAAGTGGGAAAATAATGACTATTATATTTTAGTTGGCGAATCAAATTAATAGCTATAAAGCCAGTAAGTAATAGTCTGGCAAGTAAAGAAGTTTCCTTGCATAATTTCAATATGAGGACACTGCTAACGTTTAAATTTCACAGATAGGACATACATGACATATTCATAATTCCTGCAAAGTTCTCCAGAATTTGATGTTGGCTGCAAAAGGGACATATAGTATCTTTAAGAACAAAAAAAGTGGAAAATATAAAAGGCAATGATAACTTCATATTTTTCTGAAAGGCAGAGAGAGAGAGAGAGAGTTTAGACAATATTATATTACACTTTGGATCGGATATAATTATAATAAAACGTTGATTTTCAATGTTTAATCAATTTGAATACAATGTCAATATCACCATAGTTCTGAAGTGTTACGAGTGAGTTTTTTTTGTGTGAATTTTTAGATTTTTTTTTACTGTTGTTTAATGCTTATAATTCATTACATGAATACACAATGGCTGGTATGTAGGTTATCTACATGAATATCCTAATTAGACAACCTCCATACTAAGAGGAAAAGAAAGAAAAGGAAGCAATTATTATTTCCCACTTCTTCGGTTGATTAGAAAATAATATGTAGACTACTGTACTTTTGCTTTGATATGTAATAAGAAAACTTTTGTATTTCTTATCGCATTTCTTTAAAGCAATATATCAGATTATAAAAAAGTCTATTTAGTTTTGAGATGTTGTACAATTCGTATATAAGAAAACACTTTGAAAATATTTTCCAAAATTAAAATGTTATGATTTTGATTGATAACAACTTCAAAAATCAAAAATGTCAGTCTTTCCGATTTGTTATAGGAATTTGCTAGAAACTGTCACCGACCTGTTCCGCTCATTTTTCTGCTCCTATTAAGACGACCATGATATCAGGGTGGACTTTTACTTTAAAGGATAAAATGTTCACACGTTGTTCTTCAAATCAGCAAAATAATTTCATTTCGTCTATTGCTACATTGTTGTAATGAAATGTAATATCTCTGATACCAATTCAAATGTTTATGAGCTTTCTCAGAAATTGCACAAAATTACAATTTTGTTCCAAAACCAATAATTTTGGACCTTTAAACGAGTTACCAGTTAAAGGATGTCATAGCTAATTTTTAAGTTATAGGCATCAAATGCAATATGCACGGTCATGCAAGTTAAATGAACGTAGTGTGTGAATAATTTTTGCCCATTCTAACCATGCATCACGTATTTTTTTAAAGGATCTGAATCAAAATCTATTTAACGAAAATACAGATTGTGGACTGATTGTCTCCATAGATAGAAAGATGATAGATAAATGGTAATTTATTGCATCTTTCCTGAATGGCAGTTTCACAACTGAATTGTACATGAATTACACGAATAGGATATATACATTGTAAAAAACTTACATAACATTTAGTTAAAAATTATTTAGACGTTTCACGTTACTACTGCCTAAATACCATTACAGGGCTGCCAACCTTTGGAAAGAGTTTGGAGTGAGACATTGCGAGGGAGCGAAGCGACCAAGCCCGAGGGCGCGGAGCGCCCGAGGGGGGGATGGTGTGGAAGGGGGGTGTCCCCCCTTCCACGGTAGGGAGCTTTTACAATTTTGCAATTTAAATGGTGCAATCTGGTGCATACTTTAACCCTGATTCCACAAATACATAAGGCATGATTCATAGGTTAATTGATTTCATGAAGTATACACTGACCTTGAAAAAATACAAAATTCCACATTTCCACACTCTTTTTGGAAAAAAATTCAATCAAAATGTCGTTCTCAATAGAATACACAGAACATAGTTAATATAACTGCCATATCAATTATATACAAGCACCCTTCCAAAATCATTCTTACTCTCGTATAAACGATCGAAACCATGAATTTCAATATTTCAAGACAAGAGTTTAAACTCACCTGTACCGGCTGAAGCCTGAAGTACTGTACCATATGGCCGATCTGGTCGTAGAGGGCTAAAGAGGACGGCCCAGGCCCATTATTCGATCGCAAACACTGAGCCACCCGGGCCGGGCCGGGCTGGGGGCCGGGCGCGATGTACAGCGATGACAGGCCATGGCATCGGCATCGACACTCGCTTGTCGTGTCTCGCACAAAAACCCCGCTTCATAGTAAAGTGACGACGTCACTCGCACACGCAGGATAAGCCAATCGCAATTCACTATCTTGTCTTTGCGCGGCAAACCGAAACCAATTTGCATTGATAGTTTAGCTTTGCGCATGTGTGGTTAAAAAAATGTTGAAACTTTCGGCAGGGATATTGAATATCCGATATAATAGACATTTTTTTTTTTTAGTTTCTATTTTCGGGGTTCAGCGTGAGAGTTCCTATGATCAGCGTGAGAGCTTGAGAATGGGGTGAATTGCGTGAGACTCACGCAGATTGCGTGAGAGTTGGCAGCCCTGCCATTAACATTTTAAAAACACTTAATGAACATAATTTCTACCAAAGAAAAAAGGTATAAACATAATTACATGCCAACATAAAATGAACTAAGGAAATTTATGCAACAGTTCGTCATGTTACAATATTTCAGTTGTGGGTATAGTGGTAAAATATTCAAGGATAGCGGCAAGAGCAGGTGTATGAACATTCAGTAATATTTGAAATAATTATTCAAATTTAAAAGTAAAAAGCAATTCAATATCATTAAAAAATACCGGTACGATATATTAAATCATTACAAGAATGTACAGGAATCGAGACATTTCAATGACAAATCATTACAATATATATAAACATGAGCAAATTAACTGTTATTATACAGGCGAATCAAATTTGGAATAGGAATATTTTGCATGCGACTGGTTTTACATTTAAAATCTGGAATTTTCTTTGAATTTCTAAGTGTTCTAGTACAATGTTTTTGTGGGAGAAATCGTTTAAATTGATCAGTGATTGATGATTTTTTTTGAAAGAAAGTAACACATAAATATTGGCGTCTTGCGTCTAATCTTTGTAATTGAGATTGTGCAAGTGAAATTGTATAGTTATCATAATCCCTACGAAAAATTATCCGCAACGCTCTCTTTTGTATTCTCTCCAATCTCCCGTTTTGGTTTTGCGTGAGTCCTCCACTCCAAACAGGACTGGCATATTCAAGTAAGGGGCGAACATAACCCACACAAACAGTTTTCACCAGAGAACGTAGCATGTATAGTTTGGCACTTGCCCTTTTTTTCGATGTCTTTTATATGAGCATTCCACTTTGATTTATTCTGTACAGTAATTCCAAGCAATTTAACTTGACTCACTGTTTCCAATAAACAATTCTCTAAAACTATACTAGTTTGATTAAAGGGTGCCGTAGAGAAACAAATATCCATTTTCAAATATTTTATAGGATTTAATTTCATGTTATTAACATTAGCCCAGACAGATAGATTGTCAGCAGCTTCCTGCATTTGAGAATCTTGGGCTAATTTGCGGCACTCGATCATTGTAAGGTCATCAACATATTTAAAAATGTGAATGTTATTATCTATTTGAAAGTCATTAATCATAACTAAGAAAATTAAAGGACCCAATTTCGTGCCCTGAGGGACACCAGCATTAATAGTACATGAATCAGACAAAACAACATGGTAACGAACACACTGTGTACGACAAGAAAGGAAGTCACATATCCAAGTTATTGCTGAGGATCGGACCCCTATTAGATGTAACTTGCTTATAGCGACAGTGTGGTCAATTCGATCAAAAGCTTTCTTAAAGTCAGTTAAAAGAATTGTTGAGGACGTTTTTTTTTTTAGATTTCGGCATTTAAATACAAATGATGAAGAACATTAATTAAAAAATGATATGCTGACAGACATTTTCTATTTCCAAATTGAAACGGGTCAATTTGTTGTCCAATGTCCCGTGATATCCATTTTGCCACAAAACCTTCAATAACTTTAGCAAAATTATCGGTCAAAGATATCGGCCCTAATTTATCAATACTCGGTGGACTTGTTTGGGGATTGGAACAACAATTGCATGTTTCCAAACATCAGGAACCTTCCCGCAATTAAAGGAGGTGTTGATTAAACGAGTCAATGTCTCTGCAAGTTCCACAGAGAACTGGCGGATGAGCCGCGCAGAGATGCCATCTGGACCACTTGAAGTTGAACTTTTAATTTGAGAAAGAGCTCTGTTTGCTTGCCACGGTTGGACTACCGGAAGACTTTGCGTTGACGGCAAGTATGATGGTAGAGCTGCGAGATCAATTTTTTCCAGATCAGAAGAGACAGATACAAAATTATTATTAATGGCATTAGCGACTATGCCACTCTCTTCAGGGTTCACACCTGCAACTGGGATGTTAGGTGAACCTTTGCGCTGTCCTGAAAGAACGCGTATTTCGCGATACTAGCGAGAAGGGTTATTCTTTTTATGTCTCTGAACACGTGTGGCATGATAGTAAACTTTAGCATTTTCAATAGATTATTTAACTTTATTACGTAATCGCTTTCATAAGGTATGATTCTCCTGGCCATGTGCAACTTGTCTCCTTTGAATTAGTGACTTTATTTCTCCAGTCATTCATGGCTTATCATCACAGTGTAGCTTAACTTTAAAAGTCGGGAAATATTTATCAATTGCATCATATAAAGTTTTATAAAAAGCATTACATTGTACATTTACATCATCATCAGTTATAATTTCAGGCCATTCATAACACGAGAGCCATTGTCCAAATGCTCTTATACAGCTATACTGCATAGGTCTTTGAGATATATAACGTGTTGCCTTTTTTTTTTTTTTTTTAAACAATTTTGTATTGCTTCAAATCAAAGGTATTTTCAATCGTTGTTCATTATAACATTCGATCTGCATAACAAATACAATACAATTCAAAGTAAACAAATGAACATGTAAACAAATTAATTAGATATCAAATATCAAATGTTTGAGTGTATACATTTTTTCTTAATAGCCAAACATTTATATCAGACCAAAATGTTTGAATTTTAGAACATGTACAAAACAAATGCAATAAACTTTGTGTTTCTTTTTTACAGAAATTACAGATTGGAGAGTTGTGTATGCCGATTTTATACAAATAATCATTCGTCGCCAAACGACGGTGGATAAATTTAAATTGAAATACACGAATCTTTGTGTCTAGTGTTACCCAATATATAATTTCAAATCTATTCTGCCATTGAATTAAGTCTCTCAAATTTACACTCAAATCATATGACCATTTTTCACATTGATTCGTATTCAATAAATTTAAACAAAATGTATACACTAATTTTTCATAACAGGGTTTGGTTACTTTTTTAAATCTAATAAATTTCATATATCCATCTTCTTCTCGTTCTTGTTCTAAATCACCTATTTTAAATATTCTTTTCCATTCTTTTTTCATACAAAATAGCAATGCAAAATATTCTAAGTAACATCCTTGATTCAACTGTAAAATTTCCTGTAACCCCAAAAAAGTTTTAAATGATCCATCTATTTTCATTATATCATTTACAAACAAAATTCCTTTATCAAACCAGTTTTTATACATAATTGTTTTTCCATCTATTTTGATATGAGAGTTATTCCATGGCGATTGATTCATAATATCTTTAAATTTCACGGGTTGTAGTACCTGTAGTGTGACCAGGCAAAAAGAATATCTTTCCAAAATCCATTTATGCCGCTATAGTTCAAATCACTTCCTACAAAATTACACAAGAATATATACACTCCACCTATTTGTTTAGTATTGGCATAAAACAACTTTTTCCAATGACCGTCATTTTGTTCTTCCAAAACTCTTTTTACCCATGCAATTTTTAGGGCTTTACAAAAACTCTCTATATGCGTCATTTTTAATCCACCATCGTTCAAATTATTATACATAATACTTCTCTTTATTCGGTCACCTTTATTGTTCCAAATAAATTTAAATAATCTTTTTTGAAGAGTTTCAAAGAACTTTTTGGGTGGGCTAGGAGTGTTACTAAATAAATATACAAACTTTGGAATCACAAGTGTTTTGATTACTGCAATTTTTCCAACTAATGACAAACTCCTATTACTCCAAACATTTAGCACATTATCAGTTTCTTTAATTTTGTCTTAAAAATTTAAATCATATAGTTCAAGTTCATCTGAGACAGGTATTTTTATACCTAAATAAATTAATGAATCAGAAACCCATTTAAGTTTCTTATCTATACATAAAGTACCCTGAAAATTACCTAAACGAACGATATTGCTCTTTTCTATGTTTATTTTCAAACCGGATATACTTGCAAATAGTGATAACATATTACAAATTTTTTCTAAATTATCCTCGGTCGCTGATAAATAAATAACAGTATCATCTGCATATTGACTAAGTTTCACTTCCGAGTCGTTTACACGGATCCCTATAATATCATTTGATTGTCTAATCATCACCCCTAAAATTTCAGCACCAATTAAAAATAAATATGGTGAAAGAGGGCAACCTTGTCTTACACCCCTCTGTATATTGAATGACGGTGAGGAATATCCATTATTAAGTACACAACCTTCAATGTTATTATAAAGTGTTTTTATCCATTGAATACAATTTTCCTTAAAACCAAATTTCTTTAAGCATATGTACACAAAATTCCATTCTAAAGAGTCGAATGCTTTTTCGAAATCAATAGAAAAAGCAAGACCATCTACAAAATGTGATTTACAAAATTCTATCATGTCTAAAAACAAACGAATATTTTCTCCAATATATCTATTTTTCATAAAACCAGTTTGATCAGAGGATATAAAGAGTGGAAGTACCTTTTTTATTCTATTTGCTATTATTTTAGCTAATATTTTATAGTCTGTATTTAATACAGAAATTGGACGCCAATTTTTGAAATATAAATTATCTTTTCCTTGTTTAGGGAGTAAAGTAATTATTCCTCTTCTCATTGAGGGACAAAGTTCACCATTTTCAAAACATTTATTAAATACCTGACATAAGTCATCTTTTAACTCTTGCCAGAACACTTTATAAAAATTAACAGAAAGCCCATCTGATCCGGGCGTTTTATCATTGGGCATAGACATTACTGCTTCAAAACATTCAGCTTCTGTAATAGGACCTTCACATAAAAGTGCAGATTCTTCTTCTAAAACGGGTAAGTCATATTCATCCCAACAAAATTCATTGTTTTCCTTTTCCGTTTGTCTAGTTGAATACAGTCTTTCATAAAAATTATTTTCTTCTAACAAAATATCTTTTGGCTCAATCACTAGTCTCCCATCGACAGATAATCTTGTTATAGGTTTTTTATCAAAATTCCGTTTTTTCTAAATTAAAAAAATATCGTGTATTCTTTTCCCCTTCAGCTATCCAAGTTGCTCTTGTACGAACCATTACGCCTCTTATGTAAATTTCGTGTAAACTAATCAATACCGTTTCATAAACATCAATCAATTCTTTCAATTCATCATTTCGAGGATCCAAATTTAAACGTTGTTGTGTTTTTTCGATTCTTTTTCTTAATTCATCTATATTTCGATTATTTTCTTTTTTATTTTATTTAGACAAATAGGTTATTTTTTGCTTTATTTTGAATTTAAAATATTCCCATTTCCTTTCCATTTCTGTTTCCTCAGTTTCATTTAAAAAGGAGACAATGGATAGTCTAATTTCCTCTTTTATCTTTTCATTCATCAATAGAGAAGAATTAAGTTTCCAAAAACCAGGTCCTCTTTTAGGGACTGATCGATTGATTTCAATCGTTATAGCTGAATGGTCACTGCGATAGCCAAACTTAATATCACATTCATTAACAAACTCCCGAAGTGTTGCCTTTTTTGGCACTTTAACTATTGTAATAGGAGACCACAATACTGAATTATGATCGGACATTCCAACAGGAGAGCAAATCTGAGGTTTGTTATAATGACAATATATTTTAGGAATGATTTTATCTAGAATGTTATCCCCTCTGGTTGGAGTTTTAACAACTTGGCGGAGGTTGTGATTCCTAAGTAATCCGTCAATATTCATCTGATTAAAATCACTAAGTATTACTAGACCTGCATCTGGGTGATTTGTTGTGAAGTCATCAATGGTCGCTATCAGGTGATCAGCTAGCTGTGCTTCAAGATGAACATCAGGCTGGGCTTATGTTAGAATTCATGTGGGTGGAATGTTTACTATACAGGAACGGGAGGAACCCGTGAAGCCGTGCGTGTTATCTGCCCAACGTCTGGAAAATCCCACCAAATTGAAGTCAGCCCGACCTCTACGATGGCCAGACTTCTGGCTGGATTAAATGCTGGTGCCTTTTCAAAGGCGGTAGCTTGCACCGAACAAGGTAAAAATAGTACGTTTTATATTTGATCAAATTAACATGGATGTTAGAATCAGAATGCCATTGTAACTTTCATCCTTTTAGGGACGGATCATGATGTACTCTTGCACAGGTAGAGAAATGAAGGTCATGAATGGGTCTACTGAGGAAGAAGAAGAAGAAGAAGACTAGAAATGAAGTCGTATTAAAAACGATATGCATGCATTGGACTATCTATGACTATTTAGAAGATTTTGTTAGAGGTCTGTAGCATCCAGCAAAGTGTAGATAAGAAGACAAAAAGATAGGCATGAACACGGACCCGAAAAAAACAAAACGGTACCAAGACGGTCACACATATTCACTGTTAAGACAGGCAAGTCCACGGGATTTCGACATCTCCAGTACGACAGCGGCTTTCGAAAAAGGCTGCTGAAGTGTGAGGACTTCGTCACCCATCGGTTTTCCCTGGTCCGTGGGCCTGGGGTCTTAGGCGATTTCGGAACACGAATGATTCAATCTAACGTCAACCCTAAGAAGTATCAGACTGTGACGCTAAAACGCGAGAATATGATTTCATGTGTTATATTATAAGCACCTTTATGTGCATGTCGTTCTTTATCTCTTCACTGTAGGTGCCTTGTATAGACTTTTTTCTTTCACCCTTAACAGGTGTCTTTATTACAACAAAATAATCAAAATCACTTACATTTTTATTTAACATAACCACTATAATACTTTACACATACATTTCTATTAATTCAGGTTAATTATACATTTTTCGTTTTTCGTTGTTGACAGAGCTGCGCTAATGTTCAAACGTATCTTAACTCTTTCAAAAGAATATACCCCAATTTTTTTCTTTCATCTTTTCCCTTTTCGTTTCCCAAAATTATCATTTTATATAAGCTCTTAAATGCAATTGAAACAATATCATCAATATTTTTTCTTCAAAATTGGTTTTTACAAAAGACCAATATAGTCAATATTTACATTATACACAAACTTTATCGTTTCCTTTCATTTTTCAAAGAAGGGAATGTTCATTTCACATTAAAAAAACATGAAATAAATCTCTTCTACAGTAACATGTTTCAAAAAATTATATCGGAATTAATAAATCCCCATAAAAACATCATTCTTTTTACAGGAATCAAATTATGAATTGTCTTAAATTTTTTTTCTCCCCTTTACATTCATCAAATATTAAACATTTCAGTTGTTACTGAAAAGAATGCTAATACCTTAGCTATGTGACTGAATATTATAGTGAAGAAATTTGTTGATATGAGTCTGCATTATTATTGTTATAGAGAGCTTAATTTAATTAAAACTTTTTTATAATGTTATAATTTGATTGTAGGACATTGCTATTCGTATAGGGTAGGTGTAGGGAATTGGAGACCCTTAAGCACATTTGCATAATTTACATAAACATGAACAATGTTACACATACAGAAAGTTTTGTATTCTCTTCAGTAACTTCTTCTCTTTATTTGGTAACAAAATTGTGGTCATGATGTAACTGATTAATAAGCTAACAATGATTAATGACGTCATCACCAAAGGTCTCTCATTACCTACATGTGCAGGTAATAAGGGACAGTTACAAATCAAGACATTTTAAGTACAATTTGAATGAAAATAGGATTGTTATAGTTAGTTCAAACACTTTTTGAAAGAGATAGATGCAGCCAATGAACTTACTGTAATTTTGAAACGATTTTAAAACAATGTGGCCTACTTGGGGTACTCCCAAAAACTGTTTTGTATACAAACAAAGTTTTACAGTCTATATAAACCAGCTCGCTGATCTCACATTTTTATTCATATTGTCCAGAAACCTCGTGAGTCTTCTCATTCTATAACACATCCCAAGTTGGCCACCCAATAATCAAATGTGCATCTTCTTTTTTTAAAATCTTCATATATCAAATTGAAATCCAACTACATTGTACCACATACATCTGTGAATCTTGATGTACACCCCTTCTTTTCTTTTTTTCTCTCTCTCTCTTTCCCCTTTTACCAACATTTGTTCCACCATATTCGTATTATTATGTATCCATTGAGGGTAGTCATGCTATCAAGCTTGGCTTACTTTGTCAACCCTACTGTTTGATGTTTTCGATTAGTTACTTTATTCGACATTATATTCTTTTGAAATGTGTAAAATTTGCAATATTTGTTTGGATATATATTTGTAATAGAGCAAAAGAAAAGAAAATCAAACAGAAATAAATAAATCAAATGTGGCCCAAAATATTTCTGTACATGGACAATTAACCAACCAGCATCGGGTCATTGACTGTCCTCGGCATACTCGACATTCACAACCAACGATCCTCATCTTGGACCTGGTGTCCCCCATTGCCTGCACATATTTCTGATCAGACACCATTCATAATGTGCATTGCAACACCCATTCACAACACACAATGGTCATAAGTTTTCTGTAATGGTTGGCACACTTCATAAACTTCCTTTTAAAACTACTTGTTAAGAGCCACCTCTAAATATCTGCATACACCACAACATTCAGTGAAAATTATGTTTTTATATCAGAGCAAAATTTTACGATTAAAATTGCTTACCTTGGTCAATTTTGCCAATTTTCTCGGAGAAAGAACGCATTTTAATCTTCGAAATGAATTGGATATATGCAGTAGTGTTGTTAAAGGCCACATATGGCTCTATAGCAATATTGAAGCCAACGCAGACAGACAGTGATGTGTTCATGCTTGGTGGTCTCCAATTCCCTGCGGTCTCCAATCCCTGCACCTACCCTATGTATGTATCAGACTCTAGAGTTTCTTTGACTTTGTGTACATTTTTTCTATCATTGTTATCTTTCTGTTTGTATTTTCCTTTTTTTTAAAATACAGCTTCAAGTTTTGGTTGAAATAAAGGTATAATGATAATAATAACAATAATTATTATTGTTATCTTTATTCGTTAGAGCCGTGTCAGAATGGAGGAACGGACGTTGTTCACCAGGGATACATTTCAGGTTGCGATTGCCCCTACGGTTTCAGTACACGTAACTGCGAATGTAAGTTTGCCTCAACGATGCGTAAACGGTTCTTGTAATACCCTGGTTAACCCTATCGAGACCGGCAACAGACCGGCAACAGACCAGCAAGAGGCCGAAAGAGAATGTTGAGTGTGTTTGGAGTCGCATTGGAAATGTAATCGGGTAAAATATATTTGAATGTGAAGGCCTTACGTAAAAGACCCTTTTCAATTCATCTTGTGTAAAATAACGTTTTCCATCGAAATATTCATGTAGTGAACCTGCTGTGAAATAATAATGGGAAAATGATCACAGAGGTTTCTGAAATTGAATATAAATGTTAACACCCCTTCTGTATTATTATTACACATTTCTATTGGTGAAACAATAGAGTTTTAAAATCAATGTCCTAGTTTGGCCAGGCATTAATCTTCATTTGCCACACTCGATCCAGGTGAGGTAAATGGGTACCTGGCAGGGATTAAATTTCTTGAAATGCGGGAGCGCTGTAATGGCAGCTAGGCTTAAACCGGGGTAATAATTAATGCGCTTCGGAATAGAATTTCTAGATAGACGGCGGTATAGAAATGCCTATAATGATCATTATTATTATTTCATAGACAACTGGTGCCAAAAAGGAAAGTACGCAGCAAATTCAAACGGGAGAATGATAACTCTACACTAAAGCTAATCATTGGCCCTTTTATGTCTAAACGGATATAATGTGAGGCCCATTTTGATAGTTGTTGACTCCATTACATGACAACCAAATATTGTATCCTTTTAAAATATTTATAAACAAAACTGAAACTGTGGCAAAAACCACATTCTAGGCATTCGGACACCTTCAAGATATCAATGAACCATGTGAAGAAAGCTATGTAATAAATACAAATACAATTTTTTTTCCGGAGATAGTTCAAACCTTATCTATCACTAATGAATCTTTAGTTGTTGATCTCGTTAGCAATAGGCTAACTTATTTTTTTTGTTTTACATTCTTCTAAAATTTGCACAGATCAATGCATGGTATTCTATGACTTCAAAGTATCCGCAAAGTTTGAACTGAAAGAGTTCGAAAGTTCCAGATCTCGTATTGCCATCAAACACAGAGGACAAGGCGTTTACATTGTTCTAGCCTCTGACAATCGAAATGCGAGGGATAATACGATGGTGGCATTCGGTGAGTCAAGACAAGTCACCGTCACCAATAACATGTAAAACCTTCAAGCTAGTAGACACTGTTCGAAGGTGTGTGTGTGTGTGTGTGTGTGTGTATGTGGGGGGGGGGGGGGGGGTAACTGATACAACTTTAAAAACTGTCTCCGCTGAAAATCGAACCCGGTGGCTTATTTCGAATCATCATGTCAACGCGTCCGGTCCGTTGATCGCGTTGCACTACCTTCGGGAAACGAAAGCGGATGATGACACGACCTTTCGTAGATTCGCCGTAGGGTTTTCATAAAGTGTCGGGTAAATTGGACCAGATCATTTGTAGATGAGAGGGGTTTATTTCACATACATTACCCTCGACATTTCGTGATTGAAGGGCCATGTTTTCTCGAAAGTTCGGGTAACACGACCACCGACCTAGCGCGATGACCCGATGATTCGTAGTAAGCCGAACCCGGTGGTTCTTTTGGCCGTATAACCCTACATATTGTATTAACAGGACATCTATAATATTAATATTTGTTCTGTGAGGGAAAGGCCTTTGTTTCCCCCAAATTCCCCGTCTTGATCTGCTAAAGAACTTTTTTCACTCCACCTTTTAAATTTTTGTTTACAGGAATATGTTTAGGTGAAAATTTACTGACCATTACGAGGACAGTGTTTGCATTTCCTGATCCTACGGAATCTGGATGTGACGCTACGATGCGTTGTGATGGCATTGGTAACAATAGCTACTGGCTAGACTTCAAGGACAATTTCTACCAGATGGGCCACATAGGTGAACCAACCCCTCTTCTTCAGTGGCAGGATAACCTCCAATTTGACATCCGGTATATTGGAGTGTTTCCTCACCATATTAGAGCGCCCACATACGTGTATTTTGATAGTCCCTGTATAGACTAGGAAGCAGGGCAAGGACAAAGACAAAGATTTGAAATAGGGAAAAGATCAAAACAAGGACTGGGGCAGAAATAACACTGGGAGAGAGACGTAAGGTTAGGAGAGGGGTGAGAGTAGAGAGAACACAAGAACACGATGGATGTAAACTCCACGGTTAGTCCGTACGATTATGTACTATAATGTATATAAATGAGAACTGGCATCAGCCGTGGTAGTATTCATAAGTAAAGAGATGTAATTAGGCTTTCAATGAAGAGTTTAATTCTAGAAGGAGCTGAATCCATTTTTGTAACTTCGGAGAAAAAAGAAATTGTTTACCAGATTTTGTACAGGCGTCTATGGAAAATGATATAAGAAGGTGCATTTACTTATAATTGCTCCCAAACTTTAGGTAAATAATTTTGTTGAAAGACGGGTACTTAAGTGAACAATGTTCTGATATAAATAATTTAGCTCCTTTTGGAATTAAGCTCTTCATATGATGATAATAGGAACGGTTTGAGTTTTTATTTGAAGAAAGGGAGGCTTGGAGAATTTAAAATGGGATCATTGAGGGTATTCCCAAATTTCGGGCCGGTGGAAGCAACAGTATGCTGGGCTAGAAAAATTGTCATTAATGATACTTTGTTCCTAACTGTATTGCCACGGATAACTGACAAGCAGGCTTTTCGAAGAGTAGTGTCAAAATCCTCTGGCACCATGTTTGGGCTAAAGCCATGGATGTGAGTGTTATCTCATTCCAAAAACAATTAGTTGTATTCACTGTTAGGTAGTTAAACAGAAAAGGTGTTAATATATCGTCAAACTCAAGCAAAATTCAATGATATTTTCTTTGTTATGATGATTACAATCTTGACTTTATTCGCATCCCTTGTTTAAGGTAACCCTTCTCATTGAATAATACAAAATGGTTACATTTTAATTGGAATGTTATCCTTTTCGTGAAAATTCTACTGTCAATTTATTTGATACCTATCATCATATGTATTCCTTCTTGCATTTGGATTGAGTAAAACGACGAATGCTCCTTACGGCTGTGAAATGGTGCAGCGGACATGTGGGCAGAGAGAACTTAGATATAACGAGACAAAAGTTAGAAGGCTGTTCAACATAATCAAAGATTATCTTGTATGGATTGATGCAAGGATTTGTGACAGCCTAGATACATTGCATCAATATAAACAATGAAGCACTAAAGCACGACGCATTATTTAGCTTTCACATGGATTTAAGACAAAAGAAGCACATGCATATGGCCTGACCCACATTTGTTCCATCGGCCAGAACTTGGTAGAGGGCGATTTTACAACACCCTTTGGTGCTCAGACGCCCGTAGCAGGATTACTATGAATATGATATCATTGGAAAGTAGAAAGTTTACCTTTCATTGTGAAATAGATTTCAAAGTCATATTGGTTTTCAATGTTTACTTAGGAGCTACCAAAGGTGGTTACACTTTTATTGATATGCACTTTGTGTGTGTATATATACCCATGTATATATATTTATATGTATAGATATATTGCTTCAAAAGGCTAGATGAAATACATAAGAAGCATGGATTGTGTATCCCATCAAACGTTTTGAATTAGTATATTTTCTACTATTTCTATTTGAATCACGTTGGACATTTTTTCTTCAATTTGAATCACGTTGGACATTGTTCCTTTTAGCATTTTCAATTTAATTTTCAAAGTATGGATATATATTAATATTGATATATGATTGTTATTCTCGTTTATATTATAATATCAGATCCTGTGTGGCTTTTTCAGCTTTATTTTATATAAACATTATAAAGCCGTATATGAACTTGTAATTACGATAACACTAATGTCAATAATGATTATGACAATATTTACGATAATAATAGTAATAATAATAATGATAATAATAATGATGATGATGATGATGATGATAATAATAGTATACATACTAGTGATAGATACTTATGATTACAAAAAAGAAGGTAATAAACGAATGTTTTAAATTTAATCATTTTGTCCAGTACTGTAAGACACATAACATTCTTGATGTTGTAGCATCCAAGTGGTTTTATTGATTTAGTATATTAAAGTATGTAAGTAGCACTTCAGCACTTGTTTTCAATTAATATTCAGAAACATTAAAACTTAAAAATTCACTCACACAAACTCTACATGTATTTGCGCTGTAGTATTTTTTTAGGAAGCAATGTGTGATATGTTGTGATTTGTGCAACACGATAGCAACTACTTTTCGAAAATCAGCCTAAGGAAATTGAAACAGCGTTGTGCGTTAACTATTGATTTTAACCAGGGCGCAATGCATTTCTACCAGGGCGCAAAAATTACTCATTCCTACAGTTCGACACTGTGCCCTCACTATCACCCAGGTGAAAAGAGGAAAAGTGCGTTACTGTTGCAACTTTGTAATCCAGAGGTAGTAATAGTCTACTCACAAGACACTTTTATGTTAATTGAGGTGTTCAAACACGTCCAGTATCTCTTTATAGCTCTTGTTTTAATATAGTAGGCCTTTGACCAAAAGGAACACCTTAACTAAAAAACTAACTATGTGTTGGTTATTAATTCTTTTTATCTAAAGGCTCTTTCAAAGCTTTGATCAGCCTTCATTCATGTTGTATGCATGCATGAAGCATTTCACCCATCCCCTCCCCCCCCCCAAAAAAAAAGAATATAACATTACACAAATCGATAAGTCAGTGCCACCAAATAAAAAATAAATTAATAAACATTACTCCCCAAAATAGATAGGCCTACACAAACGCGCTTGCATGCGTTTACCCATGTATATTTGCATTGCTTATGTGATTGAATAAGGTGAAGTCTGGAATGGAGACATCCCAACAGACCACTGTTCTATTAGGGCGCCGAAAATACTCGATCCTACAGTTCGATACTGTGCAATCATTATAACCCAGGTGACAAATAGGAATAGCATGGTACTCTTGCTACTTTGTAACCCGGGTTACAGAATATATAATCTAGGCCAGCATTAACGTGCTACATTAGATCACCTGCTACGGTATCTTACTAGGACTGTATTGGTATCGGGTGATCCCGCCACCAGGCTACGGCAACGGGCAGTAATATAGCCGTAACATCGCAAAGACAACGTCCCCTATCGTCAGAGGCCAGCAGCCTAACATGTTAGCCTTTGGACTCCCCCCCCCCCCCCCATAACAAAAAATAAAAATCGTTTAATATTCATTTTTTGTTTAAACGAAAAGCACATCCATCCCGACGTACGTTGACACCAGCTCTTTCATTGGAACCCTTGACTTTGGAAAGTTTACCCACCGTAATTTGGTCAAAATTTGTCGCCAGCTCGCCATTGCCTATACACTGTCGCTCATGTAGGTGGAATATTTTAGTTTCACCCCAATTCATGGAATTATTTAAAAACTATTTAAAAAATATCAGTTATCTTGATCAAAGTATACATTCTCAGATTTTATTGAATAATAATTTGCAAATGTGTGTTTTGCGTGACTGCTAAAGCATGTGTATGCTTCTATGCTTATCAAATAGGGGACCTACGCCCTTAAGTCATAAATGACAGTAATGAGGATTAATTAATGCCTCACAAAAGGGCACTAATATAGTACATCGACACGGTTTTGATCCTGGGGCATCACAGTTACGAGGCCATTGCTTTGTCACTGAACCATGACTGTACGCAGCGGGGGCTAGGGTAGGGGGCAGTTTCCATAAATAAAAAAGAAAATGCAATAATTTTTCAATAATTTATTGCATTTTACCCCGGTTCCCAACATAAAGAAATACTTTGTGTGCCCATGCCTTGAGCCATAATGCATGGCCATCCAGAGGATTTGTTTATGTTGGGGACCGGGGTAAAATGCAATAAATTATTGAAAAATTATTGCATTTTCTGTGTTTTTATTTATTTGTGGAAACTGCTCGCTACCCAAGCCCCCGCTGCGTACAGTCATGGTTCAGTGACAAAGCAATGACCTCGTAACTGTGAGGCCCCAGGATCAAAACCGTGTCGATGTGCTATATTAGTGCCCTTTTTTTAGGGAATTAATCCTCATTACTGTCATTTATGACTTAACCCTAAAAAGGCCGGGCTATTTGAGGTCTTAGTAGGGCCGGGGGGGGGGGGGCATTATGGCCCCCCTTAAGATCTCGGCCTGTGATGTAGACAGTTTACTCGTCATTGTAGATTTATGATAAGCCATCTTTCATTATTAGTCTTTAATTGTTGACACACATAAAATTACCACTTACACGAACACTCTTACTTCCCTTCCCCAACACACCATTTCCACACACCCGGTTCACCCAATGGCATAAACACCCTGCAACAAAGTGGAACATTCTAGTTTGGTAGTGCCGTCGAACTAGCTACGTTTGTGCTGGCAATGGTTCAGCGAGGGAAAATGAGACAACCGGAGCAATAAGCTATACTTCCTGGACAACCACCTCCGGATCACTACCCTTAGGATAACCACCCTCTAGAAAAACTACCCCTAGGACAACTACCTTCTAGGACAACCACCCTCTAGGACGATTACCCTCCCCCCAGACAACGTCCTAGAGGGTGGTTATCCTATGGGGTAGTTATCCTAGAGAGTGGTTTTCCTAGGGGTGGCTATCCAGTGCATGGTTGTCCAGGAGGTAGGTGTCCAAGAACCACCCCGTCGCACAAACGAGACTGGCACAAGATAGACATTAGACGGAACAAGAAATTACATGACACCAGACTTTGTAGTGCAGAGACCCGTTTTAACAAACCATTTTTGATGACAAATGACACAAATCAATGACAAATCTGCTGATAACTAATCAGAAGCAAGGGTTTCACTAGCTTAAAACAAAATCTGTCGTTTGGCACTGATGACAACTTAAGTCAAACGGGGCCCTGCTTCTGTCCATTTTTATAATAATAATAATAATAATAATAATAATAATACATAACATTTATTAGGCGCTTAATACTGATGTTTCTGAGCGCACAGTGTTCTGATTAAGAGAAGACTATAACCCGTATAATTAAATTAGAAGAAAAAGCAAAAATACAAAAGTAACATAGATAAGGTAAGAAAAACAGTGGCAATCAACTAAATAAAGACAAATATGGTGCGCACCTCCATGGTGACGGCGAAATCTTAGGTCAATTGCTGTTCTTTAATCAGGTACTACTGAAATTGTTATTCTTTAATCATCTATGTCCTTCTCCCTTACATACAAGCTTACGATCCCCGGAAATACTCCGTGCGGGGGTAAGAATGAACAGACTTTTTTCGTTTTAGCATAGAGGGGGTGTTATTTTCTCAGCTGATTGGGCGCGCGACACGGAAACAGTCCAAGCAGTGGACAACAGATTGTGCTGAAAATGTAAAAATCAAAACTTTTACATTATAAAATATTGTCACTAGATAATTTCTTTCTCAATTTAATATCAGTATAGTGATTCATATAGAACACAGGCCGTTGGTATTTGGTCTTCAATTTATAAGGGGAATAAGTTAAATGAAAAAAGAGCCAGGTTTAGCTTTGTTCGTTTTCAACTTTTTCTTGCCCACATCTTAGACGAACATGTCACCGGAGCAATTTCTTTAATATCTCATAAATGGATATTTTCCTGTGAGAAGACAAATGCTACAAAAAGATGAAGGCTGAGATGCTTAAAACTTCTGACAATTCTAAACGTGAATGAAAATATGTAAAAGATTAGTCTGCATGATTGTAAATGTATGATTCTATTTCTCTTGGCCTGTAGAGAAGATGATTTGGGGTGATTACCCCCCTCCCCTTTTGAACATATGTGTCCTGTGATGTAAAAAGTAAAATAGCTTTAAACAAATGATGATTGATTAGATAGACTCTGTGGAATAAAATTGTGCCCACACTTTCAATGTCATTTAAGTCTATCTATACAGGAATGATAATGATAAATACAAAATATGAGTACAGTTACACTTGGTGCGAGTAAAGCATATTTTAAGTAAATAGTAGATAGTCGGATTATACAGTTATGACAGTGTTGGTATTTTGATAACAAATCGATTATAAAAGGCGTAAGATTATGTTTAAAATTGGCTTTTGTACTATGTCTATAAGGATAGTGGGTTTCAAATCACCAATCCTTATTAGCACTATATATTAGAAATCACACTTAATACTCTGCCTGTGAAGACACAGGAAGTTACCATGGAAATTTATCACGTTGCAAAGATATAATAATGCTAGGCAGTAAGTGATCTATATTTTTCGTTCCTTGTATAACATTTTTTTCATTTTTAAAGCCGAAATTTCTTATTTCTTCGTTGTGTTGTTGTTGTTAAACTTGAATTTGCAGTAGTATGATTAATGACAACATTTCTATGTGAGGAGCAAGAGGCATTTTTCTTTCTCTGTCTACCACTCTCTCTCTCTCTCTCTCTCAAACACACAACGCACCTGCTTATACACTTCTTATGACAAAAATAACTCGAGCCTCATATCAATGATTTAGTGAGAAAATGGAACTTAAGGAAATGTCACTTAATGAGTTTCGTTTGGTTTTGGATGGAAGGTGCAAGAAGTTTACTTAAAATCTGAACCAAATTGAATAAGTCACAGGTATACAATAGCGCTCAAGTCTGGCACTCGAATATTTATACCCTAGCTTTAGCACACCAGGGGAGTGTTTCACAAAGATCCTAAGTAGAACTTAACACTAAGTTGGACTTAAAAATTATGGACAGCCATTGGAGCCTTAAAATGAAATATATTAAAAAGCAGAAATTCAAGTATTTTAGACTTTTTTATAAATTCCACATCAAGAACATAGAATCTCCCATGATAATAGAAAATATGAATGATTTGAATCAACATTTTATGTCTTTTAAAGTAACTTTTACAAAATGTTTTCAAGGATGCTAATGGCTTTCCATATTTTTTAAGTCCAACTTAGAGTTAAGTTCTACTTAGGATCTTTGTGAAACACCCCCCTGCTATCACAGCACTCGAGCATTATAAGGAATTTGAATTAAATGTTACCTACTTATCTTACCTGGGTAGAGCGTGGCAACTGTAGATTGATGCTTATGATTCAATCTGTTTAACTTAAAGGAATGCAGCATATTTTGAATAAGTCGATATGTCAGATCTTTTTACGGCATGCGAAGATAAATACATAAGCAAATATTTTCCCAACATCCCTCGATATTTTGTTGTGTTTCGTTAGTCGGTTGAGAGTATGAACATGTAGTTGTGTGTCTGTATTGCCGTGTAGACATATGATACATAAATACAACATAACAAGAAGATTAAGTGAAAGAAAGAAGATATAAAAAGATTCATGCAATTTAAGCCTATCGGGTTTAACAAAATATATGATTCAGAGATGCTTTATTGACCCAGAGTATTGGAGTCAATTTATGCATACATGAGAAGAAGGGGAGGGGGGAGGGAGTGGACATTTGAAACAAACAGAAAGAATACAAAAAATGATTAAACGTATAGTTTAACAATGTTCCAGTTTTACAAATCTGCGATGAATGTCCCTACGTGTTTTCGGTGTTGGTGATTTGGAAACCCTAAAAATGTGCGCTTCCAAATGTTCATGAAGTGCCTCAAAAAAGGAAAAATCTTTGAGTGAACGGTTTTGCCATACTCATTTCCCCCACTAGACTGTAGTGTTAAAAAAACCGTTGGGAAAACAGTCTTATAAATTTCGATTTCGAATCATAAATATCTTGATAATCAGACAGGCTATCGGCTTGTAAAAGTCATGGGATTCCTGACTGACCTAAAGGTTCATAATTATGATTGCAGCATGAGCTAACGCCAGGATTTTGTTTAGAATCCGAGGCAAAGATACCCGATCCCTTTAAGACAACTTTAACAAAAAATCCAATGATTTAATATTTACTGTCGGTCACATAGTTTACGTCATGAAAGATTTTTTTAAGGGAACAAAACATATTACCTTTAAATATTCATATCATATTCCGTTATGTGCTATAGTAAAGCAATTGCACATCCGCAGCTCCAAAGAATGCAGATTAAAAATGAAAGAGGTTTTAAAGGGATATACCACCCTTGCCCCTGACTTCAATGCCAACAATAGAGATCCCTAGGTCTATGTGAATCTCAATTTGGTTGTTTGGTTATTGGGTTATGATATTGTCTCGTATGATAACTCTCCCGTTTGTTGTGTACAAAAATATAACTACTCTCTCCTTTTCTCGTAAGTGCATTATTCCTTGGGGCACTAAGGAAAGCTATATTATGGAAAGCATATTATCATGGATCCTCTATAGAGAAAAGACCCTCCTGAGACTAATGGCAAAGTTGTCAGCCACTACATTACAGAAACATTACCGATTTAGCAAATTTGAAGAGCCAATTTAGTGATTACAACTTTCGAAAGTGTATAACTTTCTCATCCTGTGTTCGATTTCATTCAATGTTTTACCATGTGTACCCGTTTGATTATTTTTCTTTCCTCTAGAGCAGTTTGCAATTAAGGTAGGATTTACCTTTAAAGAGAAGGTTGAGTTATGAGAAGAGGTGAAAAATAATTTGTGAGTGTTGTCATTGTTATTATGCAAGTGTGGAAGAACATCAAAAGATACATGTTACCTGCAAAGCATGGCTCTTCAAATGCCTTCATATTCTAATTATGGCATGTAACATCGTAAAAACGGGACGGATTTCTACGCCACGCGTTCGTGTAGTCCCATATACATCTTTCTGTGTACAGTGCTTGTAACTTCACCAGGACTTTGCCAAATTTCCTAACATTTGTATGATTCCAGAACCCTGCAATACACACGAATACTAGATGTTCAACCTTTTCTGGTCGATTCCAAACCGTTTCTTTCACAATGCAATCGCATTACCAGAACTCAACTTCATTTTTAATGATCAATGAAAAGTAAAGTGCATACTACAACATATGTCATAGCCCTCAAGCCCGTCAAAAGTTAGATTTTTAATTCTGACAGAAAGCATAATATAATGATACTTTTTCTTCTTCTTTAGAATCTACATCCGTCCCTGTTCATTGAAAAAAGCATACAACAAAAAGCCTTTGTACATGTACAGGTAATTTGGTAACTTACGCAAAAGATGCTGTAATACACAAGGCACATCGTTTTATTAAATTTGTGTTTTTCGGCATTTTGCATGCGGGGTGTACATAAAAAAAATCCAAGTTCAAGCATACTTTTTGTTTTTTACGATACAAACTGTGGCGGTAAGGCGCCACGAAAAGTGCTATTTATAATTATGATATTCCGAAATTATATCAAATGCTATTAATTTTAGGTATCCCCCAATTTCTTTTAAGGAGGGGGGGGGGGAAGAAAAAAATAAAAATCCGCATAACCACCACTCTTACATGCTACATGCAGACCCCGCTGGAGGGGGGGGGAGGGGTGTGTGCTCAAATATTAAGAAGAGCGTACATTGGCGTAGGGTCCAGGGGCAAAGCCCCGGCGGGGGTCAAGGTGTGGAGCCCCTTAAAGCTCAGAGTTATTCGGCATTTAATAACGGTCAGATGAACATCCAGGGGCCCGCCTCAGGGCTCTAGGTGGTGTCCAGGGGACGGAACCCCAGGAGGTTCAGGGATTTTGGCATTTAATTACGGTCAGATGAGCGAATCACTGGTATCGAATTCGAAATAAACCCGTTTGAATTTTATTTGGAGACAGAGGGGGGGGGGGGGGGGAGGGGGGGGGGAACTGCCCCAACCCCTCCTATCATTACGCTAGTGATGGAAGTGCTAGACATGGAGGAACTTAACTAAAGCAAGGTTTCCCATTGTCTTCATTCATCTCTTCGTCGCTATTTTGTCCAAATAAACGCTTCTAAGCAAGTAAAAGAATTCTCTTTTACGACGCAGATAAAACCGTGTCATTGTACTTCCTAAGCGCATTTAAAGTTATTTAGGACCTATCTATGATCATTAGCTCCATGCATGTTGCGGGTCGTAAACCCCACATGAATTTGATATTACAAATTGTAAGGGGAAGGTTGTCCATTTTATATTGCAGTTCTTCTCCTACATATTTGCTTCAAGCCTGTATGATTCAGGTCCCAGTCATGATGGATCGTGCATCTCTTTTTTTCCAAACGACTTGGCTTCTTGTCCTCTGTTGTCTTCACGGTAATGTATTTATTCGAATATGTTTTAAAGGTTCTTTCTGCTAAAGAAAAAAATTGTGGAAAATATAAAAGGCAATGATAACTTCATATTTTTCTGAAAGGCAGAGAGAGAGAGAGAGAGAGAGAGAAAGATTAGACAATAGTAAATTACACTTGGTTCGGATATGATTATAATAAAACATTGATTTTCTATGTTTAATTCAATGTGTAAATATCACCATAGTTCTGAAGTGTTATGAGTTTTTTTGTGTGAATTTGTTACGGTTGTTTAATGCTTATAATTTATTACATGAATACAAAATAGCTGGTATGTAGGTACCCACAAGAATATCCTAATTAGACAACCTCCATACTAAGAGGAAAAAAGAAAGAAAAAGAAGCAATTATTATTTCCCACTTCTTCGGGTGATTAGAAAATAATAGACCACTTTTGTTTGGATATGTAATGAGAAAACTTTGGTACTTCTTATCGCATTTCTTTAAAGCAATATATCAGATTATGAAAAAGTATATTTAGTTTTGAGATGTTGTACAATTCGAATATAAGAGTAAACACTTTGAAAATATTTTCCAAAATTAAAATATTATGATTTTGATTGATAACAACTCCAAAAATCAAAAATGTCAGTCTTTCAGTTTTTTAATAGGAATTTGCTAAAACCGTCACCGACTTGTTCCGCTCATTTTTGGCTCCTATTAAGACGACCTTGGTATCAGGATGGAATTGTACTTTAAAGGTAAAGACCAGTAATGGTCATGCGATTGCATTGTGAAAGAAACGTTGTGGAATCGATCAGAAAAGGTTGATCATCTAGCATCTAGCATCTGCAAGGTTCTGGAATCATCAAAATGATAAGAAATTTGGCCCATTCTTCGTAAAGTTACAAGCACTATACACAGAAAGATGTATACGGGACTACCCTATATCTCTCACACGACCATGAGAGAAACAAATTTACCAAATATATGAATTAGTAGGCGGTTTCCCGGCAAATCTTTTATCATCATGTATTAGTCAAAACATATTCTTTCACATGATTGGTAATGAGAGCTTCCATTTCATTTTTTGAAATTGGGGCGTTACCAATACTGGTCTTTACCTTTAAAGGATAAATTGTTCACACGTTGTTCTTCAAATTGACAAAATAATTTCATTTCCTCAATTGCTACATTGTTGTAATGAAAGGTTATATCTCTGATACCAATTCACATGTTGATGAGCTTTCTGAGAAATTGCACAATTTTGTTTTCTTTCGAAAACCAATAATTTTGGACCTTTAAACGAGTTACTAGTTAAAGGATTTTATAGCTCCTGGCATCAATGCAATATGCACGGTCATGCAAGTTAAATGAACGTAGTGTGTGAATAATTTTTGCCCATTCTATCCATGCATCACGTATAGTTTTATAGGATTTTGGATCAAAATCTATTTAACCAAAGTACAGAATGTGGACTAATAAGGCTTATGTTAGAATTCATTATGGTGGAATTTGTACTATACAGAAACGGGAGGAACTCGTGAAGCCGTGCGTGTAATTTGCCCATCGTCTGGAAAATCCCACCAAATTGAAGTCAGCCCGACCTCTACGATGGCTAGACTTCTGGCTGGATTAAATGGTGGTACCTTTTCAAAGGCGGTAGCTTGCACCGAACAAGGTATAAATATTACGTTTGATATTTGATCAAATTAACATGGACTCGCGTAAAGGCCGCTCACGGCGGCCTTTCGCGAGCTTTGTGTGAGCGATAAAAGGTGTTGAAAGGACGTACTGGACGATCGGAAAAAACAACAAAAGAAGTTAGTGAATGTTATCCTGAACAGAATTATATTAATAATAATATGTGCCTTTATAGCGCCTAACACTTACCTTATCGGAAGTCTCTTAGCGCACAAAATTAATATGCACGGTATACGCGCTGTATTTAACAATGAAAAATCTACATAACATTAGAATATATTATATTCCACATACTAAAAATCTTGTTCTACGATTGGTCAAAAGTAAATCACGTGATAAAAGATAGTTCGCCCATCATTGATGGGAAAAGAAAAGTTCGTTGTAATGTGTAGATAGTACAACGCACTTTCACTGAAGATAGAAGTACTATCTACACAGTGCAACGCACTTTACGCTGCGTATTGCTCTCCTCTCTAAAGCGCTTTTAGTGTTAGAACGCGAACTTTGGTCACGCGCAAACTATATGGTCAAACCACCATACGGCATGCACTGTACGTATCGTACACCGTTTGCTTGCTGTTAATTGATGACTTGTTGCTCTAAAATGACGGAAGAAGTGAAATGTTTCCGATGTGGAATATAAAGCAAATAATCGCTTTTTGGTTTCAGGCGATGGCAAACTTTCACTTCCTCGGCAATCTGAATGTATACGTTATCTTTCCTCAGCTTTGCTTCGGAAAGATAGCTACATCCAGATCGCCTCGAAAGTGATAGTTTGTCCCATCACCTTCACCAACGGTAATTATTTGCTTAATAACGAACCACACAGAACCGGTTGGGACATGCCTGCAAAGCCAGACAGCGACTCTAAACACGTACAAATCAACGCAAAGGTAAAAATCGTGGATTTGGTCACTACAGATGTAACAACATCTTATCCTGTCCCAGAAAAACAAAATATCTTTGTAATTTCACTTATTTCCACAACTGGGGATTTTTACAACTGTATTTTTCACATGATCAGATCAACGCGAACGAAAAAGCAGATTGACCAAAAACAAGATACAGCAATCACAGCTTACGTTTTCGCTTTTCACGTAGATGAAGGCACCAGCAAACGCAACGGTACTTGTTGCTTAATTAAGTTATGGGTGAAAAAGTTGCAGAGACGAAATCTCATAGACCTAGTACAGAAATAGTTCAGAGAAATGTTCTCCCGCGGAACCATACGTATCGCTAATGTTATTATCCTCAATTTCAATTTGAAGAGTGTACATTTGCTATACAGCACAAGTACCGTTATCCGTTGCCATCCTCTTTCATGAACTATTTTGAGTTTTTATATTTCATTTCGAAATTTCAAACGATATATTTTAAAAATCCCAGCCTTTAGAAAAATATGCAGTCATAACGAATGACACGTGGTATTTTTTTCAGCCGGAGGCGTGCAGGAGCACCCTTAAAGTTGTTAGATTTCAATGGATTTCCTTACTCAAATTATAATATAGATGTTAGAATCAGAATGTCATTGTAACTTTCCATCCTTTTATGGACGAATCATGGTGTACTCTTGCACAGGTAGAGAACTGAAGGTCATAAATGCGTCTCCTGAGGAAGAAGAAGAAGCCCCAAAAGGTAATTGAAACAATATCATCAATATTTGTCTTCAAATTGGTTTTTAACAAAAGACCAATATAATCAATATCTACATTATAGACATGCTATATCATTTCCTTTAATTTTTTCAAAGAAGGAAAAATGTTCCTTTAAAATTTCAAAAAAGCATGAAATAAATCTCCTCTACAGTTACATGTTTCACATACATCGAAATGACTAAATCCCCATCAACACAACATTCTTTTTTACAGGAATCAAATTATAAATTGTCTTAGAATTAAATTGTTTCAATTTCTTTTCCTTGACATTCATCAAGTGTGCCTTGTTTAGATACTTTATACTACTGTGAACAATTATTACAACATTCAGTTGTTACTGTGAAGAATGCTAATGCCCTATTAAGCCATGTGACTGAATAGTACAGTGAAGAAAATTGTTGATATGAGTCTGCATTATTATTGTTATAGTGAGCTTAATTTGTTTAAAGCGGTTTTACAATGTTATAATTTGATTGTAGCACATTGTTATTCATATATATATATGTATCAGACCCTACAGTTTTTTTTTAATTCATGGATTTTTTTTTCTATCATAGTTATATTTTTGTTTGTATTTTCCTTTGTATTTGAAATACAGCTTCAAGTTTTGGTTGAAATAAAGGTATAATGATAATAATAGAAATAATATTTATTATTGTTATCTTTATTCGTCAGTGCCGTGTCAGAATGGAGGAACGGACGCTGTTCATCAGGGATACATTTCAGGTTGCGATTGCCCCTATGGTTTCAGTACACGTTACTGCGAATGTAAGTTTATCTCAACGATGCGTAAACGTTTCTTGTAATACCCCGGTTAACCCTATCGAGACCAGCAACAGAGACCGGCAAGAGGCCGAAAGAGAATATAAATTACTTGCAATTGCCCCCAAACTGGTCGTTTTTGAGTGTGTTTGGAGTCGCATTGGAAATGTAACCGGGTAAAAAATATTTGAATGTGAAGGCCTTACGTAAAAGACCCTTATCAATTCATTTTGTGTAAATTAACGTTGTCCATCGAAATATTCATGTAGTGAACCTGCTGTGAAATAATAATTTGAAAATTATCACAAAGGTTTCTGAAACTGAATGTAAATGTTAATGCCCCTTCTGCGTTATTATTACATATTTCTATTGGCGAAAAAATAGACTTTTAAAATTGCCATTGGTTGATATGTTAGTCTTGGCAAACATTTTCACAGACGACATTTTCTGCACTCGGGAACATAAGCATCCAATAACTTTACGGGATACAGCGATGTAAGATTATTAGACTTTATTTCTTTGTTTTAATGAAAAGTGTTTTAACACAAATATGACTACAATTTTGGGATAATGAGATTTTGGTGCATTGGGATTTCGAGGCAGCAAGATTTAGGGGCGGTTATATTTTACCATGATGAGATTTCGACGCAGTGTGATTCTGGTCGAGTGATATTTTGGCACGGGGAGATCTCGTCGCAGTGAGATTACATGAGAAGTGTCGTAGTCGAGTGGTTTAAGCACTTGCCTTGAAATTCAAAGGTCGTGGTTCGATCCCTGATACGCCACTACATGTAAATGTCCTTTGGTAAGGCATTAATCTTCATTTGCCACACTCGACCCAGGTGTGGTAAATGGGAACCCGAGCAGGAATTAATTTCTTGAAAGGCTGGGGCGCTGTAATGGATCTAGGCTAAAGCCGGGGTAATAATTAATGCGCCTCGGAATATAATTTGTAGATAGACGGCGCTATAGAAATGCCTATAATTATTATTATCATTTCAAACACAGCTGGTGCAAAAAATAAAGTACGCAGCAAATTCAAACGGGAGAATGATAACTCTACACTAATAGCTAATTATTGGCCCTTCTATGTCTAAACAGATATAATGCGAAGCCCATTTTTATAGTTGTTGACTCCATTACATTAAAACAAAGTATTGTATTATTTTAACATCTTTTATCTTAAAAATCGGAAAGTTGGCAAAAACACCATTCTGGTCATCCCGACACCTTCAAGATATTAATGTCCCATGTGAATGAAAGTATCTAAAAAAATACAAATACAACGTTTTTCCTGAGATCGTTCACACCTTATTTATCACTAATGAATCTTTAGTTGTTGACCTCGTTAGCAATAGGCAAACTTAATTTTGTTTTACACTCTTCTAAAACTTGCACAGATCAATGCATGGGATTTTATGACAAGAACTACGCAAAGTTGGAACTGAAAGAGTTTGAAAGTTCCAGATCTCGTATTGCCATCAAACACAGAGGACAAAGCGTTTTAATTGTTCTAGCCTCTGACAATCGACCTTATAACTTGGATAATACGATGGTGGCATTCGGTGAGTCAAAACAAGTCACCATCACCAATAACATGTAAAACCTTCAAGCTAGTAGACAATGTTCGAAGGTGTGTGTGCGTGTGTGTATGTGTGTGTGTGCACGTGGTGTGTGTGTGTGTGTGTGTGTGTGTGCGTGTGTGTGTGTGTGTGTGTGTGTGTGTGTGGGGGGGGGGGGGTTAACTGATACAACTTTAAAAACTGTCTCCGCTGAAAAACTACTTGGAATCATCAGGTCAACGCGTCCGGTCCGTTGATCGCGTTACTCGACCTTTGTGAAACGAAAGCTGATGATGACACGACCTTTCGTAGATTTGCCAGTAGGGTTTTCACAAAGTGTCGGGTAAATTGAATCAGATCATTTTTAGATGAGAGGGGTTTATTTCACATACATTACCCTAGAATTTCGTGATTGAAGGGCCATGTTTTCTTGAAAGGTCGGGTAACACGACCACCGACCTAGCGCGATGACCCAGTGATTCGTAGTAAGCCGAACCCGGTGGGTCTTTTGGCTGTGAAAAAAAATAATATATAACCCTACATGTTGTATGAACAGAACATCTACATAACCCTACTAAATGGTACATTAACCGGACATCATAAAGACTGATATATTACCCTAACCATAAATTCAAAACAATATGACTAATTAAACTAATGATTAATCAGTAAACCTATTGTTTCTCGGGAGGCTTTTAAGGTTTCTCTGCCTGCAAACGTACGTAGAGGGCAGTAATTATATTGTTCAATCGTTAACAGGACACGAAAATTTCCTGCTAGGGACCATGTCTACTTATAACTCATTTTGTCACTACATATTTCCGTCTAATGAGCCTAATGGCGCCGTAAGCTATATAATCTTATACACACTGGGATTTTTGCATTATTTGCGGGGTTCTGTGAGGGAAAGGTCTTTGTTTCCCAAATTCCCCGTCTTGATCTGCTGCTGAACTTTTTCACTCCACCTTTTAAAATTTTGTTTACAGGAATATGTTATACAGAAAATCTACTGATCATTACGAGGACAGTTTTGGGAAATATTGTTCCCATCCAAATTGTGCGCGATGGGACGATGCGTTGTGATGGCATCGGCAACAATAGCTACTGGCTAGACTTCAAGGACAATTTCTACCAGGTGGGCCGCATAGGTGAACCAACCCCTCTTCTTCAGTGGCAGGATAACCTACAATTTGACATCCGGTATATTGGAGTGTTTCCTCTGTACGCTAATACAATGCCCTCATACGTGTATTTTGATAGTCCCTGTATAGACTAGGAAGCAGGGCAAGGACAAGGACAAAGATTTGTAAAAGGGAAAAAATAAAACAAGGACTGGGGCAGAAATAACAATGGGAGAGAGACGTAAGGTTAGGAGAGGGGTGAGAGTAGAGAGAACAAAAGAACACGATGGATGAAAAATCCACGGTTAGTCCGTACGATTATGTACTATAATGTATATAAATGAGAACTAGCATCAGCTGTGGTATTATTCATAAGTAAAGAGATGTAGTTAGGCTTTAAATGAAGAGTATAATTACAAAAGGAGCTGAATCTATTTGTGTAACTGTGGAGAAAAAAGAAATTGTTCACCAGATTTTGTACAGTCATCTATCGAAAAATGATATTAGAAGGTGCATTTATTTATAATTGCTCCCAAACTTAGGTAAATAATGTTGTTGAAAGACAGGTACTTAAGTGAACAATGTTCTGATATAAATAATTTAGCCCCATTTTAGAATTAAGCTCTTCATATGATGATAACAGGGACGGTTTGAGTTTTGATTTGAAGAAAGGGAGGCTTGGAGAATTTATAATGGGATCATTGAGGGTATTCCCAAATTTCGGGCCGGTAAAAGCAACAGTATCCTTGGCTAGACAAATTGTCATTAATGATACTTTGTTCCTAACTGTGCTGCCACGGATAACTAAGAAGCAGGCTTTTCGAAAAGTAGTTTCAAAACCCTCTAGTACCATATTTGAAATGAAGCAAACAAATGTGAGTGTTATCTCATTCCAAAAACAATCGCTCAATTAGTTGTATTCACAGTTAGGTAGTTGAAAAGAAAAGGTATTAATATATCGTCAAACTCAAGCAAAATTCAATGATATTTTCTTTGTTATGATAATTACAATCTTGACTTTATTCGCATCCCTTGCTTAAGGTAACCCTTCTCATTGAATAATACAAAATGGTTACATTTTAATTGGAATGTTATCCTTTTCTTGACAATTCTACTGTCACTTTATTTGATACTTATCATCATATGTATTCCTTCTTGCATTTGGATTGAGTGACCTATGAGTTTTCATTTGCTATCTGAGATATTAAACGACGAATGATCCTTACGGCTGTGAAATGGTGCAGCGGACATGTGGGCAGAGAGAACTTAGATATAACGAGACAAAAGTTGGAATGCTGTTCAACATAATCAAAGGTTAGCTTGTATGGATTGAAGCAATAATTTGTGAAAGCCTAGATACATTGCATCATTATAAACAATGAAGAACTAAAGCACGACGCATTATTTAGCTTACACATGGATTGAAGACAAAAGAAGCACATGCATATGGCCTGACCCACATTTTATTGTAAAATATATTTCAAAGTCATATTGGTTTACAATTTTTAATTAGGAGCTACCAAAGGTGGTTACACTTTTATTGATATGCACTTTGTGTGTGTATATATACCCATGTATTCATATATATAGATATATTGTTTCAAAAGGGTAGATGAAATACATAAGAAGCATGGATTGTGTATTTTATCAAACGTGGTGAATAAGTATATTTTCTACTATTTTCAACTTGAATCAAGTTGGACATTGTTCCTTTTAGCATTTTTAATTCAATTTTCAAAGTATAGATATATATTAATATTGATATATGATTGCTATTTTTTTGTATATTATAATATCAGATTCTGTGTAGCTTTTCCAGCTTTATTTTATATAAACATGATAAAGCCGTATATGAACTCGTAATTACGATAACACTTATGTTAAAAATGATTATGACAATATTTACGATAACAATAGTAATAATATTAATGATAATGATGATGATGATGATAATAATAGTGCACATACTAATGATATATACTTATGATAAAAAAGAAGGTAATATACGAATGTTTTAAATTTAATCATTTTCTCCAGTACTGTAAGACAGATACAATTTTTGATGTTGTAACATACAAGTGGTTTTATTGATTTAGTATATTAAAGTATATAAGCAGCACTTCAGCACTTTGTTCAATGAATATTCAGAAGCATTGATACTCACTGAAATTCATTCACACATACTCTACATGCAGTTGCGCTGTAGTATTTTTCTAGGAACCATTGTCTGATATTTTGTGATTTTTAAAGAAGAAGTTGAGTTATGGTCATGCGATTGCATTGTGAAAGAAACGGTGTGGAATCGATCAGAAAAGGTTGATCATCTACCATATAAGTATTCGTGTGTATTGCAAGGTTCTGGAATCATCAAAATGATAATAAATTTGGCCAAGTCTTGGTAAGTTACAAGCACTGTACACAGAATGATGTATATGTGACTACACGAACACGGGGCGTAAAAATCAGTCCTGATTTTTACGATGTTACATGCCTCATTTAGAATATGAAGGCATTTGAAGAACCATGCTTTTCAGGGAACATGTTTTATCTCATGTTATTCCACCCTTGCATAATTACGATGATAACGCTCACAAATTATTGTTCACCTCTTCCCAGAACCCAACCATATATTTAAGTCTTTATGCAACACGATAGCAACTACTTTCGAAAGATAAACCTAAGGAATTTGAAATAGCCATGTGCACCACCGATTGAAATGTGTGCAAACAAGACAATGACGTACTACGAACATTATTTCTACGGGGAATTGAAATTAACCTTGAGTTACTTTTTTAAAACTTTTAAAACTTGTCAATATATTTAATATTATGTAAAATGATCAATACATTCATTCCTTCACTCCAAGAAAAAAAATGCATTCCGACGTATGTGCATATGAGAGGTGTACATGTGTCGTCACTGTATAATTATGTCCGTCTAACGACGCTGTAAAGCAGGGCTCCCACTTAGCCGAGTTGTATTAGCGAGTTAAGGCGAGGTGTGGTGAGTTGCCTCAAAGAGGCACTCGCAATAACTCGCGAACAATTCGGTATGGCTTAGCGTAACTCTTTACAACATTCCACGACTCTCCTCGAAGTCGCGAGCAGTTCCAAAATTTTGAACATGTTCAAAAAAATTCCCCGATTCGTTGTAATTCGAGGTGAACTCGCCTACACTCGTAATATACACGTATTACTTGTAACAAGCTCGCGCTGCACTCTTCATAAGGTGGCGAGTTGCTACGAGTATATTACGAGTGTTAAGCAAGTTTACCTCGAGCTACAACGAATCAGCGAAAATTTTGAACATGTTCAAAATGTTCACTGATTCGCTGTTACTCGAGGTGAATTCGTTGTTACTCGAGGTGAACTCGCTTACACTCGTAAAATATTCGCATTACTCGTAACAAGCTTGCGCTGCACTCTTCATAAGGTGGCTAGTTGCTACGAGTTATGAAGAGTGCAGCGCGAGCTTGTTACGAGTAATGCGAGAATATTACGAGTGTAGGCGAGTTCACCTCGAATTACAACGAATCGGGGAAAATTTGTGAACATGTTCACAATTTTGGAACTGCTCGCGACTTCGAGGAGAGTCTTGGAATGTTGTAAAGAGTTACGCCAAGCCATACCGAATTGTTCGCGAGTTATTGCGAGTGCCTCTTTGAGGCAACTCACCACAACTCGCCATAACTCGCTAATAGAACTCGGCTAAGTGGGAGCCCTGCTTTATGTTTAGACCTATACCGTGTGAGTCAAAAAAAAAATTACACGTAAAAAATTGCTAATTATTCTAAAAATCATCTATGAACAGTAAATTATTATACATCTCATGAAAGAGTGTTTTATCCCAAATCATTTGATACAATTTTTGTGTCGTATGTGTTCACGCCTTGATGAACAGGTGGCATTGTTTGCGAGAGTGCAAAAATCGACTTGCGCCAAAGTGATGCCAACAGCATGTATTATGTTGGAATTAGCGGAGTGAGATAATGAATTGCATGTATTAAATGAAATGCATTGCAGATGCTTTTTACCAAACTTGCGCCAAAGTTGCTTACGTGATTTTCGAATAAAACAATTTGGATTTGGGTATTAAATCGGTTTTTGCAGATCCAAATAACATCCCTAACAAAGTAAACCATGCCACACATATCAAATATCGAATATCAAATATCAACGAACATTTTTGCGCGTGTGTGTGTGCGTGTGTGACTTTGCTTCTGCAAAAAGCATCTGCAATGCATTTCATTTGATACATGCAATTCATTATCTCACTCCGCTAATTCCAACATAATACATGCTGTTGGCATCACTTTGGCACAAGTCGATTTTTGCACTGTCGCAAACTATGCATCCTGTTCATTCAAGCGTGAACACATACCACACACAAATTATACCACATGATTTGGGATAAAACATTCTTTCATAAGATGAATAATAATTTAGTGTTTATAGAAGATTTTTAAAAAAATTAGCAATTTTCTAGGTGTTAACTTTTTTTTTACTCACACTGTACATTGTGTTACAAAGTCGTTTTGAACGGATTTTACTGTAAGGTGAAATCACCACTGGAACAAGCGTTTATTTAATCTTCGTTTATGATGTGTTACACGTCAGTTTGTACTTGCCTAATGCTTTTGTGGAAACTCTTCTTAAAAGAGAACGCGTGTGAAAATAAATGCACCTTCAAGCTCGAATTCCTTGCAGTTTGTATTTCTTTAAACAGTGATTATTTAAGTGTTGTTTTTTACACCTCTGGCGAGATATTAAACCACACTGCTGTATTTTATGACATTATACTAGATGTATGGATATATACCCACACAAATTAATGTTAAGAATGGAGATGAAATATATTCTCCTGACCTGTGAGTAAAACAAGTATATTGATGTGTTGATGTGCGTATCCGGACAGCTACCCCTAGGACAACCACTCCCAGACAACTTCTCCCAGACAACTACCCCCGGACAGCTACCCCCGACAACTATCCTAGGGAAATTCGTCCGGGGGTAGTTGTCCTATACGATGGATGGTTGTTGTAAGGGGGGTCCGGGGGGGGGGGTAATTGTCCTAGGTTTTTTTTGTCTGGGGTTAGTTGTCCGGGGGTAGGTTGTCCCGGGGGTAGTCGCCTAGAGGGTGGTTGCCCTAGATGGGTAGTTGTCCTAGGGGGTAGCTGTACTAGAGGGTGGTTATCCTAGGGGTTGTTATTCGAGGGGTGGTTGTCCAGGGGGAAGGTGTCCTAGAACCGATGTTATGTCTCCTCTCATCATGTCAACTTCCTTGTTCTTCATCTCACTCTATCTCTTCTCTTTTCTTCTTTATCCCTCTCGTATCTATATATATTATATTAACAAATCACAGTAGTTTGAGTGGATGTATGATACACATTATTCTTTGCATTATGCATAATATATCCCAATTCTTAATAATGATACTTAAAGTGATTAAATATTATATTCTAAGTATTTTGTATGATTAGACATATTGGATATTGAAATACCATTGTATAATATTATTAACCTGAACCGATTGAGGGAAGGATTTCCTCGTGCATCACAATGGCTTTTCAAAGTTACCCATTTCCAGTCTTGAACAGTTCAATGATGACAATCCTTTTAACACCTGTATAGATTCCATAGAATAATAATGATAATATCGAAAATAATATCGCTAGTGATATTCGTTTGTCTCGCAATGTGGTCAATAAGGAATCTAAAAGATCACGACGTTTCGTATGCTACTGCAATACTTCGTCACTAGCGATATTATTTTCGATACTATATCCGCAATGAGTAATATATTTAGCAATAATGATAATGTTGCACTGGTATAACTTGGAACATGAAAAGTTTTGGTATAAAACGAGTTAACAAGACTATTTGTCTTAAAGCAGCCCGCCTATATCACGCCCGATAGGTGCGTCCATAGCATTTTAAAAGTGAGTTGTGACTTGGGCAAATACGCGAACACGGTCAAAACCACTGACTCGATTGAGCTCCTAATAGTCCCCTTCCACATATAGTCTCTAACGGGAGGAAACATATTTTCCCAACACCCCTCGATATTTTGTTGTGTTTCGTTAGTCTGTTGAGAGTGTGAACATGAAGTTGTGCGTCTGTATTACCGTGTAGATGTAGGATACAGAAATAAAACATACACAGGAGATTAAGTGAAAGAAAGAAAATATAAAGAGATTCATGCCACTTAAGCCTATCGGGTTTAACAAAATATATGATTCAGAGATGCTTTATTGACCAAGAGTATTGGAGTCAACGTATGCATACAAGAGAAGAAGGGGGGGGGGGGGGACATTTGAAACAAACATAAAGAATACAAAAAAATGATTAAACGTATCGTTTAACAATGTTCCAGTTTTACAAATCTGAGATGAATGTCCCTACGTGTTATTAGTGTTTGTGATATGGAAGCCCTACAAATGTGCGCTTTCAAATGTTCACAAAGTGCCTCAATAAAAGGAAAAATATTGAGTGAACGGTTTTGCCATACTCATTTTCCCCACTAGACTGTAGTGTTATACAAAACAGTTTAAAAAAAAAAAAATCGATTTCCAATTATAAATATCTTGATAATGAGACAGGCGATCGGCTTGTAAAAGTCATGGGATTCCTGACTGACGTAAAGGTTTATAATTATGATTGCAGCATGAGCTAACGCCAGGCTTTTGTTTAGAATCCGAGGCAAAGATACCCGATCCCTTTCAGACAACTTTAACAAAAATCCAATGATTTAATTTTAATTGTCGGTCACATAGTTCACGTCAAGCACGATTTTCTTAAGGGAATAATTTTCCCTTTAACTATTCATATCATATTCAGTCAGGTGTAATAGTATTGGACCTTCTAGATCAGCAGCTACAAAGTATGCAGATTAAAAACTAAGTCTATGCGAATCTCAAATTGGCAATTTGGTCATTGGATTATGACATTGTCGCTGATAACTCTCCCATTTGTTGTGTACAAAAATATAATTACTTTATCTTTTTCGCCTAAGTGCATTCTTCCCTGTCGCCCTACTTAAAGTATCTTATGGAAGGCATATTATTATGGGTCCTCTAAATAAAAAAGACTCTCCTGAGACTAATGAGAAAGTTGTCAGCAACTACAACGCAGAGTCATTACCGATTCAGCAAATTTGAAGAGCCAATATAGTGGTTTCAACTTTCTCATCCTTTGTCCGATTTCATTCAATGTTTCACCAGGTTACTCCTTTGATTATTTTGCTTTCCTCTAGTCAGAGCAGTTTGCAATCAAGGTAGGATTTACCTTCAATGATTAATGAAAATTAAAGGGCATATTTAAGGTACTTGAACATTTCAAAAGGGTATTCAATTGTTCTTGAACAGTGCTACTGCACCGCATGGCCCTCAAGGCCTTTAAAATTCATATTTTTAATGCTGACAGAAAGCATAATATAATGAACCTTTTTTCATCTTCTTCAGAATCTACCTCCGTCACCGCTCATTTAAAATGCAAACAACAGAAGGCCTTTGCACAGGTACAGGTAATTTGATAATTTACACAAAGGATGCGCTAATACACAAGGCATATAATTTTATTATATTTGTCTTTTTATGGCATTTTGCATGCGGGGGTGTAAACAATAATATCCAAGTTTATGCATATTTCTGTGTTTACGATACAAACTGTGGCGGTAAGGCGCCGCGATAAGTGCTTTCCGAATGCTATTAATTTTAGTATCCCCAATTTACAAGTTTGTATACAGGGCATTAAAACACTCATTGCTGTTTTTTCCCCTAATAGTTGTCAGTGGCGTAATAAGCAAAAATGTTTTTTTTTTTTTTTTTTTTTTTTTGGGGGGGGGGGGGAGTTAAATAAAAATCCGCATCACCACCACTCTTACATGTTACATGCAGGCCCCGCGGAGGGGAGAGCGGGGGAGGGTGCTCAAGTATTAAGTAGAGCGTAAATGGCGTAAGATCCAGGGGCAAAGCCCCGGCGGGGGTCAAGGTGTGGAACCCCTTCAAGCTAAGAGTTTTGCGGCATTTAATTACGGTCAGATGAGCATATTTGATACTTTATTTGTGACACTGGAATTTCACTATTCTTTTTTTTTCTTTCTTCTTTCTATATCTCTTTAACATACTTTTTGAAGAAAAAAAGCGGGGCTAGAGCCTCCTGAGCCCCGACGTTTCGTAGGCTCTGATGTATAGGCTTCTAAATAAGCATATCTGTTGCCTGACTATAAATTTGGGAATTTTAAAAAAGGTGAGAAAAAATCTCGAGAAATCATGTCATTTCAGCACTATTTGCGAATCACTGATATATAATTCGAACTAAGCTCCGTTTGAATTTATTTGGAAACAGAGGGGGGGGGGGGGGTTGGAGGGAACTGCCCCCAAGCCCTCCTATCACTACGCTACTGATGGTAGTGCTAGAAATGGACGAACTTAACCAAAGCAAGGTATCCATTTTAGTTCATTCATCTCTTCGTCGCTTTTTTGTCCAAACAAACGTTTTTTAAGAAACGTAAAAGAATACTCCTTCACGACCCAGATCATAATACGTCGTTGTACTTCCTAAGCGTATTTTGAATTATCTAGGACCTATCTATTATCATTAGCTCCGTGCACGTTGAGGGTCGTAAACCCCACGTGAATTTGATAATAAAAATTGTGAAAATTGGGAAGGTTGTCCATTTGATATTGCAGTTCTTCTCCTACATATTTGCATCAAGCCTGTATGATTAAGGTCCCAGTCATGATGGATCGTGCATCTCTTGTTTTCCAAACGGCTTGGCTTCTTGTCCTCTGTTGTCTTCACGGTAATGTATCTATTCGAATATGTTTGCAAGTTCTTTCTGCTTAAGAAAAAAATAGTGGAAAATATAAAAAGCAATGATAACTTCATATTTTCTGAAAGGCAGAGAGAGAGAGAGGGTTTAGACAATAGTATATTACACTTTGGATCGGATATAATTATAATAAAACGTTAATTTTCAAAGTTGAATCAATGTAAATACAATGTAAATATCACCATAGTTCTGAAGTGTTATTTTTTAACTGTTGTTTAATGCTTATAATGCATTACATGAATACACAATGTCTGGTATGTAGGTTATCCGCATGAATGTTCTAATCAGACAACCTCCATACTAAGAGGAAAAAAGAAAGAAAAGGAATCAATTATTATTTCCCACTTCTTCGGGTGATTAGAAAATAATATGTAGACCACTGTACTTTTGCTTTGATATGTAATAAGAAAACTTTTGTACTCCTTATCGCATTTTTTTAAAGCAATATATCAGATTATAAAAAATCTGTTTAGTTTTGAGATGTTGTACAATTCGTATATAAGAAAACACTTTGAAAATATTTCACAAAATTAAAATATTATGATTTTGATTGATAACAACTTCAAAAATAAAAAATGTCAGTCTTTCAGATTTGTGATTGGAATTTGCTAAAACTTTCACCGACCTGTTCCGCTCATTTTTCTGCTCCTATTAAAACGAACTTGATATCAGGGTGGACTTTATCTTTAAAGGATAAAATGTTCACACGTTGTTCTTCAAATCGGCAAAATAATTTCATTTCGTCTATTGCTACACCGTTGTAATGAAATGTAATATCTCTGATATCAATTCAAATGTTTATGAGCTTTGTCAGAAATTGCACTAAATTACAATTTTGATCGAAAACAAAAAATGGGACATTTAAACGAGTTACCAGTTACAGGATTTTATAGCTTTTTTAAAGTTCTTTGCATCAAATGCAATATGCATGGTCATGCAACTTAAATAGACGTAGTGTGTGAATACCCATTCTAACCATGCATCACGTATTTTTGTAAAGGATTTTGGATCAAAATCTATTTAACCAAAGACCAGAATGTGGACTAATTGTCTCCATTAGGCTTATGTTAGATTCATGTTGGTGGAATTTTTACTATACAGAAACGGGAGGGACTCGTGAAGCCGTGCGTGTTATTTGCCTATCGTCTGGAAAATCCAACCAAATTGAAGTCAGCCCGACCTCTACGATGGCCAGACTTCTGTCTGGACTAAATGGTGGTGCCTTTTCAAAGGCGGTAGCTTGCACCGAACAAGGTAAAAATATTACGTTCGATATTTGATCAAATTAACGTGGATGTTAGAATCAGAATGCCATTTTAACTTTCCATCCTTTTATGGACGAATCATGATGTTCTCTTGCACAGGTAGAGGAATGAAGGTCATGAATGGGTCTACTGAGGAAGAAGAAGAAGAAGAAGACTAGAACTGAATTCGTATTAAAAACGATATGCATGCATTGGACTATATAGGACTATCTAGAAGAATTTGTTAGAGGTATGTAGCATCCAACAAAGTGTAGATAAGAAGACAGAAAGATAGGCATGAAAACGGACCCGAAAAAACAAAACGGTACCTAGACGGTCACACATATTTACCGTTAAGACGGGCAAGTCCACGTGATTTCGACATCTCCACTACGACAACTGCATTCGAAAAAGGCAGCTGAAGTTTGAGGCCTTCGTCACCCATCGGTACACCCGGTCCGTGGGCCTGGGGTCATAGGCGATTTCGGAACACGAAGGATATCAATCTTACGACGATAGGATGCTAAAGACTATGCCTACGAAGTTTGAAAGGACAGGGATAGAGGAGAGGACCAGGGAGGTTGGAATGAGTGGACATTGGAAGGGCCCACAAGCACTGCGTGTAAATTGAATGTAATTCGAGAAGAAGAAGAAGAAGAATTCCGAACGCGCACGAAAACAAGACATTGACGAAAACGCTAATACGCGAAATCGGGTGTATGAATTGATACACCTTAGGTGCATGTTGTCCTTTATCTTTTCACTGTAGGTGCCTTGTATAAATACTGTATACTAGTGTGAACAATTATTAACAATTTCAGTTGTTACTGTGAAGAATGCTAATGCCCTATTAAGCTATGTGACTGAATATTACAGTGAAGAAATTTGTTGATATGAGTCTGCATTATTATTGTTATACTGAGCTTAATTTGTTTAAGTCTTATCATGCCACAGGGCTAATCCCCATTGTGCCAAGCCCCGAATCCCCCCGTGCCAGGTTGTTTTTGGGATAATCTGATTAACGCGATGGTTCTATGAATAGCGAGTGCAAAACACACAGCACAGTCCAATGAGCATGAATAATAACTGATATTACGAATGCTGCATTGCACGCAGATGGGACTCAAGCGATAGCTCTCTCGCATGGACAAAGCAGTATAACGATAGCGTGCATGCAGCCTTATGGCAGGCTATGAGTTAAAGTGGTTTTACAATGTAATAATTTGATTATAGCACATTGTTATTCATATATATATATGTTTCAGACTTTGCAGTTTCTTTGACTTTATGGACATTTTTTCTATCATAATTATATTTCTGTTGGTATTTTCCTTTGTATTTGAAATACAGCTTCAAGTTTACAGCTATTATTGTTATCTTTATTCGTCAGTGCCGTGTCAGAATGGAGGAACGGACGTTGTTCATCAGGGATACATTTCAGGTTGCGATTGCCCCTATGGTTTCAGTACACGTTACTGCGAATGTAAGTTTATCTCAACGATGCGTAAACGGTTCTCGTAATACCCCCGTTAACCCTATCGAGACCGGCAGCAGTCCGGCAACAGACCGGCAAGAGGCCGAAAGAGAATATACATTACTTGCAATCTTCCCAAACTGGTCGATTTTTGAGTGTGTTTTGAGTCGCATTGGAAATGTAACCGGGTAAAATATATTTCAATGTGAAGGCATTACGTAAAAGACCCTTATCATTTCGTCTTGTGTAACATAACGTTTTCCATCGAAATATTCATGTAGTGAACCTGCTGTGAATTAATAATATGAAAATGATCACAAAGGTTTCTGAAATTGAATATAAATGTTAACACCCCTTCTGTATTATTATTACATATTTCTATTGGTGAAACAATAGACTTTAAAATTGCCATTGGTTGATATGTTGGTCTTGGCAAACATTTTCGCAGACGATATTTTCTGCACTCGCTAAAGGTTTGGTCACAACCCACTGTGCGTGTTTTTAGTCCGTACGGTTTTGGAGGAGGCCACGGCCGCCACATTTTTTCTTAAAACGTAGGGAGTTAGTGGCAAAGGCAGGGAGGGAGTACACGTCACACGCACGGTGTAAGTACGTGGCCCGCACGCCACGCCTGATTGTGAGCGGTTGCGTGCATCGTACGTTGCGCACGTGGTAAGTGCGTTGTACGTGCTTACAACGTGCTTACAACGTACGGTCTCCGTGCGGTTGCCACGTTATCGTACAGAGGCCGTACTTACACGTGATGCTCACGTACGGTGTCCTTACTCACTCGCACGTTGTAAGTGCGTGCACGTACGATGAACTCGGTGAGTTTTCCGCCCGATGTCGGGGTATATATAGGACGACATTCCGATGTTCCCCAGAAGTCCCAGCTGCTGCTGCCTCAAGATGACGCCCATTCTACCGCATAGACTATATACTGCATAAGTCAGTGCGCACGACGTGCGTTGGAAGTGTGGAGCACGTGCTTACTCGGTACGCTCCACGTGAGTTCTGCGTGCTCATTGGACAGTTGAACTGGGGAAGTGGCGAGTAAGCACGTGTTAAGTGCACCTTCCGTAGAGCAAGTGACCGTGGAAAACAAATTTAAAAGACGCACGGAGTCAGTGCGTTGTGCGCTCGTTGTCAGTACCGGGCACGCACGTCACACGCACTGGGGGTGAATCGGTATTCCGATCGCAGCCCGAACGCAGCGGAAGTTCCTCGTGTACTAAAAGTGCTACGGTGTGTCTGCGTGCTCCCAAATCCGTACGAAGGCGGTACTCACCGCGTACGGATACCCACATTTTGCCCACGTTTTTGCACGTAGACAGCACGCACTTGCAAGTAAGGTGGGTTGTGACCACCGCATAACTAACATAAGCATCCAATAACTTTACGGGATACAGAGGTGTAAGATTTATTAAACTTTTTAATATTATTTTTAATGAAAAGTGTGTAAACACAAATCTGACTACAATTTTGGGGGTAATGAGATTTTGGCGCATTGGGATTTTGACACAGCGAGATTTAGGGGCAATCTGACTACAATTTTGGGGTAATGAGATTTTGGTGCATTGGGATTTCGACGCAGCGAGATTTAGGGGCAATGATATTTTATCATGATGAGATTTTGACGCAGTGAGATTCTGGACCAGTGATATTTTGGCACGGGGAGATTTCGTCGCAGTGAGATTCTATTAGAAGTGTCGTAGTCGAGTGGTTTAAGCACTTGACTTGATATTCAAAGGTCGTGGTTCGATCCCCGATACGGCACTAATGTCCTTTGGCCAGGCATTTATCTTCATTTGCCTCACTCATCCAGGTGAGGTAAATGGGTACCTGGCAGGAATTAACTCCTTGAAATGCTGGAGCGCTGTACTGGCAGCTAGGCTAAAGCCGGGGTAATAATTAATGCGCCTCGGAATAGAATTTCTAGATAGACGGCGCTTTAGAAATGCCTATAATTTGTATTATTAATTCAGAGACAGCTGGTGCAAAAAAGAAAGTACGCAGCAAATTCAAACGGGAGAATGATAACTCTACACTAATAGGTAATCGTTGGCCCTTCTATGTCAAAACGAATATAATGCGAGGCCCATTTTTAAAGTTGCTGTCTCCATTACATTAAAACAAAATATTGTATTCTTTTAACATCTCTTATTTTAAAAATCGGAAAGTTGGCAAAAACACCATTCTAGTCATTCGGACACCTTCAAGATATTAATGTACCATGTGAATGAAGCTATGTAATAAATACAAATACAATGTTTTTTTCCGGAGATAGTTCAAACCTTATCTATCACTAATGAATCTTTAGTTGTTGACCTCGTTAGCAATAGGCTAACTTATTATTTTGTTTCACTTTTCTAAAACTTGCACAGATCAATGCATGGTATTCTCTGACAAGAACCACCAAAAGATTGAACTGAAAGAGTTCGAAAGTTCCAGATCTCGTATTGCCATCAAACACAGAGGACAACCCGTTTTCATTGCTCTAGCCTCTGACACTCGAATTGCGACGGATAATACGATGGTGGCATTCGGTGAGTCAAAACAAGTCACCGTCACCAATAACATGTAAAACCTTCAAGCTAGTAGACACTGTTCGAAGGTGTGTGTATGTGTGTGTGTTGGGGGGGGGGGTTAACTGATACAACTTTAACAACTGTCTCCGCTGAAAATCTTACTTGGAATCATCAGGTCAACGGGCTCGGCCCGTTGATCGCGTTACACGACCTTCGTGAAACGAAAGCGGATGATGACACGACCTTTCATATAGCTCCGTTAAGTCTCATTTTGACAACGCCCCCTGTCGTCAGAGTCAGCAGCCTAACATGTTAGCCTACTGATATTTACACCTACAAAGTCGTTAAAAATTAATTTTTGTTTAAACGAAAAGCACATCCACCCCGACATACGTTGACACTAGCCGTAATTTGGTCAAAATAGGTCGCTAGCTCGCCATTGCCTATATAACACATGTGAAACAAGTCGAACTTTGGATGCAATTTGCCAAGGGACTGTAAGGTTATAGCTCAAGCACACGAAGGATAATAAGCATGAGTTATCATAGATCAGTTCTGATCGGTTCATTATGTCCATTTCATCCAACCCCCCACAGTAATGTTTACATTTAGTATAGCCAAGCATTTTGCCGAGGTAAGCAAAAACATGAATATTCATGATCACCATGGACTATTCAATTATTTACAGAGGGGTGCAATTATGCACCACATCAAACTCCCCTACTTAAAGTCAAGTATTTCATTGTATTATGTAGTTTGGTAAGTTTATTTTAAAAACTGTTTAATTATCAGATATCAATGATACACTGTTGGTCATAATGGTGGAATAATTATTTTTACCCCAATTTATTGTAGGATTTTGACAATGATTTATTTCTAATAGTTCTAGATAAAAGTATACATTCTCAGATTTAATTGAATGACAATTGGGGAGTGTTTGTTTTGCGTGAATGCTAAAGTATGTGTGTTCTACTATGCTAATAAACTAGGGGACCTACGTCCTTAAGCCATAGCTGACAGTAATGGGGATTAATACCTCATAAAAGGGCACTAATAAAGGACATCGACACGGTTTTGATCCTGGGGGCTCACAGTAACGAGGCCATTGCTTAGACATTGAATCATGACTGTACGCAGCGGGTGCTAGGGTACGTCGACGCCCCCACACAAACAAAAAAACAAAAAAAATGCAATAAATTTGCAATAATTCATTGTATTTTGCTCCGACCCCCAACATTAACAAATCTTCTATGTGGGCATGTCTTGAACCAAAATGCATGGCCCTACTGAGGAATTTTTCCTGTTGGGGACTGGAAGGAAATGCAATGAATTATTGAAAAAATATTGCATTTTCTTTGTTTTTTTGTTTTTGTGGGGGCGTCGACGTACCCTAGCGCCCGCTGCGTACAGTCATGATTCATCAAGATCAAAACCGTGTCGATGTGCTATATTTAGTGCCCTTTTATGAGGCATTAACCCCCATTTCTGTCAGTTATGACTTAAGGACGTAGGTCCCCTAGTTGATTAGCATAGTAGCACACACATGCTTTAGCAGTTACGCAAAACAAACACTCCCCAATTGTCATTCAATACAATCTGAGAATGTATACTATTATCTAGATCTATTAGGAATAAATAATTGTCAAATTCATTGGGTAAAAATAATTATTCCACCATTATGACCAACAGTGTAGTTTAAAGATATGGAAAATGTTCTTGTATTTTATATTTAGCAAAGCAATCGCACATACAAATTCACTACCAAGTGTCGTCTAATCCGCCGATTGCCGTCTGCTATATACGTCCAGCAAGCGAAAATGAGACAACCGGAGCAATATGCGTAGATTTGCCGTAGGGTTTTCATAAAGTTTCGGGTAAATTGGACCAGATCATTTGTAGATGAGAGGGATTTATTTCACATACATTACCCTAGACATTTCGTGATCGAAGGGCCATGTTTTCTCGAAAGGTCGGGTAACACGACCACCGACCTAGCGCGATGACCCGATGATTCGTAGTAAGCCGAACCTGGTGTTTTTTTGGGCCGTATAACCCTACATTTGGTATTAACAGGACATCTATGTATATCCCTAATGGTAAATTAACCGGACATCATACAGACTGATATTTTACCCTAACCCTTACCCTAACTTCAAAACAATATAACTAATTAAACTAATGACTAACTAGACTTTAATTCGTCACTTAGACGAATTAGGTGATACGTATGACATTGGTTTACATAACGTAGAATGCATTACACGATATCATATTATTTTAGAAAATGCTCCTCCCATTATGATCTATCCATATGTCAAGTTTTAATTGTGTCGATCCCTTGATCATTATGGATCTAGGGAAGATAGATTGAGACAGTATATGACAACTGACTCTGTGCAGTAACCAGTTACACCTTTGACTCAAATTTACATGATGAAGAACGCAATTTGACGATTTTATCTTCTTCAAAGAAATGAAAATGTAATTGATAAATAAGAGCTCATGCCTGAATAATTAAAAGTGAATAGTGTATGACGTCACGGTGTCCCGGCGTAAATGAAAAGTCAAAATAAATAAGGGAATACATTAGCGATCATTTTGAGTTGTCGACAAGAGATTCGCTAGTTGCTTGAAAATAAAATCTTTAAATATTGGATGGATATATACTGTCACTGTATAAAGAATGTAGATTAGAGGGATATTGATCTGTTAGTCTTTCTCGAAGGCTTATCAATTAAAGGAATACAAAAAATGGAATGTATTGCGCTCAAGAAATTATGTACAAAATTGCCAATAAATTTCACGAGATCAATGTTAAAATCTCCCATTATATAAACCTGTTTATGTTCAGTATAAGTTTTCTGTAAAAAAAATTCAAAGACAGGGATGAAATCATTGATATTTGATTGAGGTTTCCTATATATGACACCTACAATAATATTCTTATGTCTCGGCAAGTTGCTTTTAATAAACAGTGATTCATAATTGTATGATGGGTATAATATAAATATATCATTGCGTATTTCATATTCAAAGTTGTCAGCGACCAATAGACCAACAGCTCCACCCTTTTCTTCTTGGCGACTAGAATGTATAAATGAATAACCAAACACATTGAATAATAGTGGCGTACTGTCATTAATCCAAGTTTCAAAGAAATCTATACATAAAGTACAGATGAAATTGGATAAAGCATTAAAATGTATGTTTAAAATACGGGAATTAAAATGTAAAATACTAAAATGATAGTCAATGTTACTGAATTCAGTCGTAAAATCCTCATCAATATAATATTTACAGTTCAGAAACCTAATGAAATGAAACTCATCTTCTTTTTCGGATAAATAGTTTAAATAATTGATATCTGTGTAAGTATCTGTAGTATTACTACCAAATATTAAATGAAGTTCGTCATTATTCAAGTCTTGAATAGGAAATGAAGAATGAGTACAGAGTGGGTTATTAATGTAGACAAATGCTTATGTTCCCTATAACGCTCATTTCATGTATTTTAGTACCAGAGAAAAAAAGAAGTCAGTCACTCACTAGTGTCTGACAGTAAAGTCTAGAAAGTAGAAGTGTTTCCTTACATAATTTGAATACAAGGACACTACTAACGTTTAAGTTTCACAAATAGGACATACGTGACATAATTCATCATTTCAACATTCAATTGAAAATTGTGACATGATCCCATCATCTGATCGAAAAACTAAAAAGCACCATTTGTATAGCCCATGGTCTCAGCTATAACATATCCAAATTTGGGAGAAAACAAAGCACAAATGAGCGAGATAGTGCTGAAAGATGGATGTGATGTAGATTCATAGTGTGGACAAAATTCACCCTCCATAGACATAACACGCAAATGACGAAAATTTTGACATGTGGCCTTTAATTGAATTTTTTACTATGATGAAATCATTTAAATGAAAATTGGTGTAGACTGATCTCAAAGATGATTGCCTCAGCTACAACATATTAAAATCTAGAAGAGAATCGATGAATATTAAGAGAAATACACTAAATTTTCCATAAACATAATGACGTCATAATATGCATTTTTGTATTTTTTGGCTTCCAAGGCCATTATGATGACGTCAAGATGTACTTAATGGCCAAATGAGATATGACATCATACCTTCGACTCATACTCTATCTAAATATGAAAAAAAAATTGGCAATCCTTATTCATCCCAATGGACTTTTTATAGGCATGTTTTTGCCCGTATATGCTATGTATTACAAAAATCGCGCATGCGGACGGTTATCTTGAACGGACGCTCATTCCGTTATTAATAGTGATAAAGAGATAAACTTGGTATCAAATTGTTCGGAAAATTATGAGGAATATCCTGTCAAAAGTTTTTGCGGAGGAATTATTTTTCGTTCGGCCGTGACGAACGAAAACGTCCAAAAATGCGTGTTTTGCGCGATTTTTTATGAAATGCTTATAATGGCCTGAAACGTATGCAAAAAAAGATTTAAGACTATTTTGAGCAATTTTAAATTTTACGCGCGCATAAACGCGCGCACCTACGCGTACGAGCATTTTTGCGCGCATTTATTGATCTGAAATTGACCCGACAAATATTGACCTTAATCATGACAAATATGAATGAGAAATGGCTTTCTGTTATGAAGATATGATCATAAGTTGATTTTTACAAAATGGCGCCTGGATGACGTCACGATAATTTTGAGTCTTTGAAAAGTCATGCAGTTCTAAGTGAGACTATGATCTATCATCATTGAAAGTTTCATGACAATGGCTTTTGCCATTCTTGAGATATCCTGCGAACAAATTCGAGGAAGAATAAATAATAATAATAATAAAAACTAGACTTTAATTCGTCACTTTGACGAATTAGGTGATACGTAGCTATTTTTGTATCATGAAAGTATGCCGATGATGATCTAATGATAATATTCATGAATACGATAATGACGATATTGATGATGATGATTTTTGGGTTTTAAATGACGATGACAATGATTACAAGTGGTATAGCGCCCCCTTCAGGTATTCGATAGACAATTGTTATATGATTAAACTATTAATTTACTAAACAAGCTAACATTTTCGCCTGATTGCAGAGCATACCAATCATTGAACCGATATTTCGACGCACTACATACGCAACATAATGAACAAGTCTAGACTGGAATGTAGTATCAATCACCTCCCATAAGCATAAGACGCATATTAAGCAAAAATCTATTGACGTCATCAAAATGAATAAATATTGGTAATATCTTGTGAAGAATTGTCTCCGCTATTTATCAAAATTTAGAAGAAAATTGATCAATATTTGCAGAGATACAATCATTTTCCGTAGATATGTTGACGTCATAATATGCAAATTCGTATTTTGAGTTCCAAGGTCAATATGATTATGTAAAAATATACTTAATGGCCAAATGAGACATGAAATCATATCTCCGACTCATACTCAATCCAAATATGAAGAAAAAAATTGGCAGTCCTTATTCATCCCGATGTACTTTTTATAGGCATGTTTTTGCCCATATATGCTATGTAATACATGAGCTAGCACGCACAGATATTTATCTTCAACGGACGCTCATTCCGTTATTAATAGTGATAAAGAGATGAACATGGTATCAAATTGTTCAGAAAAATATGAGGAATATCCTGTCAAAACAAATATACAAGGAATTATTTTTCGTTCGGCCGTGACAAACGAAAACGTGCAAAAATGCGTGTTTTGCGCGATTTTTTATGAAATGCTTATAATGGCCTGAAACGTATGCAAAAAAAAATTTAAACGATTTTGAGCAATTTAAAATTTTACGCGCGCGTTTACGCGCGCACGTACGCGTACGCGCAGTTTTGCGCGCATTTATTGACCTGAAATTGACCAGACAGATATTGATCTTAATCCTGATAATTATAAATGAGAAATTCCTTTCCGTTATGAAGATATGATCATAAGTTGATTTTCACAAAATGGCGCCTGGATGACGTCACGATAACTTTGACTCTCTAAAACGTCACGCAGTTCTAAGTTAGACCAAGATCTATCATCATGGCAAGTTTCATGATAATGGCTTTATTCAGTCTTGAGATATCCTGCGAACAAATTCGAGGAAGAATAATAATAAACTAGACTTTAATTCGTCACTTTGACGAATTAGGTGATACGTGATTATGCTCATGTATAACATAATGAAGAACGCATTTTCACGATTTCATCTTTCGTTATAAAATACTTCTCCAATTTATGGTCTATCCATGAGTCAAGTTTCAACTGTAGGGCAGAGGGAGACAGACCAAGAAAATAAGAGGGAGGCAAGGCAAGAGAGAGAGAGAGAGGGAGGGAGAGGGTGAAAGAGAAGAGAGATAGATAGATGCAGAGACAGACCAAAAAAGGAGAGGGGCAGAACATGAGAGGAGAAGTAAAAGAGCAAGAGAGAGGAGAGAGAGAGAGAGATGCAATTGAGAACAATGCCTTCCAGATGACCATGATTGAAAGTGGTATAGCGCCCCCTTCAGGTATCCGATTGAGGATTGTTATATATGATAATTGACATGTCACCTATGATTGAAATTTGGACTATGATAACGTCATGATAATGTTAGATAGTCTACATAAATCTTGTGGAAACTTGTCTCAGCTACAACATACTCAAAAATCAACAAAATCCAAGCAGAAACATCGGCGATATTGCTCAAAACACAGGAATGTAGAATCCAGTTTTGAGAAAAAGTCATGTCCCATAGAGAATACACGCAAAATGTGAAAAATTGACATGCCTCCTTTAATCGCAAAAATACGCCATGATTCCTTTGTCAAACTGGAAAATTGTGGTCACTGCATTTGTAGAAAATTATCTCAGCTAGAACATATCAAAATTTAGAAGAAAAAAAATCAATATTCAAAGAGATACAATCAATTTTCCAAAAATATGCAAACGTCATAATATGCAAATTTAAATTTTGAGTTCGGAGGCCATTATGATGACATCATGAGTTAATTGAGGTTCAAATGAGACATGAAATCATATTTCCATTTCATAATCTATCCACAAAACAAAAAATATTGGAAGTTCCTATCTATTCTGAAGAGTTACAATGAATTTTGTATAGGCATGTTTTTGCCCATGTATTGTGGATAAAGATAACGCAAATCCGCGCGTGCTGTCAACTTTGACGGACGCTCATTGCGTTATTAAAAGGTGAACAAATCATCAAAATGCTTGGAAAAATGTGCCAAATACGATGACAGAGAAAATTCGGCGATTCTATGTTGCAAAATGCTAGTACGCGCGAAAGACGCGCGCGCATGTGCGTGTGCATGATTTTTTGTCAAATGCTCCATATGGCCTGAAACGTATGCAAAAAAAATTTGGGATGATTTAGAGCATTTTAAATTTTTGCGCGCGCGTAAACGCACGGACGAACGCGCACGCGCAAATTTGCACACGTTTATTGACTTGAAATTGACCGGACGGATATTGATCTTAATCATGGTAAATATAAATGAAAAATTTCTTTCCGTTATGAAGATATGATCATAAGTTGATTTTCACAAAATGGCGCCTGGATGACGTCACGATAATTTTAAGTCTCTGAAAAGTCACGCAGTTCTAAGTTAGACAAACATCTATCATCATTGAAAGATTCATGACAATGGCTTTATTCAGTCTTGAGATATCCTGCGAACAAATTCGAGGAAGAATAAATAATAATAATAATAAATAAATAAAAATCTTGACGAAATCAAAAGGTGATACGTAGACTTCGTTACGTATCACCTAATAAATAACAATCTTGACGAAATCAAAAGGTGATACGTTGACTTCGTTACGTATCACCTAATGATTCCTTCAAAATTTGCAATTTCAACTTTCGATCGAAAATTTTAACATGATCCCAACATCTGATTAAAAAACAAAGTCACCCGTTTTTATAGCCCATGGTCTCAGCTATAACATATCCAAATTTGGAAGAAAACAGAGCACAAATGAGCGAGATAGTGCTGAAAGATGGATGTGATGTAGATTCATAGTGTGGACAAAATTCACCCTCCATAGACATAACACGCAAATGACGAAAATTTTGACATGTGGCCTTTAATTGAATTTTTTACTATGATGACATCATTTAAATGAAAATTGGTGTTGACCGATCTCGAAGACGATTGCCTCGGCTACAACATATTAAAATCTAGAAGAGAATCGATGAATATTAAGAGAAATACACTAAATTTTCCATAAACATAATGACGTCATAATATGCATTTTTGTATTTTTGACTTCCAAGGCCATTATGATGACGTCAAGATGTACTTAATGGCCAAATGAGATATGAAATCATACCTTTGACTCATACTCTATCTAAATATGAAAACAAATTGGCAGTCCTTATTCATCCAAATGGACTTTTTATAGGCATGTTTTTGCCCATATACGCTATGTAATACAAAAATCGCGCGTGCGGACGGTTATCTTGAACGGACGCTCATTCCGTTATTAATAGTGATAAAGAGATAAACTTGGTATCAAATTGTTCGGAAAATTATGAGGAATATTCGGTCAAAAGCTTTTGCAGAGAAATTATTTTTCGTTCGGCCGTGACGAACGAAAACGTCCAAAAATGCGTGTTTTGCGCGATTTTTTATGAAATGCTTATGATGGCCTGAAACGTATGCAAAAAAAATTTAAGACGATTTTGAGCAATTTTAAATTTTACGCGCGCATTAACGCGCGCACCTACGCGTACGCGCATTTTTGCGCGCATTTATTGATCTGAAATTGACCCGACAAATATTGACCTTGATCATGACAAATATGAATGAGAAATGGCTTTCTGTTATGAAGATATGATCATAAGTTGATTTTCACAAAATGGCGCTCAGATGACGTCACGATAATTTTGAGTCACTGAAAAGTCACACAGTTCTAAGTTAGACTAAGATCTATCAACAGTGAAAGATTCATGACAATAGCTTTATTCAGTCTTGAGATATCCTGCGAACAAATTCGAGGAAGAATAATAAATAAATAAAGAAAATCTTGACGAAATCAATAGGTGATACGTAGACTTCGTTACGTATCACCTAATAATAAACTAGACTTTAATTCGTCACTTTGACGAATTAGGTGATACGTGCTATTTTGTTATCATGAAAGTGTGCCGATGATGATCTAATGATTATGATCTTAAATACGATAAAGACCATGATTAAGAGTGGTATAGCGCCCCCTTCAGGTATTCGATAGAGAGTTGTAGAATCAGGATTTCAGAAAAAGTCGCCTAACACGCTAACTAAGAAAATTCTGACATGTCGCCTTTAATTGAAATTTTCACTATGATGATGTCATCGTAATGATAAATGATGTACGTCAATATTGTAGATAATTTTTTAGCTACACCGTATCAAAAGTTGGGAGAACATAGAGTACAAATAAGCTAGATAGTGCTCAAAGATCAATGTCATGAAGATTCATGATGTGAACGAAATTCACCTCCCTTAGGCATAACACGCAAATTAAGAAAATTCTAAAATGTGGCCTTTAATTGAATTTTGTACTATGATGACGTCAATGAAATAAAAAGTAGTGTGTATTTATCTTGAAGGCAATTGCCTCAACTACAAGATACCGACATTTGGAAGAAAATCAGTCAATTTATGAGAAATACACTAAATTTTCCATAAATATAATGACGTCACAAAATGCAATTTTGTATTTTGACTTTCAAGGCCATTATGATGACGTCAAGATGTATTTAATGGCCTAATAAGATATAAAATCATATCTCCGACTCATAATGTATCTAAATATGAAAACAAAAATGGCAGTGCTTATTCATCCCGATGTACTTTTTATAGGCATGTTTTTGCCCATATATGCTATGTAATACATGAGCCCGCACGCACAGATATTTTTCTTCAACGGACGCTCATTCCGTTATTAGTAGTGATAAAGAGATGAACATGGTATCAAATTGTTCAGAAAAATAAGAGGAATATCCTGTCAAAACAAATTGAGGGGTTAATTTTTTTTGTTCGGCCGTGACGGACGAAAATGTCCAAAAATGCGTGTTTTGCGCGATTTTTTATGAAATGGTTATAATGGCCTAGAACGTATGCAAAAAAAAATTCAGACGATTTTGAGCAATTTAAAATTTTACGCGCACGTTAACGCGCGCACAAACGCGTACGCGCATTTTTGCGAGCATTTATTGACCTGAAATTAACCGGTCAGATATTGACCTTGATCATGATAAATATGAATGAAAAATTACTTTCCGTTATGAAGATATGATCATAAGTTGATTTTCACAAAATGGCGCCTGGATGACGTCACGGTGATTTTGAGTCTCTGAAAAGTCACGCAGTTCTAAGTTAGACTAATATCTATCATCATTACAAGTTTCATGATAATAGCTTTATTCATTCTTGAGATATCTTGCGAACAAATTCGAGGAAGAATAATAAAAATAAATAATAATAAAGAAAAATCTTGACGAAATCAAAAGGTGATACGTAGAACTTCGTTACGTATCACCTAATAAATAAATAAATAAATAATAAAAATCTTGACGAAATCAAAAGGTGATACGTTGACTTCGTTACGTATCACCTAATGAGAAAACCTAATCTTTCTTGGGAGGCTTTTAAGGTTTCTCTGCCTGCAAACGTACGTAGAGAGCAGTAATTATATTGTTCAATCGTTAACAGGACAACAAAATGTCCTGCTAGGGACCATGTCTACTTAATGACTCATTTTGTCACTACATATTTCCGTCTAATGAGCCTAATGACGCCGTAAGCTATATATTCTTATACACACTGGAATTGTTTGCATTATTGCGGAGGAGGGGGGGGGGGGGGGGCGTGGATTAATATTTGTTCTGTGAGGGAAAGGCCTTTGTCTCCCCAAATTCCTCGTCTTGATTCCTGCTGCTGAACTTTTTCACTCCACCTTTTACATTTTTGTTTACAGGAATATGTTTAAGTGAAAATGAACTGAACATTACGAGGACAGTGTTTGGACCTACTCATCAAATCAAATCTGGATGGGGCGGTACGATGCGTTGTGATGGCATCGGTAACAATAGCTACTGGCTAGACTTCAAGGACAATTTCTACCAGATGGGCCGCATAGGTGAACCAACCCCTTTTCTTCAGTGGCAGGATAACCTACAATTTGACATCCGGTATATTGGAGTGTTTCCTTACTTTAATAAAATTCCCACATACGTTTTTTTTGATAGTCCCTGTATAGACTAGGAAGCAGGGCAAGGACAAGGACAAAGATTTGTAAAAGGGAAAAGATAAAACAAGGACTGGGGGCAGAAATAACAATGGAAGAGAGACGTAAGGTTAGGAGAGGGGTGAGAGTAGAAAGAACAAAAGAACACGATGGATGAAAACTCCACGGTTAGTCCGTACGATTATGTACTATAATGTATATAAATGAGAACTAGCATCAGCTGTGGTATTATTCATAAGTAAAGAGATGTAATTAGGCTTTAAATGAAGAGTATAATTCCAAAAGGAGCTGAATCTATTTGTGTAACTGTGGAGAAAAAACAATTGTTCACCAGATTTTGTACAATCATCTATGGAAAATTGATATCAGAAGGTGCATTTATTTATAATTGCTCCCAAACTTAGGTAAATAATGTTGTCGAAAGACGGGTACTTAAGTGAACAATGTTCTGATATAAATAATTTAGCCCCATTTTGGAATTAAGCTCTTCATATGATGATAACAGGAACGGTTTGAGTTTTGATTTGAAGAAAGGGAGGCTTGGAGAATTTATAATGGGATCATTGAGGGTATTCCCAAATTTCGGGCCGGTGAAAGCAACAGTATCCTGGGCTAGACAAATTGTAATTAATGATACTTTGTTCCTAACTGTGCTGCCACGGATAACTAAGAAGCAGGCTTTTCGAAAAGTAGTTTCAAAACCCTCTAGTACCATGTTTGGGATGAAGCAAACATATGTGAGTGTTATCTCATTCCAAAAACAATCGCTCAATTAGTTGTATTCACAGTTAGGTAGTTGAAAAGAAAAGGTATTAATATATCGTCAAACTCAAGCAAAATTCAATGATATTTTCTTTGTTATGATATTTACAATCTTGACTTTATTCGCATCCCTTGTTTAAGGTAACCCTTCTCATTGAATAATACAAAATGGTTACATTTTAATTGGAATGTTATCCTTTTCGTGACAATTCTACTGTCAAATTATTTGATACTTATCATCATATGTATTCCTTCTTGCATTTGGATTGAGTAACCTATGAGTTTTAATTTGCTATCTGAGATATTAAACGACGAATGATCCTTACGGCTGTGAAATGGTGCAGCGGACATGTGGGCAGAGAGAACTTAGATATAACGAGACAAAAGTTAGAAGGCTGTTCAACATAATCAAAGTTTATTTTGTATGGATTGAAGCAATGATTTGTGAAAGCCTAGATACATTGCATCATTATAAACAATGAGGAACTAAAGCACGACGCATTATTTAGCTTTCACATGGATTAAAGACAAAAGAAGCACATGCATATGGCCTGACCCACATTTCATTGTAAAATAGATTTCAAAGTCATATTGGTTTTCAATTTTTAATTAAGAGCTACCAAAGTTGGTTACACTTTTATTGATATGCACTTTGTGTGTGTATTTATACCCATGTATTCATATATATAGATATATATTGCTTCAAAAGGGTAGATGAAATACATAAGAAGCATGGATTGTGTATTTTATCAAACGTGGTGAATAAGTATATTTTCTACTATTTTCAACTTGAATCAAGTTGGACATTGTTCCTTTTAGCATTTTTAATTCAATTTTCAAAGTATAGATATATATTAATATGAATATATGATTGTTATTCTCGTTTATATCACAATATCAGATTCCGTGTAGCTTTTCCAGCTTTATTTTATATAAACATGATAAAGCCGTATGTAAACTCGTAATTACGATAACACTTATGTTAAAAATGATTATGACAATATTTACGATAATAATAGTAATAATGATAATGATAATGATGATGATGATGATGATGATGATAATAATAGTACACATACTAATGATATATACTTATGATAAAAAAGAAGGTAATATACGAATGTTTTAAATTTAATCATTTTCTCCAGTACTCTAAGACACATAACATTAGGGACTTTTAGATTTGCGTGCACTGATACGTGTGACGTCCATTCAAGGCAGTGCATTACAAGGACGTCGGTCGTAGCATAGACCTATTGTCTTCGTGCGAATCTTAAAGTCCCTATTCTGGATGTTGTAGCATACAAGTGGTTTTATTGATTTAGTATATTAAAGTATATATGTAGCACTGCAGCACTTATTTTCAATTAATATTCAGAAGCATTAATACTCACCGAAATTCATTCACACAAACTGTACATGCAGTTCCGCTGTAGTATTTTTGTACGAAACATTTTCTGATATTTTGTGATTTTTAAAGATGAAGTTGAGTTATGGTCATGCGATTGCATTGTGACAGAAACGGTGTGGAATCGATCAGAAAAGGTTGATCATCTACCATATAAGTATTCGTGTGTATTGCAAGATTCTGGAATCATCAAAATGATAAGAACTTTGGCCAAGTCTTGGAAAGTTGCAAGCACTGTACACAGAAGGATGTATATGGGTCTACACGAACACGTGGCGTAAAAATTCGTCCCGATTTTTACGATGTTATATGCCTCATTTAGAATATGAAGGCATTTGAAGAGCAAAGCTTTTCAGGGAACATGTTTTATCTGATGTTCTTCCACCCTTGCATAATAACGATGATAACGCTCACAAATTGTTCACCTCTCCCCAAAACTCAACCTTCTCTTTAAGTCTTTATGCAGAACGATAGCAACTACTTTCGAAAATCAGCCTAAGGAAATTGAAATAGCCTTGTGCGTCACCGATTGAAATGTGCAAACAAAACAATGACGTACTACGAACATTATTTCTACGGGGAATTGAAAATACCCTTGAGCTACTTTTTGTAAATAGTTGCGATCGCGTTATTCCTTGTCAATATGTTTAATCTTATGTAAAATGATCAATAAATTCATTCCTTCACTCCAAGAACAAAAATGCATTCCGACGTATGTGCATATGAGAGGTGTAAATGTGTCGTCACTAGGGACTTTTAGATTTGCACGTCGACAGCTTTGACTGCAACGTGTGACGTCATTTTGAGGCACTGCGCATGCGTCATGCCGTCTCAGTCGGCGATCGAGAATGCGTCAACCTTGAATTTCCTAAATCTAGTACGGTACTAGTATATGCCGCCTGCGCATAAAATACAGTTCCTCAGGTAGACAAGGAACATCCCTTCCCTGCTATTATGTAAAAATGTGTAGAACAGGTGTCACATGCATATTCACCTGTGCTACACATTTTTACATAATAGCAGTGAAGGGATGTTCTACCACAGCAATTGTTGAGGGTAGAATGAGGAACTGTATATTTTGTCCTCTTTCTTATTCCGTCATGTTCATAGTGTTACTTCCTGCATGCATGTATATCGTCGAGTGCAATCTAAAAGATTTCTTATTGTAGTCAACATGGGCAGTTGAGTACGTTGACACGCATGATCAGTCGGCGTTCGTCGTGTTCTCGTCCACTCAATCTAAAAGTTCCTACTGTATAATTATGTCCGTCTAACGATGCTGTTAGATGTATATACCTATACCGTGTAAAGCAAAAAAAAGTTTACACCTAGAAAATTGCAAATTATTTTAAAAGTCATCTATAAACAGTAAATTATTATACATCTCATGAAAGAGTGTTTTATCCCAAATCATTTGATATAATTGGTGTGTGGTATGTGTTCACGCTTGGATTAACAGGAGGTATTGTTTGCGACAGTGCAAAAATCGACATGCGCCAAAGTGATGCCAACAGCATGTATTATGTTGGGATTAGCGGAGTGAGAGAATGAATTGAATGTATCAAATGAAATGCATTGCATATGCTTTTTGCAGAAGCATAGTCACACACGCACACACACACGCGCACAAATATTCGTTGATATTTGATATTCGATATTTGATATGTGTGGCATGGTTAATTTTGTTAGGGATGTTATTTTGATGTGCAAAAACCGATTTAATACCCAAATCTAAATTGTTTTATTCAAACATCGCATAAGCAACTTTGGCGCAAGTCGATTTTTGCACTCTCGCAAACAATGCATCCTGTTCATTTAAGCGTGAACACATACCACACAATAATGATACCACATGATTTGGGATAAAACAATCTTTCATGAGATGTATAATAATTTACTGTTCATAGATGATTTTTAAAATAATTAGCAATTTTCTAGGTGTAAACTTTTTTTGACTCACACTGTATAGGATATTAAACTTTTTTTTTAATAGCAGTTTGGTGCAACAGAGATTTACATTCTAAAGTTTTAATTTGTATAATTATTGTACAGTAATAATCTTCTCATTTCGACATTACCACCTGCTCGTTTTCTATTTCGTTCCCTATAATAAATATAAGGTATATTGTGTACATCATCAGGATTATGTTATAATAATCAATCTCAAGGAAGGAATGCTGCCGGCGTACAAGCTAATGGAGGAATAGAGAACAATATGAAAGATGAAGATGGAAAACGACATTGACAGTTAGATAGAGAGACAGACATACAAGGAGAGGGAGAGAGAGAGAGAGAGGGGGTGGGGAGAGAAAGATAGATAGATAGATAGTTTATTGGTTTCCACAATATCTCATTTTACAAAGAGTGTAACAACATATTGAAAATGATTATGATATACATGTACATACTATTCAGAATATTTGTCCATTAAGTTGAACTTAAGAGATATAGTGGCGGAGCCTATGGAAAAGCAGAGCTTGTTGTGGATAGGCTCCTTAAACTACAAATGACATGATTAACTAAAGTAAAGTTTTTAAAATACAAATACACGCTAAAACAGGGAAAAGAAGATTACAGGGATACATGAACCGATACTCACAATTAACTACAAAAGACAAGAAAAAGGGAAGGAAAAATATCTGCAGCTTATTGAAACAATATAACAATATACTTTGTTCTCGATATGAGTATGTTATTAACATAGTTGGTATGATCATACCGTTAGTTACTCATTGTAATTAACAAAAGTATACAGCCTGGAGACAAGAATAGTCAGAAAGTTGGGCGTAGATTGTACTGTATTTATTGTTATGATATTTGTCTCTCCAATCACCCCCCCCCTCCAGCTCCACTTTGTTTTCCTTAAGTTTGTCTTTTTGTTTAAATAAATATCTTTTCGCTGAAGTATAATGCCCGACGTATAACATTACCGTATATATAGCATAATAAACATTTTTGTTTAAATATCAATTTGATGCAACAGATATTTACATTCAAAAGGTTTACTTTGTATAATTATTGTACAGTATTATCCTTCTCGTTTCGAAATTACCAGCCGATCCTTTTCTATTTCGTTCCCTATAATAAATTTAAGGTATATATGTGTACATCATCAGGATTATGTTATAATAATTTATCTCAAAGAAAGAATTGTGCCGGCATACAAGCAAATGGCGGAACAACATTAGCAGATAGACAGAGAGACAGACAGAGAGAAGTAGAGGGAGAGAGAGAGAGGAAAGAGAGAGGGAGAGAGAGACATAAAGAGAGAAAAAAAAGAGAGAGAAACAATCATTTCTCATGATCATCTTTTTGTCTGTGACATTTTAGCTTATCACATATTCTTGTTCATTCCTTTATCTTGAATGATTGTTATATTTTTTATTGATTATTTCAGATAGGGTAAAATCTGGTTCTACGTTATAATGCTTCAAAAACGGCAACGACAACTGCAAAAAACAAGACCCCACTCCCCCCCCCCCCAAAAAAAAAAATATCATCTTCCGCTCTAGATTCCTATCTTGTTTATATTTATTTGTTGTGTACTTTTCTTTGTCTCCCTCTCCATGATTGATGTCCGATGTATATTATTTCCGTCGATATAATGAACGTTTCATTTTATTTTGACGCAACAGAGATTTACATTCAAAATCAAAACTTTTACTTTCTATAATCTGTGTAAAGTAATATTCATTTAACAATTATCAGCCGCTCGTTCTCTATTTTTGTTCCCTATTATTTAAGATATATGTGTTCATCATCAGGGATATGTTATGATAATTTATCTCAAAGAAAAAAAGATGCCGGCACACAAGCAAATGTCGGAACAACATTGACAGATAGAGAGAGAGAGAGAGAGGGAGATAGAAAGTTGGACGTAGTCTGCACTGTATTTATTGTTATGCTAGTTGTCTCTCTGATCAACTCCCCCCCTCCGTTCCGAATGTTTCTTTAGTTCTTTAAAAAAAATATCTTTTCGCTTAAGTATAATGTCCGACCAAGGAGTTATCTCCTTCGTCCGACGTATACTAGTTCTGTCAAAAAAGATTTTTTTCATATTAATTGTATGCAAAAGAGATGTTTTTATATCCAAACTCTTACTTTTTTAATTATTGTACAGTAATATTCTTCTCATTTTGATATTAGCCGTTAGTTCCGTATTTTTTTCTTCTTCATTTTAAATTATTGTATCATAACTTTTCTCAAAATCGGAAGGAACAATTTCGGTATAAAAACAAATAGCGGAACAGAAAGCAGTACGAGAGACAAAGACGGAAACTGGCGTTGCGAGAGCGAGCGATCAAGAGAGAGAGAAGCAAACATTTCCCCTATCATCTTTTTGTCTGTTACATTTTATTTAATCACAACCTCTTGTTTATTCCTTCATCTTTCCGTGATTGAAATATCTTTGCATCAATATTTTAGATAGGGTAAAATCAGGCTATGCGTTATATGATTTACAATTCTTATTTATGAATATGTCGAAGCGTGCTTTCGAAAATCGCGAAACAGAAGACGGTATGAGAGAGATGAAGTATAATGAATATAATGAATGTTTTTTAGAGTGTGAGAGAGAGAGAGAGAGACAGACAAGACAGAGAGAAAGAGAGAGAGAGAGAGAAAGTTGGGCACATCGTTATATACTCTGTACTGTATTTATTAGTATGCTATTTTGGCTCTCTTTTCACCCCCCCTCCCCCCCCCCCGTTCTGGATTCTTCTTTAGTTTCATTTTATCATGTTTATATCTTTTCGCTACAGTATAATGTCCGACGTATATTATAACAGTCAATTTAGGCTGATAAACTATTTCAATTAAATTTGATGCAACAGAAATTTTTCATTCAAATATTTTATTTGTTATAAACTGTGTTTCTTCTCATAAAATCGAGTATCAAAATAAAAAGAGATAAATAAGAAGAAGGAGGAGGACAAAGAGTGAGAAGGAAAAAAAAGAAAAAAGATGAGAATGAGAAAGAAGAAGAACAAAATAAGGTGGTAGAAGAGGAAGAAAAGATTACGAAGAACAAAACCCTACCGTACGGAAGAGCTGGAAGAACTTAGAGGTTGGAGCACGGCAGATTGCCAAATGAACGCACACGCATTGTGCCGCGCGCTGAACGGTCGCTCGGTACGGCAGCGAAGGAGTCGAGTTTTCGATTTTGAATCTCGTTTGTGAGGTAGCTTTCAGGCTGAATAATTTCGGAAGGAACGGGTTAAGTTGTCATCAGTGCCAAATGAGAGATTTTGTTTTAAGCTAGTGAAACTCTTGCTTCTGATTGGTTTTCAGCAGATTTGTCACTGATTTTTGTCATTTGTCATTCAAAAAGGGTTTGTTAAAACGGGTCCCTGGACTACAAAGTCTGGTGTCATGTAATTTCTTGTTTCGTCTAATGTCGATCGTGTGCCAGTCTCGTTTGTGCGACGGGGTGGTTCTTGGACACCTACCTCCTGGACAACCATGTACCTGATAGCCACCCCTAGGATAACCACTCTCTCGGACAACTACCCCATAGGATAACCACTCTCTCGGACAACTACCCCATAGGATAACCACCCTCTAAGACGTTGTCTTAGGAGGGGGGGGGGGGGGGGGGGTAATCGTCCTAGAGGGTGGTTGTCCTAGGGGGTAGTTTTCCTAGGGGTAGTTGTCCTAGAGGATGCTTATCCTAAGGGTAGGTATCCGGAGGTGGTTGTCCAGGGGTAGCATATTGCTCCGGTTGTCTCATTTTCGCTCGCTGAACCATTGCCAGCACAAACGTAGCTAGTTCGACGGCACTACCAAACTAGAATGTTCCACTATGTTGCAGGGTGTATATGCCATTGGGTGAACCGGGTGTGCGGAAATGGTGTGTTAGGGAGGGGAAGTAAGAGTGTCCATGTGTGTCTGGTAATTGTATGTGTGTCAACAATTAAAGACTAATAATGACAGATGGCTATTCATAAATATACAATGACGAGTAAACTGTCTACATCACAGTCCACAGATAAATGTGCCTTGAACGTATATAGCAGACGGCAATCGGCGGATCAGACGACACTTGAAAGTGATTTTGTATGTGAGATTGCTTTGCAAAATATAAAATACAAGAACCTTTTCCATATGTTTAAACTATCATTGATATCTGATAATTCAACAGTTAGTAAAATTAACCTACCAAGCTACATAATACAATGAAATACTTGACTTAAAGTAGGGGAGTTTGATCCCCTCTGTAAATAATCGAATAGTCCATGGCGTTCATGAATATTCATGTTTTCGCTTACCTCGTCAAAATGCTTGCCTATACTAAATGGAAATATTACGGTGGGGGTTGGCTGAAATGGACATAATGAACCAGTCAGAACTGATCTATGATAATTCATGCTTGTTATCCTTCATGTGCTTGACTTATAACTTTACAATCGAGTGGCATTTTACGTCCAAAGTTCGACTTGTTGCACATGTGTTATATAGGTAATGGCGAGCTGGCGACCAATTTTGACCGAATTATGGTGGGTAAACTTTCAAAAGTCAATGGGACATGAGGGTTCCAATTGAAGAGCTGGTGTCAACGTACGTCGGGTGGATGTGCTGTTCGGTTAAATAAAAAAAAAAAAATTTTTAACGTTTTTTTTAAATTTTTTTAGGGGGGGGGGGGGGTAAAGTCCATAGGCTAACATGTTAGGCTGCTGGACTCTGACGACAGGGGGCGTTGTCCAGTGAGACTATTCGAAGCCATATGGTGTCGGGATACAGGGGTAACCGTGGGTATTACCGGATGACTCCAAGGAAGGATCTACGGAATAGGATCCATGTAACCGTATCTGTCGCTGAACTCTGCCGCCGCGGTCTTCTTGTCCATGGCGATGCTACGGCTGTATTATTGCCCGTTGCCGTAGCCTGGTGGCGGAATCACCCGATACCAATACAGTAAGATACCGTAGCAGGTGATATAATGTAGCACGTTAATACTATGCTAGATTATATATTCTGTAACCCAGGTTACAAAGTAGCAAGAGTATCATGCTGTTCCTATTTGTCACCTCGGTTATAACGATGGCACAGTATCGAACTGTAGGATCGAGTTTTTTTGCGCCCTAATAGAACAGTGGTCTGTTGGGTTGTCTCCATTCCAGACTTCACCTTATTCAATCACATAAGCAATGCAAGTATACTTGAGTAAACGTATGCAAGCGCGTCTGTGTAGGCATATTTTTTTGGGGGAGTGATGTTTATTAATTTTTTTTTTATTTGGTGGCACTGACTTATCGATTTGTGTAATGTTTTATTCTTTTTTGGGTGGAGAGGGGGTGGGTGGAATGCTTCATGCATGCATACAACATGAATGAAGACTGTTCAAAGTTTTGAAAGAGCCTTTAGATAAAAAAAACTAATTACTAACCAACACATAGTTAGTTTTGTAGTTAAGGTGTTCCCTTTCGTCCAAAGGCCTACTATATTAAAACAAGAGCTATAAAGAGATACTGGACGTGTTTGAACACCTCGATTAACATAAAAGTGTCTTCGGAGTAGACCATTACTACCTCTGGATTACAAAGTTGCAACAGTAACGCACTGTTCCTCTTTATCACCTGGGTTATAGTGAGGGCACAGTATCGAACTGTAGCAATGAGTAATTGTTGCGCCCTGGTAGAAATGCATTGCGCTCTGGTTAAAGTCAATAGTTGACGCACAAGGCTATTTCAATTTCCTTAGGCTGATTTTCGAAAAGTAGTTGCTAGCGTGTTGCATAAAGACTTACAAATCACAAAATATCAGACAATGGTCCCTAAAAAAATATTACAGCGCAACTACATATAGAGTGTTTGTAAGTGAATTTAATTGAAAACAAGTGCTGAAGTGCTACTTATAATACTTTAATATGCTAAATCAATAAAACTACTTGTATGCTCCATCATCAAGAATGTTATGTGTCTTACAGTACTGGACAAAATGGTTAAATTTAAAACATTCGTATATTACTTTTTTTAAAAATCTTACGTATCTATCATTAGTATGTGTACTATTATTATCATCATCACCATCATTATTATCATTATTATTATTACTATTATTATCGTAAATATTGTCATAATCATTATAAACATTAGTGTTATCGTAATTACGAGTTCATATACGGCTTTATCATGTTTATATAACATAAAGCTGAACAAAAGACGTACAAGATCTGATATTATGATATAAACGAGAATAACAATCATATGTCAATATTAATATATATCTATACTTTGAAAATTGAATTGAAAATGCTAAAAGGAACAATGTCCAACGTGATTCAAGTTGAAAATAGTAGAAAATATACCAATTCACAACATATCAGACAATGGTCCCTAAAAAAATACTACAGCGCAACTACATGTAAAGTGTTTGTGAGTGAATTTAATTGAAAACAAGTGCTGAAGTGCTACTTATAATACTTTAATATGCTAAATCAATAAAACAATAAATCAATGCTCCAACATCAAGAATGTTATGTGTCTTACAGTACTGGATAAAATGATTAAATTTAAAACATTCGTATATTACCTTTTTAAAATCATAAGTATCTGTTGGTCTTAATGGTGTAATATTTTTTTGTTACCCCAATTTATGGGATGATATTGACAATGATTTATTCGAAATAGATCTAGATAATAGTATACATTCTCAGATTGTATTGAATAATAATTTGCGAGTGTTTGTTTTGAGTGACTGATAAAGCATGTGTGTGTTACTATGCTAATCAACTAGGGGACCTACGTCCTTAAGTCATTACTGACAGTAATGAGGATTAATGCCTCAGAAAAGAGCACTAATATAGCTGATCAACACGGTTTTTATTCTGGGGCCTCACAGTTACGAGGCCATTGCTTAGCCACTGAGTCATGACTGTACACAACGGCGGCTAGGGTACGTCGTCGCCCCCACAAATACAAAAAAAAAACAAAGAAAATGCAATAAATTATCAATAATATTTTGTATTTTCCCCCAGTCCCCAACATAACAAAAAATCCTCTCTAGGGCAAAGTATTGTGGGTCAAGGCATGCCCACAAAGAGGATTTTTGTATCTTAGGGGTCGGGGCAACATGCAATGAATTATTGAAAATGTATTGCATTTTCTTTGATTTTTTTTTGTATTTGTGTGGGCGGCGACGCGACGTACCCTAGCCCCCGCTGCGTACAGTCATGATTCGGTGGCTAAGCAATGGCCTCGTTACTGTGAGCCCCCATGATCAAAACCGTGTCGATATGCTTTATTAGTGCCCTTTTATGAGGCATTAATCCTCATTACTGTCAGTTATGACTTAATGACGTAGGTCCCCTAGTTGATTAGCATAGTAGCATACACATGCTTTAGCAGTCACGCAAAACAAACACTCACAAACTATTATTCAATAATATCTGAGAATGTATACTATTATCTTAAGCTAGTAGGAAAAAATCATTGTTAAAATCTTTCCTTAAATCGGGGTGAAAAAAAATTCTTCCACCTTTAAGACCAACAGTGTATTATTATGAACATCATCGTCATTATCATCATCATCATCATTTTTATCATTATTATTATTAATATTAATGTCGTTAATATTGTCATAATCATTATTAACATAATTGTTATCGTAATTACGAGTTCATATACAGCTTTATCATGTTTATATAAAAAAAGCTGAAAAAAGCCACACAGAATCTGATATTATGATATGAACGAGAATAGCAATGATATATCAATATTAACATATAATATATCTATACTTTGACAATTGAATTGAAAATGCTAAAAAGGACAATGTCCAACGTGATTCAAATTGAAGGAACAATGTCGAACGTGATTCAAATTGAAAATAGTAGAAAATATACAAATTCACAACGTTTGATGAAATACAAAATCCATGCTTCTTATGTATTTCATCTATCCTTTTGAAGCAATATATATACACATATATATATATATACATGGGTTTATATACACACACACAGTGCATATCAGTACAAGTTTTGGTAGCTCCTATAATTAAACATTGAAAACCAATATGATTTTGAAATATATTTCACAATGAAAGTGGGGGGGGGGGGGGGGGAGGGGAGGGGGGGGGGGGGGGTAAGAGGACGACCCCTTTTTTTTTGTCTCGAAATTTGAAAATTTGACATTTTTTCCGTGGGGGGGGGGTCAAGGTCACCTTTTTTTGGTCAGCCATTGGCTTTTTTTTTTTTTTTTTGAAGAAAAAATAAAAATAAACAAATCAAATCAAAATCAAAATTGGGGGGAAGGGTAACCCCCCCCTCCTGCGTACGCTCCTGCGACATACCGACATTTGGGAATACCCTCACTGATCTCATTTTAAATTCTCTAAGCTTCCCTTTCTATATCAAAACTCAAACCGTTCCTATTATCATCATATAAAGCCTAATTCCATATCTTTACTTATGAATAATACCACAGCTGATGCTAGTTCTCATTTATATACATTATATTACATAATCGTACGGACTAACCGTGGAGTTTTCATCCATCGTGTTCTTTTGTTCTCTCTACTCTCACCCCTCTGCTATTAAACCTAACGTTTTTTTCTCCCATTTGTTTTTTTCTGCCCCAGTCCTTGATTTATCTTTTCCCTTTTACAAATATTTGTCCTTGTCCTTGCCCTGCTTACTAGTCTATACAGGGATTATCAAAATACACGTATGTGGGCATTTTAATAAAGTAAGGAAACACTCCAATATACCGGATGTCAACTTGTAGGTTATCCTGCCACTGAAGAAGAGGGGTTGGTTCACCTATGTGGCCCATCTGGTAGAAATTGTCCTTGAAGTCTAGCCAGTAGCTATTGTTACCGAAGCCATCACAACGCATCGTACCGTCCCATCCATATTTGATATGATCATTAAGTGCAAACACTGTCCTCCTAATGGTCAGTACATTCTCACTTAAACATATTCCTGTAAACAAAAATTTAAATTAAAAAAAGTTCAGCAGCAGGTCAAGACGGGCAATTTGGGGAGACAAAGGCCTTTCCCTCACAGAAAAAATATTAATCCACGCACCCCCCTTTCCTCCCCCGCAAATAATAATGCAAAAGTTCTAGTGTGTATAAGAATATATAGCTTACGGCGTCATTAGGCTCATCAGACGGATATATGTAGTGACCAAATGAGTCATTAAGTAGACATGGTCTCTAGCAGGACATTTTCGTGTCCTGTTAACGATTGAACAATACAATTACTGCCCTCTACGTACGTTTGCAGGCAGAGAAACCTTAAAAGCCTCCAAAGAAACAATAGGTTTACTCATAAGTCATTACTTTCATAAGTTATATTGTTTTGAATTTAGGGTTAGGGTTAGGGTAAAATATCAGTCTGTATGATGTCCGGTTAATGCACCATTAGGGTTATATATAGATGTCCTCTTAATACAACATGTAGGATTATACGGCCAAAAAAAACACCGGGTTCGGCTTACGGACCGGACGCGTTGACCTGATGATTCGAAGTAAGCCACCGGGTTCGATTTTCAGTGGAGACAGTTTTTAAAGTTGTATTTTTTTCACGGCCAAAAGACGCACCGGGTTCGGCATACTACGAATCATCGGGTCATCGCGCTAGGTGGGTGGTTGTGTTACCAGACCTTTTGAGAAAACATGGCCCTTCAATCACGAAATTTCGAGGGTAATGTATGTGAATTAAACTCCTTTCCTCTACAAATGATCCGGTCCAATTTACCCGACACCTTGTGAAAACCCTACGGTGAATCTACGAAAGGTCGTGTCATCATCCGCTTTCGTTTCACGAAGGTCGTGTAACGCGATCAACGGACCGGACGCGTTGACCTAATGATTCGAAGTAAGATTTTCAGCGGAGACAGTCTTTAAAGTTGTATCAGTTAACCCCACCCCCTCACACACACACACACACACACACCTGCGAACAGTTTCTACTAGCTTGAAGGTTTTACATGTTATTGGTGACGTTGACTTGTCTTGACTCACCGAATGCCACCATCGTATTATCCATCGAAATTCGATTGTCAGAGGCTAGAGCAATTAAAACGCCTTGTCCACTGTGTTTGATGGCAACACGAGATCTGGAACTTTCGAACTCTTTCAGTTCAAACTTTGCGTGGTTCTTGCCATAGAATCCCATGCATTGATCTGTGCAAGTTTTAGAAGAATGTAAACAAAAAAATTGAGTTAGCCTATTGCTAACGAGGTGAACAACTAAAGATTCATTAGTAATAGATAAGGTTTGATCTATCTCATGAAAAACATTTTATTTGTATTTCTTAGATACCTTCATTCACATGGGACATTAATATCTTGAAGGTGTCCGGGTGGCTAGAATGGTGTTTTTGCCAACTTTCCAATTTGTTAAATGAAAGTTTTTTAGTTTTAATGTGGAGTCAAGAACTATAAAAATGAGCCTCGCATTATATCCGTTTAGACATAGAAGGCCAATGATTAGCTATTAGTGTAGAGTTATCATCCTCCCGCTTGAATTTGCTGCGTACTTTCTTTTTTTGCACCAGCTGTCTCTGAAATAATAATAATAATTATAGGCATTTCTTTAGCGCCGTCTATCTAGAAATTATATTCCGAGGCGCATTAATTATTACCCCGGCTTTAGCCTAGCTGCCATTACATCGCTCCAGCATTTCAAGAAATTAATTCCTGCCAGGTTCCCATTTACCTCTCCTGGGTTGAGTGTGGCAAATGAAGATTAATGCCTGACCAAGGACACTAGTGCCGTATCGGGGATCGAACCACGACCTTTGAATTTCAAGTCAAGTGCTTCAACCACTCGACTACGACACTTCTCATAGAATCTCATTGCGACGAGATCTCCCCGTGCAAAAATATCACTGGACCAGAATCTCACTGCGTCAAAATCTCATCATGGTAAAATATCGTTGCCCCTAAATCTCGCTGCCTCGAAATACCAAAGCAGAAAAATCTCATTATCACAAAATTGAGCCATATTTTTGTATACACTCTTTTCATTAAAACAAAATAATAAAGTCTAATAATCTTACATCTCTGTATCCCGTAAAGTTATTGGATTCTTATGTTAGCAAGTGCAGAAAGTATCGTCTGCGAAAATGTTTGCCAAGACCAACATATCAACCAATGGCAATTTTAAAAGTCTATTGTTTCACCAATAGAAATATGTAATAATAACACAGAAGGGGTGCCAACATTTATATTCAATTTCAGAAACCTTTGTGATAAATTTCCAATCATTATTTCACAGCTGGTTCACTAGATGAATATTTCGATGGAAACGTTATTTTACAAAAGATGAATTGATAAGGGTCTTTTACGTAAGGCCTTCACTTTCACTTTTTTTTGTTACCCGGTTACATTTCCAATGCGACTCCAAACACACTCAAAATCGACCAGTTTTGAGCAATTGCAAGTAATGTATATTCTCTTTCGGCCTCTTGCCGGTCTGTTGCCGGTCTCGATAGGGTTAACCGGAGTATTACAAGTATTGCGAAAATGTTTGCCAAGACCAACATATCAACCAATGGCAATTTTAAAAGTCTATTGTTTCACCAATAGAAATATGTAATAATAACACAGAAGGGGTGCCAACATTTATATTCAATTTCAGAAACCTTTGTGATAAATTTCCAATCATTATTTCACAGCTGGTTCACTAGATGAATATTTCGATGGAAACGTTATGTTACACAAGACGAAATGATAAGGGTCTTTTACGTAAGGCCTTCACTTTCACTTTTTTTGTTACCCGGTTACATTTCCAATGCGACTCCAAACACACTCAAAATCGACCACTTTTGAGCAATTGCAAGTAATGTATATTCTCTTTCGGCCTCTTGCCGGTCTGTTGCCGGTCTCGATAGGGTTAACCGGAGTATTACAAGAACCGTTTACGCATCGTTGAGATAAACTTACATTCGCAGTGACGTGTACTGAAACCGTAGGGGCAATCGCAACCTGAAATGTATCCCTGGTGAACAATGTCCGTTCCTCCATTCTGACACGGCACTGACGAATAAAGATAACATTAATAGTTATTGTTATTATTATCATTATACCTTTAATTCAATCAAAACTTGAAGCTGTATTTCAAATACAAAGGAAAATACCAACAGAAATATAACTATGATAGAAAAAATGTCCATAAAGTCAAAGAAACTGCAAAGTCCGAAACATAAATATGCATATCAATAACAATGTGCTACAATCAAATTATATTATTGTAAAACCGCTTTAAACAAATTAAGCTCGCTATAACAATAATAATGCAGACTTATATGAACAAATTTCTTCACTGTAATATTCAGTCACATAGCTTAATAGGGCATTAGCATTCTTCACAGCAACAACTGAAATTTTAAAAGATTGTTCACAGTAGTAAAAAGTATCTATACAAGGCACCTACAGTGAAGATATTAAAGGACAACATGACCTAAGGTGCTGATAATAAACGTATGAAATCATATTCTCGAACACCCGATACCGCGTATTAACGTCACAGTCTGATATTTGCATTGACGTTTTCGTCAATGTCTTGTTTTCGTGCGCGTTCGGAATTCTTCTTCTTTTTTTTCTCGAATTATATTCATTTTACACGCAGTGCTTGTGGGCCCTTCCAATGTCCACTCATTCCAACCTCCCTGGTCCTCTCTTCTACCCCTGTCCTTTCAAACTTCGTAGGCATAGTCTTAGGCATCCTATCGTCAGATTGAATCCTTCGTGTTTCGAAAACGCCTATGACCCCAGGCCCACGGACCAGGGGCAATGGTGAATATGTGTGACCGTCTAGGTACCGTTTTGTTTTTTCGAGTCCGTTTTCATGCATATCTTTCTGTCTTCTTATCTACACTTTGCTGGATGATACAGACCTCTACCAAATTCTTCTAGATAGTCCTAGATAGTCCAATGCATGCATTTCGTTTTTAATACGAATTCAGTTCTAGTCTTCCTCTTCTTCTTCCTCAGTAGACCCAATCATGACCCTTATTTCTCTACCTGTGTAAGAGTACGCCATGATTCGTCCATAAAAGGATGGAAAGTTTCAATGGCATTTTGATTCTAACATCCATGTTAATTTGATCAAATATCAAACGTAATATGTTTACCTTGTTCGGTGCAAGCTACCGCCTTTGAAAAGGCACCACCATTTAGTCCAGACAGAAGTCTGGCCATCATGGAGGTCGGGCTGACTTCAATTTGGTGGGATATTCCAGACGATGGGCAGATAACACGCACGGCTTCACGAGTCCCTCCCGTTTCTGTTTAGTAAAAATTCCACCAACATGAATTCTAACATAAGCCTAATGAAGACAATAAGTCCACATTCTGGTCTTTGGTTAAATAGATTTTGATCCAAAATCCTTAAAAAAAATACATGATGCATGGTTAGAATGAGCAAACAATTATTCACACACTACGTCTAATTAAGTTGCATGACCGTGCAAAGAACTTTTAAAAGCTATAAAATCCTGTAACTGGTAACTCGTTTAAAAGTCCCATTTTTTTTGTTAACAAAATTATAATTTAGTGCAATTTCTGACAAAGCTCATAAACCTTTGAATTGGTATCAGAGATATTACATTTCATTACAACAATGCAGCAATAGACGAAATGAAATAATTTTGCCGATTTGAAGAACAACGTGTGACCAATGTATCCTTTAAAGTAAAAGTCCACCCTGATATCAAGTTCGGTTTAATAGGAGCAGAAAAATGAGCGGAACAGGTCGGTGAAAGTTGTAGCAAAGTCCTATTACAAATCTGAAAGGCCGATATTTTTTATTTTTAAAGTTGTTATCAATCAAAATCATAATATTTTAATTTTTGAAAATATTTCCAAAGTGTTTTCTTATAATATACGAATTGTACAACATCTCAAAACTAAATTTTTTGACTAAACTTTTTGAAAATCTGATATATTGCTTTAAAGAAATGCGATAAGGAGTACAAAAGTTTTCTTATTACATATCGAAGCAAAAGTACAATATTCTACATAATATTTTCTAATCACCCGAAGAAGTGGAAAATAATAATTGCTTGCTTTTCTTTCTTTTTTCCTCTTAGTATGGAGGTTTATCTAATTAGAACATTCATGTGGATAACCTACATACCAGTCATTGTGTATTCATGTAATGAATTATAAGCATTAAACAACAGAAAGAAAAAAAAATCAAAAAATTCACACAAAAAACTCACTCATAACACTTCAGAACTATGGAGATATTTATATTGTATTTACATTGATTAAATTATTATAATTATATCCGATCCAAAAGGTAATATACTATTGTCTAAACTCTCTCTCTCCCTCTCTGCCTTACAGAAAATATGAAGTTATCATTGCATTTTATATTTTCCACTATTTTTTTCTAAAGCAGAAAGAACTTGCAAACATATTCGAATAGATACATTACCGTGAAGACAACAGAGGACAAGAACCAAAGCCGTTTGGCAAACAAGATATGCACGATCCATCATGACTGGGACCTTAATCATACAGGCTTGATGCAAATATGTAGGAGAAGAACTGCAATATCAACCTTCCCCCTACAATTTGTAATATCGAATTCACGTTGGGTTTACGACCCTCAACGTGCACGGAGCTAATGATAATAGATAGGTCCTAAATAATTCAAATACGCTTAGGAAGTACAACGACGTATTATGATATGGGTCAAAAGGAGTAATCTTTTACGTTTCTTAAAAAAACGTTTGTTTGGAAAAAAAAGCGATGAAGGGATGAATTAACTAAAATGGATACCTTGCTTTGGTTAAGTTCGTCCATTTATAGCACTACCATGAGTAGCGTACTGATAGGAGGGTTTGGGGGCAGTCCTCTGTCTCCCCCTCTGTCTCCACAGAAAATTCAAACGGGGTTTATTTCGAATTCGATACCAGAGATTCGCAAATAGTGCTGAAATGACATGATTTTTCGAGATTTGTTCTCACTTTTTTACAATTCCCAAATTTACAGTCAGAGAGCAGATATGCTTATTTAGAAGCCTATACATCAGAGCCTACGGAACGCCGGGGCTCAGGAGGCTCTAACCACCGTTTTTTTAATTCAAAAAGTATGTTAAAGAGATATAGAAAGAAGAAAGGAAAAAAAAAAGAATAGTGACCTGCCAGTGTCACAAATGAGGTATCAAATATGCTCATCTGACCGTAATTAAATGCCGAAAAACTCTTAGCTTGAAGGGGTTCCACACCTTGACCCCCAGCCGGAGCTTTTCCCCTGGACCCTACGCCATTTACGCTCTACTTAATACTTGAGCACCTCCCCCCCCCCTCCGCGGGGCCTTCATGTAACATGTAAGAGTGGTGGTGATGCGGATTTTTATTTTTCTCCCCCTGCTTATTACGTCACTGACTACCATTAGGGGAGAAAACAGCAATGAGTGTTTTTAATGCCCTGTATACAAACGTGTAATTTGGGGATACTAAAATTAATAGCATTTGGATATAATTTTGAATATCAACATTATATATAGCACTTATCGTGGCGCCTTGCCGCCACAGTTTGTATCGTAAAAACAGAAGTAAGCGTGAACTTGGATTTTATTGTGTACACCCCCGCATGCAAAATGCCATAAAAAGACAAATATAATACAATTATATGCCTTGTGTATTAGCGTATCCTTTGTGTAAATTACCAAATTACCTGTACCTGTGCAAAGGTTGTTTGTTGTTTGCATTTTCAATGAGCGGTGACGGAGGTAGATTCTGAAGAAGATGGAAAAAGGTTCATTATATATATTATGCTTTCTGTCAGTATTACAAATCTAAATTTTGAAGGGCTTGAAGGCAATGCGGTGCAGTAGAACTGTTAAAGAACAATTTAATACCTTTTTGATATGTTCAAGTACCTTAAATATGCCCTTTAATTTTCATTATTCATTAATAGTAAATCCTACCTTGATTGCAAACTGCTCTGACTAGAGGAAAGCAAAATAATCAGAGGAGTACATCGGTGAAACATTGAATGAAATCGGACAAAGGATGAGAAAGTTATGAATTTTCGAAAGTTAAAACCACTATATTGGCTCTTCACATTTGCTAAATCGGTAATGTCTCTGCGATGTAGTGGCTGACAACTTTCCAATTAGTCTCAGGAGAGTCCTTTTCATTTAAAGGACCCATAATAATATGCCTTCCATAATACACTTTAAGTAGTGCCCCAAGGAAGAACGCACTTAGGCGAAAAAGATAAAGTAATTATATTTTTGTACACAACAAACTGGAGAGTTATCAGCGTCCATGTCATAATCCAGTGACCAAATTGCCAATTTGAGATTCGCATAGACTTAGTGATCTCCATTGTTGGCCCTGTAGTCAATCTGCATACATTGTAGCTGCGGATCTAGAAGGTCCAATACTATTACACCCGACTGAATATGATATGAACATTTAAAGAGAATATAATTCCCTTAAGAAAATCGTGCATGACGTGAACTATGTGACCGACAATGAAAATTAAATCATTGGATTTGTGTTAAAGTTGTCTTAAAGGGATCTGGGATCTTTGCCTCGGATTCTAAACAAAAGCCTGGGGTTAGCTCATGCTGCAATCATAATTATAAACCTTTAGGTCAGTCAGGAATCCCAGGACTTTTTCCGATCGCCTGTCTCATTATCAAGATATTTATAATTGGATTTTTTGTTTAAACTGTTTTTTTTTATAACACTACAGTCTAGTGGGGAAAATGAATATGGCAAAACCGTTCACTCAAGATGTTTCCTTTTATTGAGGCACTTTATGAACATTTGGAAGCGCACATTTTTAGGGCTTCCATATCACAAACACTGATAACACGTAGGGACATTCAACGCAGATTTGTAAAACTGGAACAGTGTTAAACGATACGTTTAATCATTTGTTTGTATTCTTTATGTTTGTTTCAAATGTCCACCCGCCCCGCTTCTTCTCTTGTATGCATGGATTGACTCCAATACTCTTGGTATTGCATGAATTGCATGAATTTCTTTATATTTTCTTTCTTTTACTTAATCTCCTTTGTATGTTTTATTTATGTATCCAGAGGTTGCGTTTATCTACCAAATTTTTGGCTAGAATCAGGTTTCTCAAACGTCTTTCAGGCAAATTTAGAAGTTGATAAACGCAAAGCCTTTTTTAAAGGGCTTTAGATATGGGCATAATCTAAAGACGCAAAAAGGTGTGCTTTGAATGTGACATACAGCCAGAATCACGTTTCTGAGAGATCAATAAACGCAAAGCTGTTTTGAACCTCACATACAAATAGGACCACCCTGGTGTTGTGTACAAGCATGTGTGTGAAGTTGACCTCCGAGAAACTTTATTTTGAATCGTGAAGGGACGATAAACGCGACATCCCGCAAATCACGATCGTATAGTGGGGTATGATAGTGGGGTTCAATAGTGGGGTACGATATGTACATATCTAGTGGCAAGCCTTGATAAACGCGCCCTAAGTCACAATAGTGCAACATTATCATTATTATTCTATGGAATCTATACAGGTGTTAAAAGGATTGTCATCATGGAACTGTTCTAGACTGGATATGGGAAAAGCCATTGTGTTGCACGAGCAAATCCTTCCCTCAATCGGTTCAGGTTAATAATATTATACAATGGTATTTGAATATCCAATATGTCTAATCAAGACATACAAAATACTTAGAATATAATATTTAATCACTTTAAGTATCAATAATAAGAATTGTGACATATGCATAATGCCAAAAATAATGTGTATCATACATTCACTTCAAACTAATGTGATTTGTTAATATAATATATATAGATACGAGAGGGATAAAGAAGAAAAGAGAAGAGATAGAGTGAGATGAAGAACAAGGAAGTTGACATGATGAGAGGAGACATAACATCGGTTCTAGGACACATACCCCCTGGACAACCACCCCTCGAATAACAACCCCTAGGATAACCACCCTCTAGGACAGCTTCCCCCTAGGACAACTACCCCTCTAGGGCAACCACCCTCTAGGCGACTACCCCCGGGACAACCTTCCCCCGGACAGCTATCCCCGGACAACTAACCACAGACAATTACCCCTAGGACAACTAACCCCCGGACGACTACCCCAAAAATACCCCTTACGACAACCATCCATCGTATAGGACAACTTACCCGGACAAATTCCCCTATGATAGTTGTCCGGGGTTAGCTGTCCGGGGGGTAATGGCTGGGGGTAGTTGTCTGGGAGTGGTGGTCCTAGGGGTAGCTGTCCGGATACGCACAACAACACATCAATATACTTGTTTTACTCACAGGTCAGGAGAATATATTTCATCTCCATTCTTAACATTAATATGTGTGGGTATATATCCATACATCTAGTATAATGTCATAAAAATACAGCAGTGTGGTTCAATATCTCGCCAGAGGTGTAAAGAACAACACTCAAATAATCACTGTTTAAAGAAATACAAACTGCAAGGAATTCGAGCTTGAAGGTGCATTTATTTTCACACGCGTTCTCTTTAAAGAAGAGTTCCCACAAAAGCATTAGGCAAGTACAAACTGACGTGTAACTCATCATACACGAAGATTAAATAAACGCTTGTTCCAGTGGTGATTTCACCTTACAGTGACACCCATTCATTATGACTTTGTAACACATGATATAAATTTTGCGCAAAAAATATATGAAATTGGGGGATAATGTTCGCGGATTGGAAAACAATATGTACAGTGTGAGTAAAAAAAAAGTTAACACCTAGAAAATTGCTAATTTAAAAAAAAAATCATCTATGAACAGTAAATTATTATACATCTTATGAAAGAGCGTTTTATCCCAAATCATTTTGTAACTTTCTTGTGTGGTATGTGTTCACGCTTGAATGAACAGGAGGCAGTGTTTGCGAGAGTGCAAAAATCGACTTGCGCCAAAGTTGCTTAAGTGAAGTTTGATTAAAACAATTTGGATTTGGGTATTAAATCGGTTTTTGCAGATCCAAATAACATCCCTAACAAAATTAACCATGCTGCAAATATTAAATCAACGAATATTTGTGCGCGTGTGTGTGTGAGTATGTGACTTTGCTTCTGCAAAAAGCTTATAGCAATGCATTTCATTTGATACACTCAATTCATTCTCTCACTCCGTTAATCCCAACATAACACAATGCTGTTGGCATCACTTTGGCGCAAGTCGAATTTTGCACTCTCGCAAACAATGCCACCTGTTCATCCAGGCGTGAACACATACAACACAAAAATTATTATATAAAATTATTTGGGATAAAAGACTCTTTCATGAGACGTATAATAATGTACTGTTCATAGATGATTTTTAAATAATTAGCAATTTTTTAGGTGTAATTTTTTTTTTACAGCGTCGTTAGACGGACATAATAGGGACCTTTAGATTGAGTGGACGAGAACACGACGAACGCCGACTGATCATGCGTGTCAACGTACTCAACTGCCCATGTTGACTACAATTATAAATCTTTTAGATTGCACTCGACGATATACATGCATGCAGGAAGTAACACTATGAATATGGCGGACAAAGAAAGAGGACAAAATATACAGTTCCTCATTATACCCTCAACAATAGGCTATTTTCGTAATGTAACCAAATTCAATGCATACGTCTTTGTGAAGTGCCTCAATACAAATTATTTCATTCACCAGTGATAACAATAATAGTATTTCAATAGACATACTCCAAACTGCATACAAAGTTGTTGTCAGGTTGGACAAGCATTATGGCTTGACCTACCTAGCAACACTTAATACATGCAGTTGCATTCTGACTATTGAAATACTATTATTCCTATCAGGTGATTGAAATAATTTGTATTGAGGCCCTTATGCATTAAATTTGGTTACATTACGAAAATGGCCTATTGCTGGGTAGAACATCACTTCACTGCTATTATGTAAACATGTGTAGAACAGGTGAATATGCATGTGACATCTGTTCTACACATTTTTACATAATAGCAGGGAAGGGATGTTCCTTTGTCTACCTGAGGAATTGTATATTTTATGCGCACGCGGCATATACTAGTACCGTACTAGATTTAGGAAAATCAAGGTTGACGCATTCTCGATCACCGACTGACACGACGTGACGCATGCGCAGTGCCTTAAAATGACGTCACACGTTGCAGTCAAAGCTGTCGACGTACAAATCTAAAAGTCCCTATTTATACAGTGACGACACATGTACACCTCTCATATGCACACACGTCGGAATGCATTTTTGTTCTTGGAGTGAAGGAATGAATTTATTGATCATTTTACAATCGGAATATTAAACATATTGACAAAGAATAACACGATCGCAACTGTTAATACAAAGTTTAAGGGTAATTTCAATTCCCCGTATAAATAATGTTCGTAGTACGTAACATTTCAATCGGTGACGCACAAGGCTATTTTAATTTCCTTAGGCTGATTTTCGAAAAGTAGTTGCTATCGTGTTGCATAACGACTTAAAGAGAAGGTTGAGTTTTGGGAAGAGGTGAACAATAATTTGTGAGCGTTATCATCGTTATTATCCAAGGGTTAAAGAACATCAGATAAAACATAATTCCATTAAAAGCATTGTTCTTCAAATGCTTTCATATTCTAAATGAGACATGTAACATCGTACAAATCGGGACGGATTTTTACGCCACGTGTTCGTGTAGTCCCATATACATCCTTCTGTGTACAGTGTTTGTAACTTTCCAAGACTTGGCCAAATTTCTTATCATTTTGATGATTCCAGAACCTTGCTATACACACGAATACTTATATGGTAGATGATCCACCTTTTCTAATCGATTTCACACCGTTTCTTTCACAATGCAATCGCATGACCATAACTCAACTTCTTCTTTAAAAATCACTAAATATCAGACAATGGTTCCTAGAAAAATACTACAGCGCAACTTCATGTAGAGTATGTGTGAATGAATTTCAGTGAGTATCGATGCTTCTGAATATTAATTGAATAAAGTGCTACTAAATCAATAAAACCACTTGAATGCTACAACATTAAGAATTGTATGTGTCTTACAGTACTGGACAAAATTATTAAATCTAAAACATTCGTATATTACCTTCTTTTTAAAATCATAAGTATCTCTCATTAGTAAATGTACTATTATCATCATCATCATCATCATCATTATTATCATTATTATTCTTATCATTATTAGTATTACTATTATTATCGTAAATATTGTCATAATCATTATTAACATTAGTGTTATCGTAATTACAAGTTCATATACGGCTTAATCATGTTTATATGAAATAAAGTTTATAAAGAATAACAATCATATATCAATATTAATATATATCTATACTTTGAAAATTGAATTGAAAATACTAAAAGGAACAAAGTCCAACGTGATTCAAATTGAAAATAGTAGAAAATATACCAATTTACAACGTTTGATGAAATATACAATCCATGCCTCTAATGTGTTTCATCTAGCCTTTTGAAGCAATATATTTGTACATAATTAAAAATTGAAAACCAATATGACTTTGAAAATTATTTTTTCAATGAAAGGTAAACTTTCTACTTTTCAATGATATCATATTAATAGTAATCCTGCCACGGGCGTCTGAGGACCAGGGTCGTTAAAAGGTGTTGTCAAAATCGTCCTCTGCTAAGTTCAGGCTGATGGAACAAATGTGGGTCAGGCCATATGCATGTGCTTCTTTTTTCTTAACTCCATGTGAAAGCTTAATAATGCGCCGTGCTTTAGTGCTTCATTGTTTATAATGATGTTATGTATCTAGGCTTTCACAAATCCTTGTTTCAATCCATACAAGATAATATTTGATTATATTGAACAGCCTTCTAACTTTTGTCTCGTTATATCTAAGACCCCCTTTACAGTGAGAAAAGGGCCGAGCCAGGCCTACTTGGCCCCGCAATCTTGTGCGTTTACAGTGGCAGGCTCGGCCGCGGCATAAATTGTAACATATCAATATTTTGTCGTAGTGGCGCTCTGCATGTAAACAAACGATTATTTGGGGGCGCGCCGGGGGTCACAGTGCAGATCCGGTCGCCAGCGAGCGGGATATTTGCAGTGAATCTTTTCCCCAATTTCCTATAAACGGCGAACTTTCACTTCCGGGGTAACAGTTGGCCGCGCATTTGGGTCTGCGTGCGTTTACAGTGAGAAAAGCCCGGGCCTGGCCGCGGCCGAGACTACCTCCAGAGCAGGGCAAAGTGCGCGGCCACTTTTGGCCACTTTTGGCCTCGCATTTGCGCGTTTACAGTGCTAGGCCGGCCGCAGTTGGCCCGGCCCAGCCTTTTTGCTCACTATAAAGGGGGTCTAAGTTCTCTCAGCCCACATGTCCGCTGCACCATTTCACAGCCGTAAGGAGCATTCGTCGTTTAATATATCAGATAGCAAATGAAAACTCATAGGTTACTCAATCAAAATGCAAGAAGGAATACATATGATGATAAGTATCAAATAAATTGACAGTAGAATTTTCACGAAAAGGATAACATTCCAATTAAAATGTAACCATTTTGTATTATTCAATGAGAAGGGTTACCTTAAACAAGGGATGCGAATAAATTTAAAGATTGTAATCATGAGAACAAAGAAAATATCTTTGACTTTTGCTTGAGTTTAACAATATATTAACACCTTTTCTTTTCAACTACCTAACAGTGAATACAACTAATTGTGTTTGGAATGAGAAAACACTCACATTCATTGCTTCAGCCTAAACATGGTACCGGAGGATTTTGACACTACTTTTCGAAAAGCCTGCTTCTCAGTTATCCGCGGCAGCACAGTTAGGAACAAAGTATTATTAATGCAAACTTTTCTAGCCCAGCATACTGTTGCTTTCACCGGCCCGAATTTGGGGAATACCCTCAATGATCCCATTATAAATTCTCCAAGCCTCCCTTTCTTCAAATTAAAACTCAAACCGTTCCTGTTATCTTCATATGAAGAGCTTAATTCCAAAATGGGGCTAAATTATTTATTTCAGAACATTGTTCACTTAAGTACCCGTCTTTCAACAACATTATTTACCTGAAGTTTGAGAGCAATTATAACTAAATGCACCTTCTTATATCATTTTTCCATAGACACCTGTACAAAATCTGGTAAACAATTTTTTTTTCTCCGAAGTTACAAAAATGCATTTAGCTCCTTTTGGAATTACACTTTTCATTTAACCCCTAATTACATCTCTTTACTTCTGAATAATACAACAGCTGATGCTAGTTCTCATTTATATACATTATAGTACATACTCGTACGGACTAACCGTGGAGTTTTCATCCATCGTGTTCTTTTGTTCTCTCTACTCTCACCCCTCTCCTAACCTTACGTCTCTCTCCCATTGTTATTTCGGCCCCAGTCCTTGTTTTATCTTTTCCCTTTTTACAAATCTGTGTCCTTGTCCTTGCCCTGCTTCCTAGTCTATACAGGGACTATCGAAATACACGTATGTGGGCATTTCATTAAAGTAAGGAAACACTCCAATATACCGGATGTCAAATTGTAGGTTATCCTGCCACTGAAGAAGAGGGGTTGGTTCACCTATGCAGCCCATTTGGTAGAAATTTTCATTGAAGTCTAGCCAGTAGCTATTGTTGCCGATGCCATCACAACGCATCGTACCATCGCACCAAAATTGGGTGTGATCAATATATCCCAACACTGTCCTCGTAATGGTCAGTCCTTTTGCACTTAAACATATTCCTGTAAACAAAAAATTAAAAGGTTGAGTGGAAAAGTTCAGCAGCAGATCAAGACGGAGATTTTCGGAAACAAAGACCTTTCCCTCGTAGAACAAATATTAATCCAAGCCCGCCCCCTCCCCTCCCCCGCAAATAATGCAAAACTCCCAGTGTGTATAAGAATATATAGCTTACGGCGTGATTAGGCTCATTAGATGGAAATATGTAGTGACAAAAGGAGTCATTAAGTAGACATGGTCCCTAACAGGACATTTTCGTGTCCTGTTAACGATTGAACAATATTATTACTGCCCTCTACGTACGTTTGCAGGCAGAGAAACCTTAAAAGGCTTACTACGAATCATCGGGTCATCGTGCTAGGTCGGTGGTCGTGTTACCCGACCTTTCGAGAAAACATGGCCCTTCAATCACGAAATTTCGAGGGTAATGTATGTGAAATAGACCCCTCTCATCTACAAATGATCTGGTTCAATTTACCCGACACTTTGTGAAAACCCTACTGCAAATCTAACAAAGGTCGTGTAATCATCCGCTTTCGTTTCACGAAAGTCGTGTAACGCGATCAACGGACCAGACGCGTTGACCTGATGATTCGAAGTAAGCCACGGGGTTCGATTTTCAGCGAGACAGTTTTTAAAGTTGTATCAGTTAACCCCCCCCCCCCACACACACACACACACACGCATACGCACATATACACACACACATTTGAATAGTCAGTGTCTACTAGCTTTAAGGTTTTACATGTTATTGGTGACGGTGACTTGTCTTGACTCACCGAATGCCACCATCGTATTATCCCACGCAATTCGATTGTCAGAGGCTAGAACAATGAGAACGCTTTGTCCTCTGTGTTTGATGGCAATACGAGATCTGGAACTTTCGAACTCTTTCAGTACAACGGTTGCGGGTACCTTCTTGTCATAGAAACCACTGCATTGATCTGTACATGTTTTAGAAGAATGTACAATTTATTTTAAAAAAGTTAGCCTATTGCTAACGAGGTCAACAACTAAATATTCATTAGTGATAGATAAGGTTTGACCTATCTCAGAAAAACACATTGTATTTGTATTTTTTTTTTATAGATAGCTTCATTCACGTGGTAGATTAATATCTTGAAGGTGTCTGGATGACTAGAATGGTGTTTTTGCCAACTTTCCGATTTTTTTTAATGGAGTCAACAACTATAAAAATGGGCATCGCATTATTTCCGTTTAGACATTTAGGGCCAATGATTAGCTATGAGTGTAGAGGTATCATTCTCCCTTTCTTTTTGACACCAGCTGTCTCTGAAATAATAATGATAATTATAGGCATTTCTTTAGCGCCGTCTATCTAGAAATTCTATTCCGAGGCGCATTAATTATTAACCCGGCTTTAGCCTAGATCCATTACAGCGCCCCAGCCTTTCAAGAAATTAATTCCTGCCAGGTTCCCATTTACCTCTCCTGGGTTGAGTGTGGCAAATGAAGATTAATGCCTGACCAAGGGACATTAGTGCCGTATCGGGGATCGAACCACGACTTTTGAATTTCAAGTCAAGTGCTTAAACCAGTCGACTACGACACTTCTCATAGAATCTCACTGCGACGAGATCTCCCCGTGCCAAAATATCACTCGACCAGAATCTCACTGCGTCAAAATCTCATCGTGGTAAAATATCGTTGCCCCTAAATCTCGCTGCCTCGAAATACCAATGCAGCAAAATCTCATTATCACAAAATTGGAGCCATATTTTTGTTTACACTCTTTTCATTAAAACAAAATAATAAAGTCTCATAATCTTACATCGCTGTATCCCGTAAAGTTATAGGATGCTTATGTTAGCGAGGGCCAAAATGTCGTCTGCGAAAATGTTTGCCAAGACCAACATATCAACCAATGGCAATTTTAAAAGTCTATTGTTTCACCAATAGAAATATGTAATAATAACACAGAGGGGGTGCCAACATTTATATTCAATTTCAGAAACCTTTGTGATAAATTTCCAATCATTATTTCACAGCTGGTTCACTAGATGAATATTTCGATGGAAACGTTATTTTACAAAAGATGAATTGATAAGGGTCTTTTACGTAAGGCCTTCACTTTCACTTTTTTTGTTACCCGGTTACATTTCCAACGCGACTCCAAACACACTCAAAATCGACCAGTTTTGAGCAATTGCAAGTAATGTATATTCTCTTTCGGCCTCTTGCCGGTCTGTTGCCGGTCTCGATAGGGTTAACCGGAGTATTACAAGAACCGTTTACGCATCGTTGAGATAAACTTACATTCGCAGTGACGTGTACTGAAACCGTAGGGGCAATCGCAACCTGAAATGTATCCCTGGTGAACAATGTCCGTTCCTCCATTCTGACACGGCACTGACGAATAGAGATAACATTAATAGTTATTATTGTTATTATTATCATTATACCTTTAATTCAATCAAAACTTGAAGCAGTATTTCAAATACAAAGGAAAATACCAACAGATATATAACTATGATAGAAAAAATGTCCATAAAGTCAAAGAAACTGCAAAGTCCGAAACATAAATATGCATATCAATAACAATGTGCTACAATCAAATTATATTATTGTAAAACCGCTTTAAACAAATTAAGCTCGCTATAACAATAATAATGCAGACTTATATGAACAAATTTCTTCACTGTAATATTCAGTCACATAGCTTAATAGGGCATTAGCATTCTTCACAGCAACAACTGAAATTTTAAAAGATTGTTCACAGTAGTATACAGTATCTATACAAGGCACCTACAGTGAAGATATTAAAGGACAACATGACCTAAGGTGCTGATAATAAACGTATGAAATCATATTCTCGAACACCCGATACCGCGTATTAACGTCACAGTCTGATATTTGCATTGACGTTTTCGTCAATGTCTTGTTTTCGTGCGCGTTCGGAATTCTTCTTCTTTTTTTTTCTCGAATTATATTCATTTTACACGCAGTGCTTGTGGGCCCTTCCAATGTCCACTCATTCCAACCTCCCTGGTCCTCTCTTCTACCCCTGTCCTTTCAAACTTCGTAGGCATAGTCTTAGGCATCCTATCGTCAGATTGAATCCTTCGTGTTTCGAAAACGCCTATGACCCCAGGCCCACGGACCAGGGGCAATGGTGAATATGTGTGACCGTCTAGGTACCATTTTGTTTTTGCGAGTCCGTTTTCATGCATATCTTTCTGTCTTCTTATCTACACTTTGCTGGATGATACAGACCTCTACCAAATTCTTCTAGATAGTCCTAGATAGTCCAATGCATGCATTTCGTTTTTAATACGAATTCAGTTCTAGTCTTCCTCTTCTTCTTCCTCAGTAGACCCATTCATGACCCTTATTTCTCTACCTGTGTAAGAGTACGCCATGATTCGTCCATAAAAGGATGGACAGTTTCAATGGCATTCTGATTCTAACATCCATGTTAATTTGATCAAATATCAAACGTAATATGTTCACCTTGTTCGGTGCAAGCTACCGCCTTTGAAAAGGCACCACCATTTAGTCCAGACAGAAGTCTGGCCATCGTGGAGGTCGGGCTGACTTCAATTTGGTGGGATATTCCAGACGATGGGCAGATAACACGCACGGCTTCACGAGTCCCTCCCGTTTCTGTATAGTAAAAATTCCACCAACATGAATTCTAACATAAGCATAATGAAGACAATAAGTCCACATTCTGGTCTTTGGTTAAATAGATTTTGATCCAAAATCCTTAAAAAAAATACATAATGCATGGTTAGAATGAGCAAACAATTATTCACACACTACGTCTAATTAAGTTGCATGACCGTGCAAAGAACTTTTAAAAAGCTATAAAATCCTGTAACTGGTAACTCGTTTAAAAGTCCCATTTTTTTTTGTTAACAAAATTATAATTTAGTGCAATTTCTGACAAAGCTCATAAACCTTTGAATTGGTATCAGAGATATTACATTTCATTACAACAATGCAGCAATAGACGAAATGAAATAATTTTGCCGATTTGAAGAACAACGTGTGACCATTGTATCCTTTAAAGTAAAAGTCCACCCTGATATCAAGTTCGGTTTAATAGGAGCAGAAAAATGAGCGGAACAGGTCGGTGAAAGTTGTAGCAAAGTCCTATTACAAATCTGAAAGGCCGATATTTTTTATTTTTAAAGTTGTTATCAATCAAAATCATAATATTTTAATTTTTGAAAATATTTCCAAAGTGTTTTCTTATAATATACGAATTGTACAACATCTCAAAACTAAATTTTTTGACTAAACTTTTTGAAAATCTGATATATTGCTTTAAAGAAATGCGATAAGGAGTACAAAAGTTTTCTTATTACATATCGAAGCAAAAGTACAATATTCTACATATTATTTTCTAATCACCCGAAGAAGTGGAAAATAATAATTGCTTTGGCTTTTCTTTCTTTTTTCGTCTTAGTATGGAGGTTTATCTAATTAGAACATTCATGTGGATAACCTACATACCAGTCATTGTGTATTCATGTAATGAATTATAAGCATTAAACAACAGAAAGAAACAAATTCAAAAAATTCACACAAAAAACTCACTCATAACACTTCAGAACTATGGAGATATTTATATTGTATTTACATTGATTAAATTATTATAATTATATCTGATCCAAAAGGTAATATACTATTGTCTAAACTCTCTCTCTCCCTCTCTGCCTTACAGAAAATATGAAGTTATCATTGCATTTTATATTTTCCACTATTTTTTTCTAAAGCAGAAAGAACTTGCAAACATATTCGAATAGATACATTACCGTGAAGACAACAGAGGACAAGAACCAAAGCCGTTCGGCAAACAAGATATGCACGATCCATCATGACTGGGACCTTAATCATACAGGCTTGATGCAAATATGTAGGAGAAGAACTGCAATATCAACCTTCCCCCTACAATTTTTATTATCAAATTCACGTGGGGTTTACGACCCTCAACGTGCACGGAGCTAATGATAATAGATAGGTCCTAAATAATTCAAATACGCTTAGGAAGTACAACGACGTATTATGATATGGGTCAAAAGGAGTAATCTTTTACGTTTCTTAAAAAAACGTTTGTTTGGAAAAAAAAGCGATGAAGGGATGAATTAACTAAAATGGATACCTTGCTTTGGTTAAGTTCGTCCATTTATAGCACTACCATGAGTAGCGTACTGATAGGAGGGTTTGGGGGCAGTCCTCTGTCTCCCCCTCTGTCTCCAAAGAAAATTCAAACGGGGTTTATTTCGAATTCGATACCGGAGATTCGCAAATAGTGCTGAAATGACATGATTTTTCGAGATTTGTTCTCACTTTTTTACAATTCCCAAATTTACAGTCAGAGAGCAGATATGCTTATTTAGAAGCCTATACATCAGAGCCTACGGAACGTCGGGGCTCAGGAGGCTCTAACCACCGTTTTTTTTATTCAAAAAGAATGTTAAAGAGATATAGAAAGAAGAAAGGAAAAAAAAAAGAATAGTGACCTGCCAGTGTCACAAATGAGGTATCAAATATGCTCATCTGACCGTAATTAAATGCCGAAAAACTCTTAGCTTGAAGGGGTTCCACACCTTGACCCCCAGCCGGGGCTTTTCCCCTGGACCCTACGCCATTTACGCTCTACTTAATACTTGAGCACATCCCCCCCCCCCCCTCCGCGGGGCCTTCATGTAACATGTAAGAGTGGTGGTGATGCGGATTTTTATTTTTCTCCCCCTGCTTATTACGTCACTGACTACCATTAGGGGAGAAAACAGCAATGAGTGTTTTTAATGCCCTGTATACAAACGTGTAATTTGGGGATACTAAAATTAATAGCATTTGGATATAATTTTGAATATCAACATTGTATATAGCACTTATCGTGGCGCCTTGCCGCCACAGTTTGTATCGTAAAAACAGAAGTAAGCGTGAACTTGGATTTTATTGTGTACACCCCCGCATGCAAAATGCCATAAAAAGACAAATATAATACAATTATATGCCTTGTGTATTAGCGTATCCTTTGTGTAAATTACCAAATTACCTGTACCTGTGCAAAGGCTTTTTGTTGTTTGCATTTTCAATGAGCGGTGACGGAGGTAGATTCTGAAGAAGATGGAAAAAGGTTCATTATATATATATTATGCTTTCTGTCAGTATTACAAATCTAAATTTTGAAGGGCTTGAAGGCAATGCGGTGCAGTAGAACTGTTAAAGAACAATTTAATACCTTTTTGATATGTTCAAGTACCTTAAATATGCCCTTTAATTTTCATTATTCATTAATAGTAAATCCTACCTTGATTGCAAACTGCTCTGACTAGAGGAAAGCAAAATAATCAGAGGAGTACACCGGTGAAACATTGAATGAAATCGGACAAAGGATGAGAAAGTTATGAATTTTCGAAAGTTAAAACCACTATATTGGCTCTTCACATTTGCTAAATCGGTAATGTCTCTGCGATGTAGTGGCTGACAACTTTCCAATTAGTCTCAGGAGAGTCCTTTTCATTTAAAGGACCCATAATAATATGCCTTCCATAATACACTTTAAGTAGTGCCCCAGTGAAGAACACACTTAGGCGAAAAAGATAAAGTAATTATATTTTTGTACACAACAAACTGGAGAGTTATCAGCGTCCATGTCATAATCCAGTGACCAAATTGCCAATTTGAGATTCGCATAGACTTAGTGATCTCCATTGTTGGCCCTGTAGTCAATCTGCATACTTTGTAGCTGCGGATCTAGAAGGTCCAATACTATTACACCCGACTGAATATGATATGAACATTTAAAGAGAATATAATTCCCTCAAGAAAATCGTGCATGACGTGAACTATGTGACCGACAATGAAAATTAAATCATTGGATTTTTGTTAAAGTTGTCTTAAAGGGATCTGGGATCTTTGCCTCGGATTCTAAACAAAAGCCTGGGGTTAGCTCATGCTGCAATCATAATTATAAACCTTTAGGTCAGTCAGGAATCCCAGGACTTTTTCCGATCGCCTGTCTCATTATCAAGATATTTATAATTGGATTTTTTTTTAAACTGTTTTTTTTTATAACACTACAGTCTAGTGGGGAAAATGAATATGGCAAAACCGTTCACTCAAGATGTTTCCTTTTATTGAGGCACTTTATGAACATTTGGAAGCGCACATTTTTAGGGCTTCCATATCACAAACACTGATAACACGTAGGGACATTCAACGCAGATTTGTAAAACTGGAACAGTGTTAAACGATACGTTTAATCATTTGTTTGTATTCTTTATGTTTGTTTCAAATGTCCACCCGCCCCGCTTCTTCTCTTGTATGCATGGATTGACTCCAATACTCTTGGTATTGCATGAATTGCATGAATTTCTTTATATTTTCTTTCTTTTACTTAATATCCTTTGTATGTTTTATTTATGTATCCAGAGGTTGCGTTTATCTACCAAATTTTTGGCTAGAATCAGGTTTCTCAAACGTCTTTCAGGCAAATTTAGAAGTTGATAAACGCAAAGCCTTTTTTAAAGGGCTTTAGATATGGGCATTATTATCTAAAGACGCAAAAAGGTGTGTTTTGAATGTGACATACAGCCAGAATCACGTTTCTGAGAGATCAATAAACGCAAAGCTGTTTTGAACCTCACATACAAATAGGACCACCCTGGTGTTGTGCACAAGCATGTATGTACAGTTGACCTCCGAGAAACTTTATTTTGAATCATGAAGGGACGATAAACGCGACATCCCGCAAATCACGATCGTATAGTGGGGTATGATAGTGGGGTTCAATAGTGGGGTACGATATGTACATATCTAGTGGCAAGCCTTGATAAACGCGCCCTAAGTCACAATAGTGCAACATTTTCATTATTATTCTATGGAATCTATACAGGTGTTAAAAGGATTGTCATCATGGAACTGTTCTAGACTGGATATGGGAAAAGCCATTGTGTTGCACGAGCAAATCCTTCCCTCAATCGGTTCAGGTTAATAATATTATACAATGGTATTTTAATATCCAATATGTCTAATCAAGACATACAAAATACTTAGAATATAATATTTAATCACTTTAAGTATCAATAATAAGAATTGTGACATATGCATAATGCCAAAAATAATGTGTATCATACATTCACTTCAAACTAATGCGATTTGTTAATATAATATATACCGTGTGTCTCAAAAAAAACGTAACACTTTTGAAATGGTTGCCAAATTGAGCATATATAATTTTATGAAAAAATGTCTATATGTATGGAAAGCTAAAGGACCAACCTTTCATATGATATGAAAAAATTAAAAAAAAATCATGCTTCGATGGACAGTGTTCACTTAAGTTAGAGGTATGAAAATGGGCCTGCGCAGGATTTTTCCTTCCAATTTTGGACAGGTAAATTACTTGTAACTTACAAAATAAGGTCGATATGAGATATTCATGATCGATGGATCAAAAGGATATTTTGAATCAAAAGGATATTTTGAATACCTCGAATTCTGGTATTTTCAATGCATAATGAATGATGTACTTAGCTATTACATGTTTGGGTCATTCATAAAACCTGAATAAAATGTGATTGATGATCCACCAAACTTACGGAAGAAAACTGATAAAGAAAAGGCAAGGGGTAGGTGATGGGATGGGAAAAGGTTGTGGGGGGGAGGAGAGTGGGTTGCATAATGTCAATTATGATTTTGAATACGGTATTTCAATTTAACATTTTCCCATTCTTCCTTCATCCTGTTCACATCTACCAGATCAATGATACAATAAGATGGGAGTGGAAGTTGGTGTGTGTGTGTGTGTGTGTGTGTGGCAGGGGTGGTGTTTGGGGATTGATAAATGACAGAGAGAAAGGACTGGTATTCAAAACATCCTTTTAACTCTTAATCCATCGATCATGAATATCTCATATCAAACTTATTTTGTATGCTAAAAGTAACTTACCTGTCCAAAATTGGAAGGAAAAATCCTGCGCAGGCCCATTTTCATACCTCTAACTTAAGTGAACACTGTTCATCGAAGCATGATTTTTTTTTCAATTTTTTCATATCATATGAAAGGTTGGTCCTTTAGCTTTCCATACATATCAACATTTTTTCATAAAATTATATATGCTCAATTTGGCAACCATTTCAAAAGTGTTACGTTTTTTTTGAGACACACGGTATAGATACGAGAGGGATAAAGAAGAAAAGAGAAGAGATAGAGTGAGATAGATCAGGATGAAGAACAAGGAAGTTGACATGATGAGAGGAGACAAAACATCGGTTCTAGGACACCTACCCCCTGGACAACCACCCCTCGAATAACAACCCCTAGGATAACCACCCTGTAGGACAGCTACCCCTTAGGACAAATACCCCTCTAGGGCAACCACCCTCTAGGCGACTACCCCAGGGACAACCTACCCCCGGACAACTACCCCCATACAACCACCCCTAGGGCAGCTATCCCCGGACAACTAACCCCATACAACAAAAACCTAGGACAACAACCTCACGAACAACTACACCAAAATAACTACCCCTTAAGACAACCATCCATCGTTTAGGACAACTACCCCCGGACAACTTCCCCTAGGATAGTTGTCCGGGGTTAGCCGTCCGGGGGATAGCTGTCTGGGAGTAGTTTTCTGGGAGTGGTTGTCCTAGGGGTAGCTGTCCGGATACGCACAACATCACATCAATATACTTGTTTTACTCACAGGTCAGGAGAATATATTTCATCTACATTCTTAACATTAATTTGTGTGGGTATATATCCATACATCTAGTATAATGTCATCAAATACAGCAGTTTGGTTCAATATCTCGCCAGAGGTGTAAAGAACAACACTAAAATAATCACTGTTTAAAGAAATACAAACTGCAAGGAATTCGAGCTTGAAGGTGCATTTATTTTCACACGCGTTCTCTTTTAAGAAGAGTTCCCACAAAAGCATTAGGCAAGTACAAGCTGACGTGTAACACATCATACACAAAGATTAAATGAACGCTTGTTCCAGTGGTGATTTTACCTTACAGTGACATCCATTCATCATGACTTTGTAACACATGATAGAAATTTCGCGCAAAAATGATATGAAATTGGGGGACAATGTTCGCGAATTGGAAAAACGAAATGTACAGTGTGAGTCAACAATTTTTTTTTTCTTTTTCAAAATCATCTATGAACATTAAATTATTATACATCTTATGAAAGAGTGTTTTATCCCAAATCATGTGGTATAATTTTTGTGTGATATGTGTTCACGCTTGAATGAACAGGATGCATTGTTTGTGAGAGTGCAAAAATCGACTTGTGCCAAAGTTGCTTATGAGATGTTTGAATAAAACAATTTGAATTTGGGTATTAAATCGGTTTTTGCAGATCCAAATAACATCCCTAACAAAATTAACCATGCCACACATATCAAATATCGAATGTCAAATATCCACGAACATTTGTGCGCGTGTGTGTGTGTGCGTGTGTGATTTTGCTTCTGCAAAAAACATATATGCAATGCATTTCATTTGATACATAATACATGATGCTGCTTTCTTTCTTCTCGATCTCTTTGAACTCTTTCTCTTCACTCCTCATTCGCGATGTTTCTCCCCTTCTCACTCTTCTCTCTCGATTTTGATCTTTTTTTCTCAATCTTTTTGTTCTCTCTCTCTCCTCTTTCTCTATCTCACATCCCCTTCCATCTCTTTCTCCTCCTTGCTCTTTAAAAAAAGAAATAAAAATCGTTCTCCTTTTCTCACTCGCTCTCTCTCGCTCTCTCTCTCTCTCTCATACCCTTCTCTCTCCCTTCCTCCTCTCTGCTGTCTATTTCATCTTTGAACTACTGCTGGGTAGGTCCTAAACTCTTATTGCTCGTCAAGTGTATTGATTGCTTTGTAATATTGTCATTTAAAATTGGTTTCACTGGCGAATAGTAATAAAAGAGCCAACAAAGATGTCATGTACGAATAAAGGAAGCAAGCTGTTATTTAGTAATTAGCGTTTCAAGATTATATGTCGTAAGGCAGCCAGCCTGTATCACGCCCGATGTAGGTGCGTCCATAGCATTTTGAAAGTGAGCTGTGACGTGAGGAAATACGCGTATGCGAGCGCGGTCAAAATCACTGACTCGATTGCGCTCCAACGTATAGTCTCTAACGGGAGGAAACTGTTTGGAGCTTCATGACATGACCGACCAATCAGAAAGGACTTCCGCTGTTACGACCACCTCTATGTCATTTCGATCGTGGGCACAAGGTATACGTCATATGTTTAGTCCGCTGATAATTTGTTTCTTTCTGCATCATCAACCACGAGCTCCAAGGTGTAATATTGTTGAGATCAGTCATCATATAGCAGGAAGAACATCACATTTTAAGTGGAAAGCAAACATCTCGATGGCTGAATCATGACAGATTGCTCGTCCTTTTTCAACAATGTAAATACAATTTAGGCTACATTAATTTGCGCCCCATCCACTCTCAACACCCTACTTTCTCTCTCTCTCTCTCTTTCTCCCTTTCTTTCCCTTTCTTTCTTGTTCTCTCTCTCTCTATTCTCATACTCACTCTCTGTAATATATATGTCCCTCTTTCTTCGCTTCCTTCCATCCTTTTCTCTCAAGCTCTCTCCCTCCCTCTTTTCGCCTCTCTCACACTCTTTTTTCATTCCGCAGGCTCCCCCATGTCGCTACACACACAAACACACACATGCACACGCACACGCACACGCACCACATACATACACACACACACACGATTTAATTCCGGGTTGTGTTCTGTTTTCCCTTCAGAGACAATTTGTAAATGAGTACCTTTGTCTGCATCATTGTATCTACTATTGTAGCTACCGGAGGCTAATACTTGTCCATCGATAGATATTGGAAAGTGCCATAGCCAGCTACCATCGTACCTGATGATCTTTCTACAATTGTGTGTCATGATAACTTGCGGACTATAACGAATCAACGGGGGGAATCATCAACATTCGGCAAATACCAGTTGAGACGTCGCTGATACAACATTTCTTGTTTTGCCGTCCCCATACAAACGTTAAAAGTTACAATATCAACCGAAAAATACCATTCAAAACGTCGCTGATATAATAGTTTCTGCGTTATGAATCACCATTGTCGTGAACAGCATTGGATAAAGTCTGAGAAATAGATGTATTCTACCCAGTGAAGCCTCACCATTTTTAATGCAGCTGTTCTTTCTCATTGATCATCATCGTCGTCGTCATCATTGATATCGTCATCAGCTAGGAATTTGCACTCTTTCTTTGTGTATTGATTAAGGGTGAAACAGTCGAGTGGTTTTATTTGCAACCTTGGTGCTGAGATATTCAGGTAAAGCTTCGGTGCCTGCTGTTGATGAGGTATACAAGGCCGATAAATCGATTCTTCAAGGCAAGACAAAACCTCAAACGCACAAACAATGGGCGAATTTGATATGTGTGAGATGTATAATTTCAGTTTCATTGGTAAGGATGGCGACAAAATAGAACCTTTTGCAGTATTCTGTTTGCTCCAAAATGCTCTTGTCATTATTGTTAATGGATTTACCCTGATAGTGGTTGGCCGTACTAGCTCTAGTTATGATCACGTAACCCAACTTTTCTTCAAAGCATTGTCTTCTACGTATGTGTGCCTCGGGGCATCTTTTGTTGCCCATGTCGCTTGCACCGAAATAGTCCGAATGCACCATGTCGCCTTTAAGCTCAACATCGCCATAACCACATCCTTCTTGTTTCTCTCTCTGGGGTTCCTGGCTTGTATTAACGTCAACCGATACATCATGATTGTTCAGCCGTTGAGGTACCATTCGATCGTTACCATCGGCAGAGCCCGGGCAGTGGTTGCAATCATCGCCATACTATCCCTCTCGACGATGATTGGCGTCCCGATCCCCAACACTCCCTACGATGACTTCGCAATAGCGATTGAAAATTGCGACCCGGTTGCCATCCAGGCAATTTCCATTCGGCTTCGACCCCTGAACGCATTCATTAGTTTGCTCTTAATAGCGTTTCTAACGGTCACCACGTACACCAACGTCAGAACATTAGTCATTGCCAATCGATTGAACGATAGAACAAGAAAACAATTTCGCTACCTAGCTTCGGCTTCAGCGAATCATGCTACGGTCGAAACAGAGACTTCAGCTTCAGTTTCAACCGCAGTTCCAATAATAGCAGACATAGGAAGCGATGCGATGACGAATGGCCATCACAAGGAATCGTCAAAGACTAGTAAGATATGTCGCGCAACCTGGACAGTCTCCTTGATAACCATATCCTTGTACCTAGCTTGGGTTCCGCAAATCGGTGTGATGATCTGTCAATTCATTCCAATTCATCCTTCAAAACCCTGGATTTTTACCTCGACTATCTTGATGCACGGTAATATGTGGTGGACACCGGCTATTTACCTAGGAACCGACAGAAAGTACCGACGAACAGCTAAAGAACTGTTTGGGAAGAAGAAATTACGATTCTCATGGAGTTCTTAAAGAATGTCCGTTACTTTTACGCCGTCTGATGACTTACCTCTGCTTTTAACCGCCACCGGAATTACTCTTCAGCATAATGTTATGGTAAGGGCAAGGACACATTTGAAATGCTTGGAATAAAGTTATCTTGAGTATCCCAGCTGTTAGCCCTACCAGCGTGAAGGACACAGAAACATATATCATTATATTATCGTTGGATCAGAGGTGAAAAAGCATCTTTCGGAATATGTGACACACTCGCACAAATCTTGTTTTAAATTGTGTATCAAAATTAGCATTTGGTATTCCTCATGGATAATTGTTGCATCACTATGATTATTGAAAGGAAATTTCACGTTAAAGGTAGTGTATCCCTTTTGCAGCCAACATCAAACAACGTATATAACTTTGAATGAATTACTAATATGACACGTATGTCCTATCTGTGAAACTTAAACGTTATCAGTGTCTTAGTATTCAAATGTTTGCAAGTCAACCCGTTTATTTTCTAGACTTCACCGTCAGACATTATTGAGTGAATGACTGACTTTTGTTCTCGTTGGTAGTACCATACATGAAGTGAGATGTAAAATATATGAGCTCTTGTCTGCATTAATAACGAACTTCTTGTAATGGTCAAACATAAGCTGATCGAACCTTTGCACAGCACAGAACGTACAACCACACGCCTCAAAGACTGTATAAATCAGAATATTTCATACGCAAAATTTAAGGAGCGCCTTTCATAGATTCCAAACGGTCGATACAATTCCACATAGAGGCAATTTTATACCAGTTCTTATCTTTTAAGAGGAGTTTTTAGTGGGGTATTATCAGTTCTGTTGTTTACAAGTTTATATTTTTAGCCTGCAAAAGGGACGCACCACCTATCTGGAAAAATAAGTAATGTTATTATAAGTTTCATGTTACGAAATCAAAATCGAAATCAGGGTCTCGTAGGAGTCAATGAAATCGGTAAACGTAAATACTTGAAATAATAATATATATTAATAACATTAGTAATAATAACAGTTATTAATATATATATATATATATATGTATCAACTACGCGAGGTGTTTACAAGGCGCTTCAATATTACCTCAGCTCTGCAAGGCTACCGTTTTCTCTATCTGCCTTTCTCTCTTCTACCTCCCTTCCCCTCTCACTCTCTCTGTCTCTCTCTGTCTCTCTCTCTATCTTTATTTCCCGCCCCTACTACCTTTTCTGTCGATCTTTCTTTAATATCCATCTCTCAAACCCTCTCTATAAACTCTTTCTCCAACCTCATCCGCGATCTTTCTCCCCTTCTTACTCTTCTCTCTCGATCTCGATCTTTCTTTCTCGATCTTGTTGTTTTCTCTCTCCTCTTTCTCTATCTCACATCCCCTTCCTATCCATCTCTTCCTCCTCCCTGCTCTCTATTTAACCTTTGAACTACTGCGAGGTAGGTCCTAAACCCTCATTGCTCGTCAAGTGTATTGATTGCTTTGTAATACTGTCATTCAAAATTGGTTTCACTGGCGAATGGTAATAAGGGAGCCAACAAAGATGTCATGTACGAATAAAGGAAGCACTTATTTCAGCAAGCTGTTATTTAGTAATTAGCGTTACAAGATTATATGTCGTAAGGCAGCCCGCCTATATCACGCCCGATAGAGGTGCGTCCATAGCATTTTTAAAGTGAGCTGTGACATGGGCAAATACGCGCATGCGAGCGCGGTCAAAATCACTGACTCGATTGAGCTCCAACGTATAGTCTCTAACGGGAGGAAACTGGAGCTCCATGACATGACCGACCAATCAGAAAGGACTTCCGCTGTTACGACCAGCTCTATGTCAATTCGATTGTGGGCACAAATTGTGCGTCATATGTTTATTGCGCTGATAATTTGTTTCTTTCTGCATCATCAAACACGAGCTTCAAGGTGTAAAATTGTTGAGATCAGTCATCATATAGCAGGAAGAACATCACATCTTAAGTGGTGAGCAAATATCTCGATGGCTGAATCGTGACAGATAGCTCGTCCTTTTTCAACAATGTAAATACAATTTAAGCTAAATTAATTGCACCCCTCCCACATTTAACATGCTAATTTCTCTCTCTGTCTTTCACTCTCTTTCTTGTTCTCTCTCTCTCTCTTCTCATACTCACTCTCTGTAATATCTATGCCCCCCTCTCTTCGCTTCCTTCTATCCTTTTCTCTCAAGCTCACTCCCTCTCTCTTTCTGTCTATCTCGCCCTCTTTTCGCATCACATGCGCTCCCCACGTCGCTACACACACATATCCATGCACGCACACACACCCTCACAGCCTCACACATCCACACACATACGAGCACACACACAAATACGCACACACACGATTTTATTTTTTTTATTTTTTCCATCAGTGAAAATTTGTCATCATTGCATCATTAGCTACTGGAGGCTAAGACCGTCCATGGATAGATATTGGAAAGTGTCCATAGCCAGCTACCATCGTACCTGATGATCATTCTACAATTTTGTGTCATGATAACTTGCGGACTATAACGAATCAAAGAGGGGAATCATCAAAATTTGGCAAATACCAGTTGAGACGTCGCTGATATAACATTTCTTGTTTTGCCGTCCCCATACAAACGTTAAAAGTTACAATATCAACCGAAAAATACCATTCAAAACGTCGCTGATATAATAGTTTCTGCGTTATTAAACCACGATGGTCGTGAACAGCATTGGATACAATTTGAGAAATAGATGTATTCTACCCAGTGAAGCCTCACCATTTTTAATGCAGCTGTTTTTCTCATTTATCGTCATCGTCGTCGTCGTCATCATTGATATCGTCATCAGCTAGGAATTTGCACTCTTTCTTTGTGTATTGATTAAAGGTGAACTAGTAGAGTGGTTTTGTTGGCAACATTGGTGCTGAGATATTCAGGTAAAGCTTCAGTGCCTGCTGTTAATGAGGTATACAAGGCCGATACATCGATTCTTCAAGGCAAGACAAAACCTCAAACGAACAAACAATGGGCGAATTTGATATGTGTGAAATGTTTAATTTCAGTTTCATTGGTAAGAATGGCGACAAAATCGAACCTTTTGCAGTATTCTGTTTGCTCCAAAATGCTCTTGTCATTATTGTTAATGGATTTACCCTGATAGTGGTTGGCCGTACTAGCTCTAGTTATGATCACGTAACCCAACTTTTCTTCAAAGCATTGTCTTCTACTTATGTCTGCCTCGGAGCATCTTTTGTTGCCTATGTCGCTTGCAGCGAAATGGGCGGAATGCACCTTGTCGCCTTTAAACTCAGCATCGCCATAACCACATCCTTCTTGTTTCTCTCTCTGGGGTTCCTGGCTTGTATTAACGTCAACCGATACATCATGATTGTTCAGCCGTTGAGGTACCATTCGATCGTTACCATCGGCAGAGCTCGGGCAGTGGTTACAATCATCCTCATACTCTCCCTCTCGCTGCTGATTGTCGTCCCGATCCCCAACACTCCCTACGATGACTTCGCAATAGCGATTGAAAATTGTGACCCGGTTGCCATCCAGGCAATTTCCATTCGGCTTCGACCCCTGAACGCATTCGTTAGTTTGCTCTTCATAGCGTTTCTAACGGTCACCACGTACACCAACGTCAGAACGTTAGTCATTGCCAATCGATTGAACGCCAGGACAAGAAAACAAATTCTCTACCTAGCTTCGGTCTCAGCGAATCAGGCTACGGTCGAAACAGAGACTTCAGCTTCAGTTTCAACTGCAGTTCCAATGGTAGCAGACATAAGAAGCGAGGTGACGACGAAGGGCCATTCCAAGGAATTGTCAAAGACCAGTAAGATATGTCGAGCGACATACCTAGCTTCAGTTTCAGCGAATCATGCTACGGTCGAAACAGAGACTTCAGCTTCAGTTTCAGCTGCAGTTCCAATGGTAGCAGACATAGGAAGCGAGGCGATTACGAAGAGCCACACCAAGGAACTGTCAAAGACCAGTAAAATATGTCGAGCAACCTGGACAGTCTCCCTGATCACTATATCCTTGTACCTAGCTTGGGTTCCGCAAATCGGTATCATGATCTGTCAATTCATTCCAATCTATCCTTCAAAACCCTGGATTTTCACCACGACTATCTTGGTTCACGGAAATATGTGGTGGACACCGGCTATTTACCTAGGAACCGACAGAAAGTACCGACGAACAGCTAAGGAAATGTTTGGGAAGAAGAAATTACGATTCTCATGGAGTTCTTAAAGAATGTCCGTTACTTCTACGCCGCCTGATGACCTACCTTCGCTTTTAAGCGAAACCGGAATTACTTTCCAGCATAATGTTATGGTAAGGGCAAGGATACATTTGAAATTTTTTGGAATAAAATTTTCATGAGTATCCCAGCTGTTAGCCCTACCAGCGTGAAGGGGACAGATAAATACATTATTATATTATCGTTGGACCAGAGGGGAAAAAGCATATTACGGAATATGTGACACACTCGCACAAATCTTGTTTAAAATGGTGTATCAAAGTTAGCATTTGTTTTTCCTCATGGTTAGATGTTGCATCACTATGATTATTTAAAGGTAATGTATCGTTAAAGGTAGCGTATCCCTTTTGCAGCCAACATCAAATTATGTATAGAACTTTGCATAAATTATTAATATGACACGTATGTCCTATCTGTGAAAAGTAAACGTTATCAGTGTCTTAGTATTCAAATGTTTGCAAGTCAACCCGTTTATTTTAAAGATTTCACTGTCAGACACTATTGATTGAATGACTTTTTTCTCTTGGTAATAACATACATAAATTGAGATGTAAAAGATATGAGCCTTTGTCTGCATTAATATCCCGCTTATTGTAACAAGACGTACGACCACATGTTACAAGGGTCTGAAAGCCAGAATATTCTACTCAAAATTTAGGGAGCGCGTTTCGAAAATTCCTCACGGTCGATATAATTCCACATATAGGCAATTACCTGTTCTAATCTGTTAGAGGAGTTTTTAGTTGGTATTTTCTCTTGTATACCATGGGATTTACACAAGTTTATATTTTAAGCTTGCAAAAGGGCACACCACCTATCTGGAATTAAAAGAGTAAACGAACTCGGTATACGTAAGTTCTCGACATGATACTAATACTATTATTAATAATAATGATAATGAAAAATTATATGAATAAATAATCAACGCAATGTGCTCACAAGGCGCTTTATTGTTACCCCGGCTCTGCTAGGCTACCGTTTTCGGTGATCAAAGCATTCAAGAAAGTTCTTTCTACCGCTACCCATTTAACACCTGGGTGGAGAGGTGCAAATGTAGATTAATGTCTTGCCAAAGAACATGAGTGCCACGGGACTCGAACCGCGAACCTTGTGATCTACCTTCCCACGATGTATCCACTAGACCACGACACCTCTACGTGTCTGTCATATCACGTGATTATTTATTTCAATATCAATAATTCTTTTCATCTTATCACCAATGATTCCCTGAACATTGAAACAATATTTGTAAATATAACACATTATATTATATTATCCTGGAAGGAGTTTGGGTAAATGTATACATTTCAATTGTTACGCGGCAACATACCCATCTACATTCCCACGCCTAATATCCTAGACAGTAGGCATAATGAGGGTGGGGGGGGGGGGTTGAGAATTTTAAACTTAAAGGAAAGCATGACCAAAACAAAACTAACGAGTATCTCTTTTTTCCTTCCTCCTCTTCCTCTATCTCTGTCACATTCTCACTTTTTCTCTATCAGTCTCTCTGCCTCTCTCTCCTTTTTCTATATCTCTCGCCCCTACTTCACTTTTTCTCGAACTCTCTTTCTTCTCGATCTCTATGAACTCTTTCTCTTCACTCCTCATCCGCGATGTCTCTCCCCTTCTCACTCTTCTCTCTCAATTTCGATCTTTCTCTCTCAATCTTGTTGTGCCCTCTCTCCTCTTTCTATATCTCTCATCCCCTTCAATCTCTTCCTCCTCCTTGCTCTTAAAAACTCGCTCTCTCTTTCTCTCTCTTTCTCTCTCTCTCTCTCTCTCTCTCTCTCTCTCTCTCATCCCCTTCTCTCTCTTCCTCCTCCCTGCTCTCGATTTCACCTTTGAACTCCTGCGGGGTAGGTCCTAAACTGCTATTGCTCGTCAAGTGTATTGATTGCTTTGTAATACTGTCATTCAAAATTGGTTTCACTGACGAATGGTAATAAAGGAGCCAACAAAGATGTCATGTAGGATTATTAAAGGAAGCACTTATTTCAGCATGCTGTTATTTAGTAATTAGCACTTAAACCCTGTCATGTCTGTTTTGACAAAGTCGTCCTAATTACCGTATAACATTTAATTGGCATCATCACTGCCTGGCCATTTTGATGAAAAAAGAAGAAATCTATCCTTATCAGGTAATCGATGGCTACAATATTGCTTTTTGCGGAATTGCACGTTTGATAAAACTTATAATAATTAGTTAATGAACAGTTTTTTTAAAAAATTCTTTTAAAAGACTGTACATGCACTCATGTCTTCTTTAAAATGATTTGCGGAAGAAATGAGCGAAGTCTAACATGTGTATCGTGTGTAAGGGGCATTATGAGTATAGCTCCGTCTCTATAGATGATAACTAACTAGGTTAATGGCTAAGAGTACAACATTTCCAGACTTCTTATTCACTTTGGTTGCTTTCTTCTCGTCCCCGCACGATCGCTCGTTTGCCGCACTTGTAATTATACGCAAAATAATAGGCACCAATTAAGGGCAGCATTTCTAAGTGCACACGATGGCTTTGCAAAATGAGCAATTTCTTGTCTTTAATAGTTCCACGACAACCCTTCTAACACCCGTGTTGATCTTGCACTGGACATAGATCAATAACCTTGAAGCCATCGGTGTATCTATCCCATGGTAAATACAACGTGGCACAGGGAGATTATTTGCGTAGCTAGCTAAAAACAATTTTGATATGAAGTACATGTATACTAGATAAGCCATGAAGTTCTTATATCAACACATCATTCATTCGTTAGTGGATACGACTTCATGTCTCAGGTGGAGGGCAAACAAATCGGAAAGCTCGAGTGAGAATAATCAGCCAAAGCTACAAGCTTTTGAAAATATCCATCAGTGCCTCGACCTATTCTTCGGGTTTAATTCCGTAAGCAATGACACCTTTCCCCGATATAAGACTACACTTCCACACTAATACCTTGTGTGCTTCACAATCTTCTTATGTTACATGTGTGAGAAATGTTTGGTTACTTTCGTTTTTCTATAGATAAGTGAAACATGTGTAACTTCATTTGCAAATAAGTTTTATATGAACATTTATTTGTAACGTTGTATGGAAATGTTAAAGTTCACTTGCAAATTTATTTAAGCCTATGTGAAGATTATTTGTAATCTGGTATAAATGTTATAAATCATGTACATTTTTCTTTTTGAGAGAAGAGAATAAAAACCTATGAAAACAAAACAAATATACAAAGCAATGTTTAGGGTTGAAATTGATTTTGAAATTCGGTTTATATGGAAGGAGTGGGATAGGTATATATTCTAGTGTGTAAGGGCTAAAGATTGGAATTGCGTTTTAATATATATAGGATATGAACTATATACGGACAAATTGCCGGGGCATGTGTAGTTCAACAGTGCTGATGAATCGGCATCCAATTATTCCTCTCTCTCCCTATCTCTCTCTCTCTCTCTCTATCTCTCTCTCTCTCTCTCTCTCTCTCTCGCCCGTGTTTGTAATGTCGAATATTGTTTAGTTATTATATAAATAGAGATTAGAAAACAATCGGATACCTTTAACATTAAATTAATCTTTAATATTGTGTCATAGAACAACTCCGCCCAAATTCCAATTAAAACTAAATTAAGACACACTCTATCCTTGCGGTTTGCATTAACACGGACATTTTATTTTCAAATAACAATGGGGGTATAAATGCTGGCTCTCTATCTCCCTATTCTTTGGTCTCATTATTTTCTCCTTCTCCCTTCCTTCCCTTTCTCTATCTCTCTCCCATCTCACTCTTTCAATGTCAGTCTCTTTTTCTCTCTCTCTTCTCTTTCTCTACCTCTCGCCCCTTATCTCCCTGTTCTTTCTCTCAATCAATATCGCATCAATTTACAAAATTCAACAAATGGACGTAAAGATTTCAAAGAAACCAAGCAGAGGAAGAGGTTTTACGTAGTTGTTTGTTTATAAAAAAGCAAAAGTAAACTTTATTTTACTCTTTTGACTTCTGGCTCATAAGCTAACGCTGAAACAACAACAAATTATAATTCTAAATTTAATTATATAGACCCAATGTTTTGATACACATTACATTCGCATACACTTATTACAATGAATAATGTAGATAATACGAAGAAACAAAGCGATGGATGTGTCATTTATCATATCAGTACGTCTTACATAGGAGGAGTGGATTTCGATTTTTGTTGTTGTTGGAGTCCGCATTTATCTTGATTATGTTCTAAACTTACCTCCGTATTTCAAGTTTTCAATTATATACATATTTATAATATTCATTTGTATTTGTGTGTATTTTAGTTGTCACTCTTTATGTAAATCAATTATATTATATACTGCTAATGTTATTTGAATGTTTTATATTTGATTTATCAATAAATGCAGAAACATTTGCTTAAAGCCCCACAGCACTACTTATAGCTACTTGCTCCCTCTATATAGCAAACAATACCTAATCGGTGCCTGTTGGTCCCCATGATCCTCTTTTTTTATTATGTTAATTGAGAGCTGATTTCATGAGATAACCACCTGTCAGTGATCTTGCAGGGAGGTCTAATCTCCCCTGCCTAAACTAGTACAGACGGGCTTTAAAAGAAAAAATATGAGATCGCATCATTTTAAATGAATCCACACCAAATTTTACGGAGGCATCCCCTCTTAAGACATGGTTGAATCCTGTTTGAGTTGTAGACCTCGCAGTATTGAGCGTGTGTTTTCTCTGTAAATAGGAAGTCCCTAACATTACTCCCACTAAAAGTGTATTCCCCTTTCTTTACCTTTAGAACTTTATATAAGTGTCTTGGACATATCCCATTAACTCTTTCATTACAGGCCACATTGTATATACCATGCAATATATTTACCAAAAATATTAGATTATTCAACTGTTTCCAGTGCAAGACTCATCTGTACTTGTGTTAAAAGTGATGTTAAAGGCACACTGTCCTACGTGTAGCTACTTGCTCCCTCTATATAGAAAACTTCCCAAATCGGTGCCTGTTGGTCCCCCATGATCCTCTTTTTCTTATGTTAAATGAGAGCTGAGTTAATGAGATAGCCACCTGTCACAGTGACCTCGCTGACTCGCTGGGCGGTCTAATCCCTTCTTGCTGAAGTAGTAAAGCCTACCTTTAAGGAAATGATGGAGCTATAACCAAGACCTGAAATGGGCCACTTTGCATAGCCATTAAGTTTCAAAAAGCATCCTCCCGTTAATAGACCATTTTCTTAAAGTAATCAAAGGTAATGAATAGAACTTTGTAAATTGCCATGTTACACATTAGGCCATTTAACAAATATACATGTTTAGCGTCCCCGCCCGCTTCCTTTTTGGGGGCCGCCTCCTATTTTTTTTTATTTGTTATTTTTGATTTTTTTTTTTTTTTTACATTTTTTTTTGACATTTTTTTTGGACAAATTTTGTTTGAAAGAAAAAAACATGAAAAACACTGCTAAAATGGCTCTATTTCTGATTTAAAAAAAATAAATAATTGTCGGCGGCCATCTTGAAAAAAAATTGCCCCAACTGTCAGGGAAAATGTACCGAGCGGCCATTTTGAGCGGCCATTTTGAGCGGCCATTTTGAAATAAAAAATAAAAAATAAAAAGGGCCCCCTCCTTCCTATTTTTCGAAAAAACAGGACGCTAAACATGTTTTTTTTTTTTTGGCCTTATTTAATTCATTTTTTACGAATAATAGCTTTTTAATTGTCAACAGGCGAGGTTGGACACACATTATGGTTTGTCCTACCTTAAAATATAATTCGCATTTTGACTATAGGAATACAATTATTTTGTACAGGTGAATGAAATGACTTGAAACGAGGCACTTAACAAAGATTTGTGCATTTACTTTGATCATAGTACTAAAGTGCCTATTGGTGCTTACTGTTTTTTGGCCGATTTGTACGTGTGAGAAACGAGTACACTGGCACTGGTGGCAAAATATAGGGATAGTTGACTTCTGTTGCAGAGAGCGCTACATACAATATTTGTGTGTGTGAGATAATCAAAAACTGAGTGTCAAATATGAAAGAACATACAATTTAAATGACAAAATCGTCTTTGTTTGATCAAAATCAGTTCAGAGACAGCTGAAATATCCATAAATATAACGATTTATAATATTTGTGTACCACCACAAATATTCGATCATTTGAAAAATCCGTTGAAAAAAACGAAATACCGCCTTTTACGACGTTGTATTTCAGCCAATGCCAATGTTGGCTATTTCGTGGTGGTATTTTTCGTATTTTTAATTAATTAACTAATTAATTAATTAATTAACTAACGGTCACCGTATTTTGGGGAAAGTGGAGCTGAATTAGTATGATCGTATTGGCTAAATTTCACACATGTTGGGGTCTAAAATTACCTTCATAGCAATTGTAGGTCGTAAAAGGGCACTAGAAATGTCATAGATAAGAATAAGAGCAATAAACATGCACTTTGAAGGCATTTGCGGTCTGATAACAGAACTCAACTATCCCTTTAAAGGTTAATATTTAGAAATCGAAGAATAAATATCAACTTGAATCTGTACAATTACGAAAAAATGCTAGTCTAGACCTATACCACGATCAGAACATGTTGATGCTTAATAATGATTTCTTTTGAAAGTTTCTCGAAGGCTACCTAATAACTAATGTTCAGTATTTGAGTATAGTTATGTGGATGTGCATGGTTATGTGAGAACGTTTTTGCGTGTGTGTGATTGTGTGTTGCGCGCGTGTGGATGTGTGTAATTACAGAGCGTATCAATCACATATTATTCTTGTCCTTGGACTATTAAACTTCATTATTATTCCCTATTAGTAGCTATTACAACCGAGGCGAACCGTATAATATCAAAGATATATTTGGGGCATTCACACGCTTCCAAAAAGTGTGATTCGGATCGCGATCGATATCTCACTGGTAGCTACAATTTTTTTTTTTTTTTTTTAATCGCACACGTTCACACAGAGATACACACCCGCATTGCGCAAACCGCTAAAATAGAGCGAGGTCGTATGACCACGTATTAATTTGGCGTGCCGTAATGAAAGACTTATGGAGCTCTCACACTCTGCCGTGTAGGCCTACCGTCCACCTGCCGGGCTATTAAAAAAAAAACAGAGTCCAGAACGTTGGGTTTTGAGCGAACTTGTCCTCGGCCGCAAAAAAAAAATCATAAAATTAATCTTTTCACCGTTTCGTTGCCATCTTCTGACCGATCTCACCGGGCGCATACCGGGTGTTGAACGTGCTTCTACCGTCTTCACCGCCCAGATTGACTTTTGTTGAAAATTTTGGCCGTTTCCATACCGGGCCCATACCGGGTCTCGAACGTGTGCACCGGGTTTGTAGCAGCCACCTACCAGTCACTTAGCGTCCCCTCACCGCTCGGAGCGTCCTGTGAGCGAGTCCCCGGACTGCTGACGTTCATGACACGTTCACAACCCGCTTACAACCCGTTGCAGACGGTGGATTTTTTTGTTGCCCGTTCATCACCGTTCTGTAACGGGTTATGAGCGTGTTGTGAACGTGTTCATACAGTGTGACCGTTTTCATAACGTATTCATACCATCCTCATACCGTTCAACACCGTCCTCTTGCCGCTTACTTGCGGCCGGTGCCAGCCGGCCAACGTTTTGAACATGCCCAAAACTTTCGCCGGGTCCCACCGGGTGTAAATAAGCGCCAACGCCCTATTAACGTGTTGCCCGCTTTGATAACGAACCACCGTGTGCCCTCGCCGTTCTCCACCGTCCGCAGACATTTTCGCGCACGGTGGCACACGGTAGGCCTACACGGCAGAGTGTGAGAGTCACTTTAGTAAAAGTGCTGCGTCACTTTGCACATTGTGGGATAGGAAATTTCGATATTTTGACTTCACTGTTGTTCGCTCGCACAACGTAAGAGTCTGGTTTCACCTGGAAAAAAATAATTTTGATCTTGATTCAGTAATCAACATATTTTAGATAATTTTAAATCAAGACTGAAAACTCACTTGTTCATATTGTATGTTTAGCATAGCATTTACGAGCTCTTGCAGCGCAGTAGAATATAACCACATACTTATTCTGCTTTACAAATGAATATTATTTTACTATTATTATTATTATTATTATTATTATTATTATTATATTCAAATATCACTAATTATCTTGCCTGTGAATGCCCTTAATGCCACCAACTGAAATGTACAAGTAAGGACAGAGCGAATATTTGCGGACTAGACCATCTCACTCAGCCTTTGTTTTCATGGGACGATGTAAACGTATTTATCAATCTCGTTCCCCGCCTTTGTCTTGGTGATCTTCCTGCTGTAACTGCTGTCATCTTCGGCAATACCCGAACCTGATGCAGCCTGTGTGGCGCCCTCTGCGTAAGAATGGCGGATGCCGTACAAGGCATTCGTTTGGTAACAGTCGTCTGGGACATCATCAACCTCTTGGTAGTGAGCTGAAAGGCATGTCTGACAGCCAAAAGGGTAATTTGACTGGTGAATATTTGGCATTTCAATTATATGGTAAAAGAAATGTTCTAAATTAACATATCGATACATAAAACCTCTTAAACAAAAACTCGGTGAAGATGTGAATATGTTCAACAAATCGTAGAAGTCCATGTCGAATCAACACCTGCTAAAGAAATGTTAGAAAAAGGAGGGAGGCAATGATCATATAACTATATATTTGGTTTGCGGTATTTTAACTGTTATCATGCCACAGGGCTAATCCCCATTGTGCCAAGCCCCAAATCCCCCTGTGCCAGGTTGCTTTGGAGATAATCTGATTAACGCCATGGTTCTATGAATAGCGAGTGCAAAACACACAGCACAGTCCAATGAGCATGAACAATAACTGCTATTACGAATGCTGCATTGCACGCACATGGCACTCAAGAGATATCTCTCTCACATGGACAAAGCAGTATAACGGTAGCGTGCATGCATCCTAATGACAGGCTATGAGTTAATATACCAATATAAATACCCACCTCTCCCTTGTCTAGATCAGCAGTCATATTGCCTGTTGTCTGTGGTTGAGGGGGTAGCCGCATCTTTGACCGTGTACCTTTCCTATTTCCTTGCCCTGAAACCACAAAAAGAATGATCCAATATACAAACATACACTGTTTTGAGAGGTTCTGGTTAAAACTATGCGCACGAGTACTATTTGCTGAGGGGCGCAGCAAATGGTACTTTTGGAGTCACCGAGGCCCATAGTTTTAACCAGTACCTCGAATAGAAGGCATGGTATATTTGCTTTAGATCCTGCATACAAAAAAAAATTAAAAAAAATCATTTTTGTTCAACTCCCAAATAGTAATCCCAAATAGTACTCTCATATAGTACTTTCTAAAAAATAGTTCAAATATTTCTGGTCATGTGACGAGCCCTCAACTAATCAAAAGCCAACAAAATTTTGATGCAGGATATAATAACTTTTATTTTATTAGGGTGTCGTGGTTCTTTCACTTGATCCTCAACCCAAGGATTAAAGGTTCGGATCCCTGCCCGGATTATCATTCTTTGGCAAAACATTAATCCAGAATTTTTTTCAACCAAGAAGAAATGGCTAACTGGTGATTGCTGGGCTACTGATAATTGCATGGCCTTCAGAAAGTTTATTATCAATGTGATAAGGATTCCCTAGATTAACAAAAAATAGTAGTACATGTATTTTCATGTTAATTATTATCATTATTTTTATTATACTTATTTCTATAGCTATTACCAATATCATTATTAAAATTACTATTTTCTCAATGGCCATGAGAATGGTGTTTATGTTAAATTGACATGCAGACGCCAATTCTTGTTTGCTTCGTAAAATTTTACTATCGCTGTATAGTGTAATCTTCGATATCAAAATCAATAATTTACCGAGTCATACATTAGCATTTATAACGTTTTAAGTCAAGCATAAAATATATCAGTAGACGACATTAAAACAAAATCATTTAAATTAGTTTTGCCCCCAAAATATCGATCATGTTGATGAAGGTGAAATAGAAACATTATCATTATAGGTATTTACCAAGCAAATATGCACATATTCATAAAAAAAAATTATAAACAGGTAAAGACTTATCTGTTCAATACATGCAGGAAAAATTGTTTGTAATAAACATTTTTCATTAACAATCTTGATTTTGGTGGCTAAAATGATACGGAAGAAAAAATAATGGAAGAATGATCTTTAGGTTTTCTTACTCTTCTTCATTTTGTAAAGAATAATGCCAGCAGCAATGGCGACTAATCCTACTACAATCAGACCGACAATGAGACCAGTTCTCCCTGCAAAAAAGGAAAGAAAAAGAAACAAAGACGTAACATTTTACTCAAGGTTTTCGGAGAAATTTTTTTTTTTCTCAATATTTATTGTGTTTAGCAAAAAAACAACAACAAAACACAACAAGAAGCAACAATTTATCTAAATTGTTTGTTATCAAAGGCCCATATAATTGTATCGCTTTTGCAGTTCTTTGCAAGGGTTAAAGAATATATCTCAGTCGGGAATAGAAACGGGATAGTGGTTTTTGCGACACCTGGGCCCCGTTATACAAAGAATTGATATCAATCGCAACTATGTACATACAAGATTGGAAACTGCAAACTTGCGTTTGATTGGAGGACTTTGTAAGACGGGGCCCAGATGTGATTGATTGACATAATGACAGATCTTTAGGCTTCATTAATTAATTCCTTTGTCGCGGGAAAAACATTTTGAACAATCTCAAAGCGTCTAGTGGTTAGTGCATAAGCTAAGAATCCGGTTTTTTATAACCCTTTGCACAATTTAAAAAGCTACGCATTAGCAATCTACCAATTCCCTTTGTCTTACATATAACAACAAGTTTATTCATAATAATGACAATAACCATAATAATAATGATAATGTTAATGATCATAATAAATATAAACATGAAACTAATAATGATAATAAGAATTATATGAAGAATAAGGATAAAGATAACAGTTCGAATAATATAGGCTAAATGTACAACAATATCCTTGCCTTTCGCGGTACCGAAAATCTTCGAGGATTCGCTATAGACATTGTTGCCGTAACTGACTAGCGCCAGATTTTTCGGCGACCATCCGGGCGGTATGAAGATGCTCTCATCAACGCTTACGCAGTCACTGTCTTCCGCTCCAGGGTCGACCGAGTTATCCGAGGACATAAGGACGAGTTGAAAGCAGAGTCCGAGGGGAAGTCGGCCGAGTGCGGTGTCTGGTCGAGATATGTCTACTCTCCCTTCGCCCGGATTGTACACCGACCTGATGCCTGCCAACGAATGAGATTTGTTAGCATGGTGACATACAATACAACATGAAAAAAACCCAATAATAATTGCCCCCCGCCGGAAAAAGGGAGAAAAAAGGAAGAAGAAGAAGTAAAAGAAACTAAAATGGGTTGACATAATTGAATTAAAAGGTCCAATGAATATCACAATGGAACTTTTCAAGAGTAGTATATTAAACTTTGATTGCAATGAATAGATACTTGGGGAGTGGATGTCATGACGTAATGGTTCACATTGTCTCAGTATACAATAGATTCAGTATCGAATTTCAACAAGATTGAATTAAACACGTTTATTTAAAATTTCATATGAGATTCATCTTTCTTACAATTTCTGAATATGCAAATGATGATTTAAGAATAAATGGTACATGTAATAGTGAATGTAGTGTCAACATACATTTTATTTACTTATACCATCGATGTGTTGTTATTTACACTGTCGCTTATAAAGCTCGATTTTTTTTTTACCCCAATTTATGGAATTATTTTAAAAATAATTTAAAAATAATAGATCTAGATAATAGTATACATTCTCAGATTTTATTAAATAACAATTTGCCAATGTGTGTTTTGCGTGACTGCTAAAGCATGTGTATGTTACTATGCTTATCAACTAGAGGACCTATGTCATTTAGTCATAAATGACAGTAATGAGGATTAATGCCCCACAAATGGGCACTAATATAGCACATCGACACGGTTTTGATCCTAGGGCCTCACAGTTACATGTACGAGGCCATTGCTTTGTCACTGAACCATGACTGTACGCAGCGGGGGCTAGGGTAGGCGGGCAATTTCCATAAATAAAAAAAAAACAGAAAATGCAATAAATTTTCAATATTTTATTGCATTTTACCCCGGTCCCCAACATAAAAAAAATCCTCTGGACGGCCATGCATTATGGCTCAAGGCATGGGCACACAGAAGACTTTTTTTATGACTTGAGGGCGTTAGTCCCCTAGTTGATAAGCATGGTAGCATAAACATGCTTTAGCAGTCCCGCAAAACACACATTGGCAAATTTTTATTCAATAAAATCTGAGAATGTGTACTATTATCTTGATCTATTATTTTTAAATTATTTTTTTAATAATTCCATAAATTGGGGTAAAACTAAAATATTCCAACTCTAAATACATACCCAGTTCGGCTGGAGATGGGGCTAAAAAGAGAAGAGAAAATGCAATTGTTAATTTCCTTCAAAGAATCATAAAATAAATAAACTTTGGCAATCATCCTTTCCGATTTGTTTGAAAATGTGTGGCTGCTTTCAATTTTAGCGTATAAGAACAATAATGAATAGACACGTGTATATCTATACTTTCAGTACTCAGAAATAACTTCATCCAAACAGGTAAAAAGATTTTAAAAAATAGTGACATAATCATAATATGTGTCGACATTCTTCACGAAATATTCTTTCACGGATCTTAGAGAACGTTTTTGTCAATGGGGGCTAATCCACAAATCACATATTAAATCTGTCCCTTGCTTTACGGTTAGGTTAAATAGAGGTTGCTATAGGATATAATGTGTCAACAATAATTTTTTATCAAACGACATTTCATTGCTAATGCATTATTTTACATTGTATATTTAAAGGAATGGCTACTAATTTCCATACCGTTTTATTGCTTAATAATAATAACGATAATATTAACAATGATATTAATACTAATATTAATGATAACAACAAATAATTACGTTTTGTTGACTGTTCAACGATGTCATTATCCTCACTGAAGCCGTACATATTATGGCTCTTAACTTCGACATTGTAGAACGTAAGAGGCCGAAGATTATCGATCTTGACACGAGTAGTGCCGATTCCGGAAATCTCCGAGCACTGATCGGGTTCAAGAGTTTTACAGTAAACCACGTTGTAAGTTTGAGGATTTCCGCCTGAGGAACTACGAGACCACGTGAGGATGAAGGACTTAGTTGTGACTGACGAAATAACAACGGCAGCATCTTTTGGGCTGTCTGGTAAACCTGTTTCGACATAATTAATAACGATCGATATCAAAAATGAATCAATAATATACAACGATAACATATTTTCTTTTAAAACCGTTTCTTTTAAGATTGTATCTAGATTATAATTATTATGCTATTTATAATGAGGTGTGTATTGTTTAGCAGCCCGTTTTACCAATTCAGAGCTGCCATGTCCTAATGGAGAAATGATTTCCACTAGATATTCTTTATAATATCACAATTCAGAAAAGGAAACGTTTAGGCTAGTTTCATGTCTGTATTTAGGAAGACGGACAATTAGATTACATCAATACATGAGTTGAATAATAATACATGTAATTGTATTTGCTTATATAGCGCCTAACACTTACTTTATCAGAAGTGTCTAAGCGCTCTACAATAATGCAGCATAATTACCCTGGCTTAATCATGGCATTAAATATTAAGATATTACTACATACATGCAGAACAAGTACGATTAAACATATTACTCCCAAGAAAGGTGGAAGTCATTATCAACGTTCATCGATATGTATAATTTCGAACTACATGTAGTATTCTTGACGGAAACTGAAAGCATAGGATTATGATTAATATTACTAAGTTACTAATTACGTCCAACATTAATGAAGGTCACATTTTTCTGTAGCGCATTTGAAAGGCTGTAATGAGGGAAATAATTTTGCCTTTATTGTCTGCATTATTCTTAAAGGGATCCGGTAACTTTGTCTCAGATTCTGAAACAAAATCCTGGATTTAGCTCATGCTGCAATGATAATTATAAACCTTTAGGTCAGTCAGGAACCCCATGACTCTTACAAGCCGATCGCCTGTCTGATTATCAAGATATTTATGATTGGAATTACACATTTTTAAAACCGTTTGAAAACCGGTTTTCTTAACACTACAGTCTATTGAGGAAAACGAGTATGGTAAAACTGGTCACTCAAAGATTTTTGCTTTTTTGAGGCACTTCGGGATCATTTTGAAGCGCGAGTTCTTTAAAGGCTTCAATATTAAACCATATCACAGACACTGATATACGTAATGTCTCGCATCTCAGATTTAACATTGTTAAACAATGCATTTAACGGAAACTGAAAGCATAGGTTCATATTACTAAGTTACTAACGTCCAACATTAAGGGTAATGTTTTTCTGTAGAGCATTTGATAGGCTATAATGGGTTGCTGTGCAGGATATTATTTTGCCTTCGTCCTCTGCAGTTGGGAAAATATCTATCGCCCTGGTTGATGCCATCAGCGGGCCGTCAGATGCAATGCTGTGATTGGACTGTTCACGAACGATGACTCTGACGTCACCAAAGGACCAGGCGATCGTTGCCGATGGGTTGGACGACGGAATAGTACAGTTGAGTCGGTTGTAGTGACCACCCACGACATGCATTATGCTCCTTTCATTGAAAGATGAATTCTTACCGACATCCAGCAGTGAGATTACAGTGGGACGTCCTGGGTTAGAAAGAAATCAAATATTCATTTTGGAAATCGTCAACTTAATCAATAAAGCCATCGAATTGTAATAATCATATTTGAATTAAGTAATGTGGCACTATGTGTGTGTGTGTGTGTGTGAGAGAGAGAGAGAGAGAGAGAGTGAAAGAGAGGGAGAGAGAGAGAGAGTGAGAGAGAGAGGGAGAGAAAGTAGATTAATTTTCGTGGCAGACGTAGCATGCATAGAAGAAAATTGATATGGAAGTACATGTACCTCCAACTCTCTCACACCCTTCCCTCCCCCACACATACTTAAAAAAACAAAAACAATTGCATCTTATTACCCAAATCATACAAACTTTGGTCACAGCTTTGGTAAACAATAAACCTAAGAAAAATGATAACCTGTAACGGGCCACATTTGTTCAAGACCCGTAACACTAATTGAAACAATAGGCCGATTCCTTAAACTTCGAAGACGGCTTTATATTTTTGAATGAAGTCGATAAAAATGATATTTTAATTTAATAAAACTTTATGATTTTATATTTCTAACAGGGCATACATATATATATATATATAAACATTTGCCTGTATGAACTATCAGTATAAACCTGCTCAAATTTGATTGGGCCAGCAATTCAAAAGTTAGAATAAATTACAGCATGCATTGGAAACTCACTCAAAACTGCTAGCCGGATCCGCGTGATGGAAATACCATTTAGAATAATTGCTTTGCACTCGTAGATCCCATCATCTTCCATCGTCACTCGGCTAACCTGCAAAATGACTCCCGATACCAAATCGCCTCTCATGGAAAACTTCCCTGGTGCAGACGTGACCGAAACGTTGCACGACGTGATCTGGGTGTCTCTGCAGTCCCGGATGAGGACGAATTTGTCGATACCATCTTTGGTCCACGTCAGCCTGTCGAACGTAGCGGCGGAGGAGACGAACTCACACCGAAGTGAAGGTGTTTCGCCGTTGTTCGACGGGACGAGAACATCGTAGGGTCCCATTGAGGCACAAACTGTAAGCATGGTATAAGTATACCAAGAACGTGATCCAATACTTGCTTCAGAGACAGTTAATTGCTTCTGCGAAAGCGATATTTCCTTTTTGCTTATATGGTTAGTATTGAAAATGTGTTTTAGTGCGGTTTAGGGTCAGAGTTGGAACTAGGCCAGGATGGGATAATTCCTAAGGTAAAGTTGGGGATTTGACCAATGGAAGGCACATGGTTATGTTGCAGTTGGGGGTTAGGGTTAGGGTTATGTTTAGGTGAACTCACGACCAGCATGCCAACGAAGTGAAGCTGTTTCGCCTTCGTTCACAGGGACAAAAAAATATCGTGATGCCCCGGTGAGGTAAAATCAATTTGGCGATATGGTAGCAATATGATGGTCCAACAGTTGCTCCTACCGGCTACAGTAAAATATCTTTATAATTATCAGAGACCATAGGATTAGGAATACGGTTGAACTTAATAATTCAAAATAATAGTTACATTTATACTGTGTACGTATCCATCCCAGCAGATGCTTATGGAACCTACACAGAAGTGGTATGTTTCACAATAAGTTCATATGTGTTAGAATAGGTTTAAGAATAGATCTTACCGTGAACTTTAGATGTAATATCATGTAAGTGTAGTTTTTGGGTACCGGATTAATTTGTGAAGTATAGGTTATAATTTATAGGGCTCTAGGTTTGCCTTCATTTTTAGTCATTTCGTGTTTTGAAACAAATGGGAAAGTGGTCCGGCACTATACATATCAGTGAAATGATTGATTCAGCCATCCGGAGTTCCCATACATTATAGTGATGACAACTTATAAATATAGGCTTTAAACTTTCTTTGGTTATTTTTGTCCGATCTGGTAGGCCTACAAACTTTCCATATTTGTGTTTTATCTTTAAGTTGTTTGCTTTTAAGGCTGGATATTCCTGTTACGAATGTGACATACATCATTGTGAAAGCCTTTAGATTCATTTATTGTTAGACGTGGTGAATAATACATGGAATGCATTCCATGGTACAAATACACCATCTACCCAAATACTTACGTAAACAAAACTGGTGCAGTTAACAGTAAAATAAAATGTTGATCAACTTACCGCTATGTCGTAAGAAAATAATGGACAATAAATTCAGAAGATCTTTTCGTGTCATCTTGTAACATGCTCTCTGCCTTGGCAAGAAGACTAATGTATTTAGCTTCGCAGATCTTACTCGAAACAATGGACATAAGTGGCAACTAACAACGTTTATTAATCTTCTAGAAGTCCTCGAAATATGAAACTATATAAGTAATTATTCAGAGTGAGTTATTGCTTTTCCATTTAATGCGACATACGGACACTTGAAATACAATACTGTTATTTTGATCGAAAGAAATATTAATGATCCATCTACGTATTACATTAACATATCTTTATATAAGTGTATAGTTTAGCCAGGGGCGGCGAATTGTTTTGTATGTGTGTGACGGGGGGGGGGGGGGGGGGGGGGAAGGGGACAACAAAACAAGGCACTTTTTTGGAAAAAGGGCCATCTACAAAGGGACACTTAAAAGCAAAAATTTACAATTTTTAGACATCGGAAGGCCCTTATATCCCTAAATAGTATTTTTTTTATCAGGGATGATTTCATTGTTTGTTTCTCTCTTCGCATGGTCCAAGATAATACTTTAGCATTATACTCTGCAGCTGGATGTGATGATTTGAATATTTATCTGCGAGCGAGTGAAGTGAGTGAGCAAAAATCTAAAGATTTGTGAGGTCGCAGTTCGAAAAATTACATCTAATCGAAGAAGAAAAAACAATACTGAAATTACTGTAAAAAATCTTTGATACGAAATATAATTATTTTAACTTTAAATGCAAGCAAGTTTTTAGGTGAAATTGAAAAAAAAATTATCTTAGTCGCCTTAAAATAAGAGCACATTATATGGTGAAAAAGTGGGCACAAATCCAAAGTTAAATGGACACTTTTTAAACAAGAAAAAGAGCACGTGTCAAAATAAAAATCATATTTATCAGAGGTGAAAATGGGGCACTACTCGCAGCTGATACGGGGCACTCACCAGAGATTGAAAACATTATTATGACATGCCAGTGATTGAATAGGTCATGTTAAAGCTTTTTGAAAGTTAAATTATGCTTCACGCTTCAGTATTTCCATTGTGGAAAGTGATCCAATGTATTTAAGCTTTACTAAGACCTTGTTTTAGTCCATAAGGTAACCTTCAATTACCTAAACAGCCACCAACTTCTTGTCTCGTGATATCTAAGATCTCTCTGCTTGCTCGTCTGTTTAACCATTTTCTCTCTTTCCCTTTCCTACATTCCTGTCTTCCTGAGCGGTCGGTTTCATGGAGCTCTTCTTAATTTTGGTCTCGTTGGCTTTATCAGTTTTGATATGCATTTGACAAATATGGCTTGATTAGTTTTTATATTTTATTTGACAAAAATGAATACAAAGTATTATTAATATTATTATTATCACTATCATTATTTGTTAATATCTTTATTATCACTATCATTATTTTTAATCATAATTATTATTATTATTATTATCACTATCATTATTTTTATCATAATTAGTATTATCATAATTATTATCACTACTGACATATTAAGTGAACTCATATAAGTCGATAAAGTACCAATATAGTCCTTGCATATTTATGAGGTATCTATTGTGTGTAATTGCTTTGATATTCATAAACCATAAAAATCATTGGTTTTTAAATCAAACGAGATAACTGTCCAAAGGATTTAGAAACCATATATTGTGCATCATTTCCTGAGATTAAATCAGTACAATATCACAATTTAAAAATTTAATTTGATAAAGAGAAAGAAAAATAACGTGATATAATGAGCGAATAAAACTAGCTCGATCTCCATTAGGACACAATGCTTCGACTTCAAGTTGCTAATTTGTAATGGCAAGGTTTTAGCAAACCCAAGGTTTAAGTAAATGTTGTGCTAATATTTATAAGAGTAAATTACGTTCGATGGAAATGATTAAACACAATTTTGACATCATTTAGTTTACAAACATCAAGATTCAGATGAAAGCATTGAATTGCGTTGGGTGAAATAAGGATGAGATATCATGAAGGATAGAGAGAAAGAGAGAGAGAGATGGGGAGAGTTAGAGGGGAGAGAGAAAGAAAATGTTCAACATTTTGTTTGAAATCAAAATATTCCACTACTACTTTACATCTGCCTCTGCACTTTAATAACGGGAATAATGTGGGGACAACACTGCGACACAGACTGCCATTTTTATGCTCGTCGAAAGTGTTTCCCGCAAAATAATATGGACCCGACTCATCATATTACAATATCAAGTGGCGTCTCCCCCTTCAAGTCACACAGAGCCATCTATATACAGAGTTTGGCCAACTTGGTTTCAGTTGGTCACAAGATGGCGTACGTATATTCCATTTGCTTTTAGCTTGACAAACGGAACAGTATTCGCCATAGTCTGTCCCACTCGATCCAGGTTGGTCAAATTCACCTTAAAACTCCCTCTTGGTTACCAAGAGGCACTAACATTGTGTTGACATGCCCTATTTTGTTACTTCGAACGCATTTATATGCGTACCATGACCCATATCTATTTAAAATCAATGAATTATATTTCATTGTCTATCTCGACCTTTTTCTTTAGACTTTCCGTTTGTTTGATAGATGTAGAATAAAAGACCGTAGAGGCAGTGTTGTGTGAGGCTGATTCCCAGGCCATGTGGGGATAATTGAGGTACTACTGTATATGTCATACATTAATGTAGCGGCTTTTTTATATCTTGAATAAAAGGATATTATCGCACACGCTTGAAAATGTTTCACTTGTCGTACCCACACTTGATGAAGCGGATGCTAATTAAATTAATTAATTGGTTGAGAGCGTACACATGACAAGGCATTTATTTTGCCTACCACGTAATTTTGATAATGACCAGTCATTATCAAATGCTAATGACCGGTCATTGACACATCATGTTATAAAACATCATTGTATAAAACAAATAAAACAAATAATACACATCATTTTGTTCGGGCATTAGTAAAATTACCCACACTCGGTACCTTCTAAACGGTGTTAGACTGTTCCAAAGATACCTTGTGTGGGTAATTCTTACTAATGCCCTCACTGCTGTGTATTATTTGTACAATATCCCACTCAAGGTCATCCATTAGATAATATCCAAAACGAAACATTTGTTGCATAGCTATACGTCAAATGTTTGCGTCTGCGTGTCCCTTAGGAGCCACCATACGCGATAGCTCAGTTGGTAAAGCAGTGGACTCCTAATCCTGCGACCCGGGTTCGAAGCCAAGTCGATGCGCTATAGTGCCCTTTGGTTATCCAAAGGGCACTATTAGTTATTTTGTCCTCATTAGCAGATCCCCAAGACAGAACCAAAAGCCGTCGGGCTTGTGGCTGCTTACTAACAAGCATTTATGCTTTCTTAGCAGTCAGTTAAAAATAACCACCACTAAACCCACTAAAAGTTGTTACAATCATTAGACACTATTAGCTCCCTCTTGTTCACTGTTCATTTAAACAGAGTCAATAAGTCTATGTCCTTTAAACGCAAAATCACCCAATATGGTATCTCTTTGTTTGAATTTCATACAAATTGGCGAGATGATAATGTCCTCCCGCCTATCTCCATCCTTTTGTGTCAATACAAATTAAACAAAACCATCAATTTTCTGCTCTGGGAATTTGCAAAAATTACCGTTACTGTTATTCATCAGTCACCCGCCAAAACGATTCCATACCTAATCTAAACCGATTGACTTTTGATACTGGGGGTTACGATGTGTGGGGGTTACGATGTTGCTGCGGGCGCCTGTAATCCAGCTAACAATGGAAGTTAAAAACTGATTCTGCCGAGGACGAAAGTTCGAAAGTGAGTCACGTATTTCATATCTGATTGATACACGCCTGTAAAACCCAAGTACACATACACACTTCTGTCGGTCTAGGAGCAAATGTCGGCGGAGCAACTGTCGTTCGAGGAGCATTTGTCACCGGAGCATTTGACGTATTTTTCCTGATTTAGGGGGTCTCCAAGGCAGGAAAAGCCCGCGAAAGGCTCGCGAAAGGGGGGTTCGGAAATGTTGGCAGTCCTCAGATAGGGGGTGATTTCAAAAAGAGGGAACGAGCATATGCGTACCCTAAATAACACTGAGTGGGGGGGGGGGGGGGGGGGGCGGGCTATTCACACACCTGGTTATTGAGATTTTTACAAGTTTGAATGTTCGTAACAAATGCTCTTGCAAATTATTTCCTTATCAGATTGCAGTGCGATGACTTTGAACATAAAAAGAGCATAGATAATATGAAGAACAACGGATGTATGTATATAATATTTGGCTGGAAAATTTTAGGGTTAAATAGAAAATTATATTCAGTTCATTCTTTAATTTTTTTGTTGTTTAACAATTTACTTTTATATCGACCGTATGACCTGTGGTAAAGGGTTCCAGATTATCATTACTACATTTTGTATAATGAGTACGTTTGGAGGCAGGCGCGGATCCAGGGGGGGCCGAGCGGGCCTTGCCCCCCCCCCCCCCCGCCAAAAAAAAAAAAAAAAAAAAAAAAAAAAAAGGAAAAGAAAGGAAAAGAAGGGAAAGGGAAAGAGGAGAGAAAGGGAAAGAAAGAAGAGGAAGAAGAAAAGAAAAGGGGGAAGAAGGAGATCGGGGGCCGAAAGGGCCTTGCCTCCCAGGCTGTTGACCCCCCCCCCCCCCCAATAAAAAAATAAGAGAGAAGGAAGGAAAGGGAAAGAAAAAAAGGAAAAGAGGAAATACTGGCGTACTGATAGGGGGGGGGGGGGGGGGGGCTTGGGGGAAATCAAATTCAAACGTGGTTTATTTCTAACCCCACAACGGTGGATTACAAATAATGCTGAAATGACATAATTTCTGAGATTTTCCCTCACTTTTTAGTAAATTATGTGTTTGTTGGAAAATGACAATTCCTAAATTTACAGCCAGGCAAGAAATACGATTCTTGAGATTCCTGCATGTCAGGGCCCAAGGTACGGCGGGGATCGGGAGCCTCGAACCCCCCCCCACACTTTTTTTGAAAAAAGTATATTAAAGAGAAATAAAATAGAATGAGAGCAAGAAAGAAATAATAGTTAACTATGCAGTGTTAAAAAATAATGAGGCATCAAAATATGCTCATCTGACCGCGATTAAATGCCTAAAACCCCTAAGCTTCCGGGGGCTCTGCCCCCGGGATTCCACCTAGGGCCCTACGGCGGGCCCTTAGATGCTCATCTGACAGTAATTTAATGCCTAAAACCCCTGATTTTTGGGGGCTCCGCCCCCTGGACCCAACGCCAAATAGTGACCTGCCAGTGTCACAAAATAATAAGGTATAAAAAAGAAGTGCTCACTGACCTTAATTAAACGCCCAAAACCCCTGAGCTTCCGGGGCCGGCTACGCCGCCTCGACCCTACCAGGAGCCCTAAGGCGGGCCCCTGAATGCTTATCTGACCGTTATTTATTGCCTTGAACCCCTGAGCTTGCGGGGTCGGACAAGGTATCAAAATGTGTTTGATCTGACCGCGGGCGCGAAGGACGTAGCAAGAAAAAGGAGCAGACAAAGAACATCTTTGAATTCAAACAAGGATTCAGAGTATAGAGAACGATACAACGCATCGTCTTCTTTCTCTAATAATTTAATGAAACGTCAAAGCTTCGCGCAGGAGGGGAGGGGGCGGGGGACTGAATTCAGACAAGGATTACGAATCGAGAACGGTACAACGAATCGTCTTCTTTCTCTAGTAATTTAATAAAACGTAAAAGCTTCCGCCCTTCGCGCGGGAGGGGGAAACTGAATTCAGACGAGGATAAAGAGTCGAGAACTCTACAACGAATCGTCTTCTTTCTCTTGTAATTTAATAAAACGTAAAAGCTTCCGCCCTTCGCGCGGGAGGGGGAAACTGAATTCAGACGAGGATAAGAGTCGAGAACTGTACAACGAATCGTCTTGTTTCTCTAATGATTTAATAAAACGTAAAATCTCCCGCGCTTTGCGCGGGAGGGGGGGGGGAGAATCTAAATTTAGACGAGGATTATTTTCGAAAACGGTACAACGAATCGTCTTCGAACTCTAATGATTTAAGGAAACTTAAAAGCTTCCGCGCTTCGACCTGAATTCAGAGGAGGATTAAGAGTCGAGAACTCTACAACGAATCGTCTTCTTTCTCTAGTAATTTGATAAATCGCAAAATTTTCCGCGCTTCGCGCGGGAGGGGAGAAACTAAATTCAGACGAGAATTATTTTCGAGAAAGGTACAACGAATCGTCTTTTTTCTGTAATAATTTAATGAAACGTCAAAGCTTCGCGGAGGAGGGAGGGGGAAACTCGCTGCTCCCTGCACCGACCCCCTCCCCCCGCATTACGTCACTGTTGGTCATTATTACGTACCAATATTTGGCTCGCATAATTTCAAATTTGGGCCCCCCCCCCTAAGAAATCCTGGATCCGCGCCTGTTTGGAGGTATGAAATCAAAACTTCGATATGTGTAACTTGTACAATTTACAGAAAGGTTGAGTTCTGGGAATGGTACATTATTATAATACATGAAGTAGTGAACTTTTTCGTTCCTTTCTGTGTCATGGCTCAACTCAGGCGCGGATCCAGGGGGGCAGCGGGCCCTTGGCCTGTCCCCCCCCCCCAGCCCCCGCACAACAAAGAGAGAGAGAAAAAGAGAGAAGGGAAAAGGGAGAAAAAGGGAAAGAAAGAAGAAGAACAAAAAAAGGGGGAAGAGAAGAAGATCGGGGGGGGGGACCGAAAGGGCCTTGCCTCCCAGCTGTTACCCTCCGCCCACTCCCTCGTCTGACCGTTATAAAGTGCCTAAAACCCCTGAGCTTCTGGGGGCTCCGCTCCGTGGACCCCATGCCAATTAGTGTCCTGCCAGTGTCACAAATAAGGCATCAAAATATGCTATTCTGACCGTAATTTATTGCCCAAAACCCCTACGCTTCCGGGGGCTCCGCCCCCTGGAACCTACGCCAATTCGTGAGTGACATGCCAGTGTCACAAATAAGGTATGAAAATATGATCATCTGACAGTAATTTAATGTATAAAACCCCTGAGCTTTTCTGGCCTCCGCCCCTTGGACCCCATGCCAATTAGTGTCCTGCCAGTGTCACAAATAAGGCATCAAAATATGCTATTCTGACCGTAATTTATTGCCCAAAACCCCTACGCTTCCGGGGGCTCCGCCCCCTGGAACCTACGCCAATTCGTGAGTGACATGCCAGTGTCACAAATAAGGTATGAAAATATGATCATCTGACAGTAATTTAATGTATAAAACCCCTGAGCTTTTCTGGGCTCCGCCCCTTGGACCCCATGCCAATTAGTGCCCTGCCAGTGTCACAAATAAGGCATCAAAATATGCTATTCTGACCGTAATTTATTGCCCAAAACCCCTACGCTTCCGGGGGCTCCGCCCCCTGGAACCTACGCCAATTCGTGAGTGACATGCCAGTGTCACAAATAAGGTATGAAAATATGATCATCTGACAGTAATTTAATGTATAAAACCCCTGAGCTTTTCTGGGCTCCGCCCCTTGGACCCCAGGCCAATTAGTGTCCTGTCAGTGCCACAAATAAGGCATCAAAATATGCTATTCTGACCGTAATTTATTGCCCAAAACCCCTACGCTTCCGGGGGCTCCGCCCCCTGGAACCTACGCCAATTCGTGAGTGACATGCCAGTGTCACAAATAAGGTATGAAAATATGATCATCTGACAGTAATTTAATGTATAAAACCCCTGAGCTTCTCTGGGATCCGCCCCTTGGACCTCACACCCATTCGTGACCTGCCAGTGTTACAAATAATGTATCAAAATATGCTCATCTGACGGTAATTTAATGTATAAAACCCCTGAGTTTCCGGGGGCTCTGCTCCCTGGACCCCACGCCAATTCGTGACCTGCCAGTGTCACAAATAAGGTATCAACATAAAAGCCTATACCCCCTTCTACCTAACTTCTAGGGGCTCCACCCCTTGATCCCCTGTTGGCCTTTGCCCCTAGACCCCACGGCAATTTACGCTACGCTCTACCTGATCGTAAATACCACCCCACCTACTTAGAGAAACGTTCAGCGAGGCCTGCATGTAAGAATGGGGGTGATGCAGATTTTTTGTTTTTAACCCAGGCCCCCCCCCCCCCCAAAAAAAAAAAAAACAAAACAAAAAACCAATGTTTTTCTCATTTCGCCACTGCCGGTGTCACCATTACGAACCAATATTTTGCTTGCATAATATCAAATTTGGGCCCCCCCCCCCCACGCACCCCTAAGAAATCCTGGATCCGCGCCTGCTCAACTAAACCGAGTCTCCCCTAGGCGTTATTTCGATTGCGTTAACGTAAAAGTGAAGTCCACTCTAGGTTGGTCCATTTACCTGGCTGCTAAGAAAGTATGTGTTTGCTTGTATTTTTAAAGCGACGGCTTTAAGTCCCCTCCGACGGACTTGGTCACGAGGATAAATGCCTCATCTTGGTTTCAAACGGGGGACCTCCCAGTTACGAGACAACTGCTCTACCACTGAGCCATTGCATCTCTTGGTAGTTGAAAATAGTGGACAGGTGTCAAATTCCCCAAGGACAACCCAATAACCCCATTGTAACCCTAGTAAGCCTTACCCTACTATCTTTGAAAAAGTAGACCCCGGACCAATTATGTTATCAAATGTATGAACACCTATTGAATTTTGAGCTTTACATCATCAAGAAACAACAATGGTGTGGTATGGAATCAGCATGCCAGACAGAAAAAAAATAAATATTGTCTCATCATTTAAATGATTCGTCTTTCAACAACATATCGTTAGTCTTTTTTCAATTCATTTATCATTTTGGCGCTACTATCAACTTACCATTTGACATTTCACAAATTATCTTTAAAAAGATCTATGATAACATAATATTATACATTTTGGCTTGTCATACTGTGGTTCCAAGAAAACTGTAATTCTCAAAATGAAATCACGAATAAAAGTACAAGAACAAAGCTATACAATGTAGCACAGGTTTAATAAGTCATATTTAGTGACATGTTTGAAAATATTTCAGATGCAGTTCGTTCTGCAGGCACATGACCATGAAGCAAGGCAGACATGCAAGGCAAAAAAGAAAAAGAGGGGGCCGGGGGATCTGTCATCTTTGCAAAAACAATATCACCATATTATTATTCTTGGGGAGGGGGTATTAATTATTGTTCTTACAATTTTCAGGAACATTTTTCTTACATTCTAAGAGAATATTGAAAACAAATTCAACGACATCCATTTTGGAATGTATTTAAAAAGTAAATTTCAGGCTAGATCCCATGTCTGGTTTGATTAGGACAAACTTGTCAACTAAAGTGTATCTTTTTCTACCAGAGAGATCATAACTGTAGCAAGTGATGAAAATAGAACCAAATTATATTAAATGGATATATACATGAAGAAAATATCCAGTCATAATCGGTCTTAAAACTCAATTACAGATATATAAGAAAATATATAATATATACAGAAATATATGCATTCTTCAAGGATGTCAACAAAACATATTAATTAGCCAGTTCAGAGATACAATCTTCACAAGAGCAAATTTTATTTGCAAGAAATTGTTTCAGACTAAAAGGGGGAACAAAAAAGAAAACCCCCCCCCCCCCCCCCCCAAAAAAAAAAAGCAACAACACATGATTCTGTATTTCTGTTATAAGGACATACTCAATGTTAACTATGTTAGCTTTTTTAAACAAACTTTGTTTATTTTAGCACATGATTCACTTTTGGCAATTTGGTCAGTAGATTGTGACCCGGTCATGGACAACTCTTTTGGGTAATGTTAACAAATGTCAATGATAATTTCTGTTTTTTTCTCTTAAATGTGTCACTTAAAAGTATTCTGTGTATTTCCATTGCTGTGCTGTCTAATCCATGTTGCATGCCTGTCAGTGATTAAGGAAATGGATGAGTAAAAAAAAAAGGAAAAGCGAGACCAGAATTGAATCCTTCTCAGACAAACTGACTGTCCGGATGGATACAGTAGAGACTGGTGCTATGAAGCAAATCCATAGGTCTACAGGCACATGTCCTTATCAATTATAATCCATACTGTAACACACAGTCTGAAATGTGAGACTACAAACACCACAGTCCATAGGCCATGTGCTGTGGCTGCTCCTGACGAAACATTCGCCGGAGTCCAATAAAGTTAGCCTTGGCTCAAGGCGTGATGAAAATTTTCTCCGTTGACCGTCTCAATTAGAGTCTGTGCTTTAAGACTACATCATACATGTAAAACAAGGCCTATCATGGTAGCTCCATCGTGTCCGAGTCTTTCTTCTCACGAGCTTGCGTCCACGCCTGAGCAATCGATCGTTTCATGTCGTCGTCGCCGTCGTCGTACATCGTCTGCATGAGGTCCATGATCCCTGCGGATGGGTCGCCGGTGTTCGTCTTGGGTGAAGCGGGTTTTCTGAATAGAGGATTTATTTATTTATTGATGAATTATTTATTTATTTACGTATTAATTAATTAATTTATTTATTCATTATTTATTTATTTATTCACATGGATTTATTTATTTATTCATTAACATGGATTTATTTATTTATTCATTAACATGGATTTATTTATTTATTTATTCATTCACATTATCACGTTTTCAATACTATTGTAGAACAAGCTATCTGATCTACGAAGTGTTGGGTTACACAAACTAACATTTGTAGATATACAATTGTATAACCCAAACAGTGATTTACGATGGTACTGACGATTACCAAGAGTACATAAACTGATAAAAAATTGAGTAAAGAGATAGGATATGTTGTTGTTGCTGCTTTACTTTTATTGGCACGTGTCATTCAATTATAAATATTTATAAATAGTCTTAATAACAACAGTTGTAATTTTTTTTCAAGGAGTAAATTGTGGGGTAAAGTACGAATGTCGTGTACTAAAAAAAGCATGAGTATTCATGATTTACCAGCCTGTAAAAGAAGAATGAGTGTCAACCCTACACTTCATAGATTAGATAGCTTTTATCTAACGCAAGTCATTGTTACAAACCCTTGAAATACCTCGATATTCAAGATTTGGACGAGAAATCGGTCGAGCTGTGAACCAAAGTTTGATGTAATGAATATGTGTAATACCATGGCATATACCCATATCAGGTTGCTATGCACTTCATTTAAAGCGATTTACAGCAATATGGAGTCAATTTCTTACCATTTTGAAGATGTTTTTGAAGTCCAAAATGCATCTGTGTGCACCAGTGTGTAAATACAAGTTGCTTTAACGCCTATCAAGAGTGTTAAATATGCCTTTGTGCAACTCTTTAGAAAGTACATTGTCATATGTATTCAAGTATTTTTATTGTTATTATTAAATTTTTTTGGGGGTGGGGGTGGTGGTGGTTTTATGAAAGGTCCCAATTAGTTCAAGTGCTTGTACCTACCCTTTCTGCTTAGCCTTCTTCTCAGTCTGTGTTAGATAGTTCCAATTCTTTTCCTCTCTCTTTTTCATTAAGATCACAAGGTTATCCGTCTTTACCTACATGATAAAACAAATACAAACAAATGTACTATAATCAAATTACCTCAGGTGTTAGTTTTCAATCATTTTGCTGCCTTGAGTAGGTTACACCAGGCGCGGATCCAGGGTTACACGACGGACAGTTTGATAATATATTCAAGACAGCCATTGAATAATCAATTATGACCTGGGGGGTGTTTCATAAAGCTGTTCGTAAAGTTACGCATGAAATTACGAACGACTTGTTTATGAAAAGCCAAATGGGATGCTCAATCATTCTTGATTATTATTTATGAAGTTGAACTTTGCAGACGTAGATTAACATTCTTATATAACAAATATTTTTAATGCAAAGTATATTTTTTGCCATAATTTAATTGAGGTTATTGGATATGTCAGAAAAAACTTTGGGAATCCTCTCTGGCACTTCATACAAGTCGTTCGTAAAGTCATGCGTAACTTTACGAACTCTTTATGAAACACCCCCCTGGTGTACTTTTATCACAGTGCCTATATATATATATAGAAATGCATCATTTATTGAGTGAAACAAATGGAAATCATCCAAATGTAAAAAGCATGAGTATGATTGTAAGTAAGCAACCAGGGGACCGACAGCTTTAAGTCCTCTCTGAGGGACTTGGTAATGAGGATTAATGCCTTACCAGAGGGCACTAGCCCATCGTCTTGGTTTTGAACCCAAGACCTCCCAGCTACGAGACCGCTGCTCTACCACTGAGCCATCACATCTCTTTTTATACCCTTCATATTTCTGTATCATATAACACAGAGCTCAGTGAATATGAGTATGATCTTTGTTGCATGCAGTAACACTTCATTAAACATGTTATATTTATTTAAAGCCTATCTGCATTCATTTGGCCACAAGTAATTTTCCCCCCTGCATGGTCACTGACAGGTGGTTATGTCATCAAATGAGCTCTCAGTAAACATTTAAAAAAACGGGACCATGGGTGACCAATGGTCAGGATTATGCATTGTTTGCTATAAAGAGGGCGCAAGTAGCTATAAGTAGTGCAGTGTTGCTTAAAACAAAACAACAACAATTGTTTGCCATTCCATATCTGAACGTGCCTAAAAAAATATTTGACCTTTAACCTTTGTACTGCTGACATACCTTGTGATGGCTCTTGTCTGGTATGATCTGATGCAGGAGGCTGTTGATAATGAGTTGGTTTAGGACGTCTGATTTCCTTACTTTCAGGCTCATCGAACTGGAAAGATAGATTGCACAATATCAGGGGGGAGTTTCACAACGACTAAGAACAACTTTGAGTTGGACTTAACTCTGGCAGGCCATTCATGCCACTAGTTTCTCTAACCATTCCTAGCATTGCTTTCTTAAAGGACGTATAAATCGTGGTCACAAATTTACAGAATTTGCATTTATTGATAGTTCATTATTTGAGGAATAAATAATATCTAAAGATCATAATTGAGAGACCAATAGTGAGAGCAACCAGTAGCATATAAACAGCCTGCCATAGTTAAGTTCCACCTAAAGTCGATATTAATCTTTGTGAAACACCCTCCTGGCATTATTTAATGGTGTAAAGAAATTACCCATTCCTAATTCAAATATTTTGTTAATGTATGGTTTACATGTACAGCTGTAATTAACATTAATAGAACTTCATCCATACAGGGTAACATAGGAGTGCACCCCCCCCCCCCTGCTTCATTAAAACGGGGAAATGAAAACACCTTGTAAAATCGAGAAAAAAAAGAAAAAAAATCAGAATTCAGGAGTGGTATTCATTCACAATCCCCTTCCAATCTTATAACATGTACAGACATTCGTTCTTGATTTTCTTTGAATTGTAAACCAATTACAAAACAATGTTGCCCCTTTGACTACTGAATTCTCGAATTCCCATAGGATAACATACAGGGACCACCTGGTTCCAGTACGCAATGGGTTAGAAGATATCCACAATCTAGTTTTTTTGTCTGCAACATAGAAAATTAAACGCTTCTTCTTCTCCTGCTTGTAATTCTCAAACAGCAATGCAAACTACTAGTATTCCAAAGATATATATATTACGATTTGTAAATACGAAACACCAGGGGGGTGTTTCACAAAGAGCCTAAGTTGAACTTATCTCTAAGTTGGACTTTACAATTATGGAAAGCCATTAGGATCTTAGAAAACAGTTTATAAATGTTATTTTAAAAGGCAAAAAATGTTTTAAAGTTGCTCATGTGTGGGTATATAGAGGGCAGCTCAGTGTTAGTTGCCTACTTTGCGAACGACTATATACCCACGCAGGAACATCTTTAAAAGGTGGCAAAAAGGGCCTATTCATACCTTGATGTATATTCAACTGTGATATCTTCTTTGGCAAGTGAGTGAACACCATTCAGGGTAACATACACCTTCACAAACTTAGGGGACTGATCCCAGCCTAATTAAGAAAGAAAAAAAAGGAAAAACGTATCAATCAAGAACAAGACAAGAACAACAATGTCAAGAATAAGTAGAAATATCAGGGACAATGATGAAATTTGACCCATTGGCTAACATTTCTTACATTCCCATTGGCTTAACAGAGGGTTCACCGGGTTCCTGACTTTCTCTAGGCATGGGGCCAAATTTTGAGGTAAAAAAATACATTTTTTCATAACAATTCAAAGGATAAAAAGACATGAAAAATGTAAATGAGCCATACAAAATACACACATTTATGAAAGTATTGGAGTTGGACAAAAAAGAAAAGAAAAGAAGACAAACTTGTGGTTTTAAGCCAACAGATTACATACATTACTTATTGCTCTGTGCACCCTTTTGTATTTCTAAACATCATCTCTTGACCAAGAGCCCTTACCTTAAACCTTTAATCTAAAAGCTAATAACCCTGACCATATGACTTGGATGGAATATAGTATAGTATCTAGTAATTTTCGCCAGAATATCAGACATCAGTCCTAGCACCATAAGACATCTGGGCCCCAAGTTGTGAAATCGCAACTTTTTTTGTGATTGATATCAATCGCAACTACAATATGTACATACATATAGGAGATAGGGAACTGCAAACTTGCCATTGATTTGGATTAATCAAAACTGTTCATAAGACAGTGCCCAAGGGGGTGTTTCACAAAGATCCTAAGTTGAACTTACCCTAAGTTGGACTTGACAATTATGGAAAGTTGTTAGCATCATTGAAAATATGTTGTAAAAGTATTTTCAAAAGACGTAACATGTTCATTCAAATCATTAATATTTTTATTATCAAGGAGATTTCATGTTCTTGATGTGGAATTAATGAAAAGTCTAAAATACTTCAATTTTTGCTTTTGGAAATATTTAATTTTAAAGCTACAAATGGCTCTCCATAATTAAGTCCAACTTAGAGTTGAGTTCGACTTAGGATCTTTGTGAAACACCCTACTCAGTGATCTACAGACATCAAACTACATCTGTAAATGCTGTATCCTCACCGTACGAAGTAATGGTCTTGGTAGGGAGTTTGGAGACCAAGATCTTCCGTGACTCTTCCGGTTTTGGAATGATGTCTGAAACGGCACCCTTTGCTGCAGGACCAGGAGGTTTACTGCTGCTGGATACTGCTTCAGGCGTAACTTGGATATCTCCCTTCTCGTCTGCCCCCGAAGTAGCTCGGGTATCCCCCTTCTCGTCTGGCCCTGAAGTAGCTTGGGTATCCCCCTTCTGGTCTACCCCCAGCGTAGCCTGGGTATCCCCCTTCTCGTCTGGCCCTCTAAGTTCCTCCTGATCTTTTACCGGTTCTTTTAAGGTCTGGATCTGTTGAGTTAGTATGTTCTTGACTGAATCCCTTGTCGTTAGTGTCAACAGTCTTTCAAGCTCCTGGCAGTCAAGGTCAAACTGTATAGAGAATGTATGAGACATGTTTTTTTTTTTTTTTTTTTTTAAATATTTAATCCCAGTTCTTTAAGTTATTTAGTTAGTTTTGTATTTAAACAAACCTGTTTCAGTTTATTGCTTTGTTTTTTGTTGTTGAAGTGTTAAATGTGGAAGAATATTATTAAAGAAAAGCCCCCTTAAAATGATTGTTCTTCCTGTAACTTCCTGCATATATATCTAGGGTCTACAAAAGTAAACAAAACAAGGGAAACGCTCTCGGCGGTCTCGCCTGCATAACGCAATTCAATATGATAAACCAGAACGTCAATGACGTAGCGCTCATCCGCATCTCGCAACAACAAATATCGTAAATTTTATGTGGTACACTTTTGAACTGGTCAAAAAATAAAAATTTGATGCCCTGGAAGGACATTTGCATAAAGTACCATAAATAATCAATGGAGCAAAATCTCACAATTCTGTGTAGAAGTTTAGTGTTCCAAATTTAGCTCTACCAGATAAGGCAAACCAAATCAAAATCGGTCAAGAAATGAGGGAGAAGAATCCTTTTTTGTGATTTCGAATAAATTTGCATAAATTAGCATAGATAATGAATTCTGTGTAGAAATTTTAAATTCCCCTCTTAGCCCTATCATATGAAACAATCAGAATCAAAATCGGTTGAAAAATAACGAAGAAGAAGCATTTTGAAAATCTTGATGTTGATGACACAACAAAGTCTAAGTTTGTTGACCTTAAATGACCTTTGACCTTAACTTAGTGACCTGAAATTCTACTTACATGATTGGGGAGACTTGATAACCCTATAGTCAAAGTTTCATTGACTAAGAACTTATACTTTAAAAATTATATCAAAAATTCAAAAACTTAACCTTAGGTTAAGTTTTTGATGTTGACGCCGTCGCCGCCTTCACCGGAAAAGTGGCGCCTATGTCTCGCTTTTTGCTACGCAGGCGAGACAAAAAATGACATGAAATATGTGAAATGTTTAAAGACCAAGCTTTCATGCCGCTTCTGTCTGTCGTCCCATATACACAACTGTGTGTGCAGTGCTTGTCACTTTCTCATCAACTTATTATTTGCAAAACCTCAGTTTATACATCAATCCCTATTAAAGTCTAGAATGATTATCAATCTTTTCCTTATCCTTTTAGAAAGTTTCTTTTTAAATGCAATGGCATGACCAGTTCACGCACCCATTGAAAGAGTGTATTGTTATTGTAAATGACATGTTTCAATCAATAGGATATCCGTGAACTTGCGTGACTTGTGATGGTTTCATGAGATGGTGCCTCAATACGCTGTAGTGGTTCAGCCTTAGCCACTACGGCTCTGGCGGCATATGCGCGTAAGTCCCGCATTAGGCGACACCCGCGGTAGTTTCCGCGGGCGTGTTTATTACTGGGAACATCAGATTGAACCTGAGGCTGCACGCGACAAGTACATACATTGTTGATTGCTCGTCTCTTCTGTCTACTACTTCTTCTACTAGCATCTAGTGGAGCTCCACTCGTCGGTATAGCTTCGAGCTTCGACGGTACAGCTTCGAGTACAGTTAGTTCTGCAGTTTATGGTAGGACTAATCCTTATTCTAGTCGTTTATATGGTAGTTAAGATTTAGGCCCAGTAAGATAAGTTATATTCCGCTCCGGCACTACAATGGCGTGATCGTTCTTTTCGGACTTGCGCGAGATATTTTTTTTGTAGCACACGTGTGGGTGACGCCATCTTGTTTTCATTCACTCGTGTACTTAAGGGATTTTCAATTTTGGTAAATTAATTCGTGGGGCCTTGTAAGCTTGTTTATTCCCCGTTTGTAGTTGGTTATTGCTGTAGATTAGTAGTTTAGGGACTCGTAGGGTATTTTTAGTGCTGTATTCCGATTTTTGGGTACTCATTTCCGTGTTTTGGGGATCATTTTTTGTGGTCGCACACATGTCCGTGCCGCCATCTTGAATACGTTCACGTGTGTGTTGAAGGATTTTTTTATTTTTGGAACTTTTTTCGTAGAGCCTTATAAGCTCTTAGTTTTTCATTTCTTGTCTGCTTGGGGTTGTAGGATAGTTTTTTAGGGACTCGTTGGTATTTTTCCGGCCGTATTTCGATTTTTGGCATCGGTTTCGGTCATTTTTTTGTACTTAAATTTGCCCACTTTTTTCTACTCACTAGACTGGTTGTACAGCCGTTTTTTGTAGTTGTGATCCTCTCGCCAGAGTTTTATACTGTGGAGATAATTCCACGGTGTTCTTTTTCGGTGAGGTATAGGGTCGTTTAAGTAGAACTTAGTAGGCTCTAATTAGACTAGTTTCAGCCCTCTCGCCGGAGTATTATTACCGTGGAGATAATTCCACGGTGTTTTTCGGTGAGGTATACTATGGGTATAGGGTTGTTTAAGTAGGAATTTTTTAGTAAGAAACTAAGTAAGATTATGAAAGAAACTAAGTAAGTTATTAAGTAGGCAATAGGTCTTTCCTGTAAGAAACTAAGTAAGAAACTAAGTAAGTAAGCAAGTATTTTCCTTTAAGAAACTAAGTAAGTAAGCAAGAAGTATTTTCCTTGAAGGAACTACGTACGTTAGTAAGTAAGCAAGAAGGAAGGATTGGGTAGGTACCTAAGTGGGATTTTGGACTGTCTTGTTTTGTATATCTGTGGATTTGGGGTTAAATCGTGGGTGGTATTTAATTTCATCTTCATTTCATCATTACTAATATTGTAGACTACGGCCATCTCGCCGAGCATTATACCGTGGAGATAGTTCCGCGGTGTTTTTCGGTGAGGTATGTTGCCGGTTTAAGTGTAGTCCTTTAGTGTTACTTAGTAGGGTTTAGTTTTGGCCCGCTCGCTGAAACTGTTCACCGTGGAGATAATTCCGCGGTGTTTTTCGGTGAGGTTTAGGGTTCAGTATTTTCCTGTCGGGTACTTAGTAAGCTATTAGGAAACTAAGTATTAAGTAAGCGAGAAGGAAGGATTGTTTGTGTATTTAATTTTATCATTTGGCTATTTAATCGTTGCTGATTTACAGCTGGTTATGGCCACAGAGAAGGTTAAGGTGAATTATGGGACTGAAGAGGCCTTACTGGCCGTTGTGGATAGAACTAAGTCCCACAAGATTCTTACGTGGAGGGAGCAGTGTGGGAGCTTGACGGAGGAGTTATTTTTGCAGTGTCCTCGTCTCCATGAAGCTAAGGACCTGTTGCATCTATTTGATTTTGAGCCTTATAGGAAGGCGGATCGGACTGAGCAGGCACAGAGGGAGGGGGTGGGGACTGAGCAAACCCAGTCGGTCCCGAGTCCCGAGTCCCGAGCCCCAAGTCCGGATCCTGTTCCCTATAAACATACAGTGTACCCCCCGCCTTCGGGTGGAGGCCCAGCTGGGCCTATAGCCGGGTCGGCGGCTGAATCACAAGTTAGGAGCTCGCCGCAACCGGCCGAGCCCTCCCCAGCCGAGCCCTCCGCCGACTACTGGCTTAGGGAAGATAGGACTCTACCTTCCAGGGAACCCCCACAGAGTAATTATGGTTATCCCCCTTCTAGGGGATCCCCTCCTACCAATTCTGGTCCGTTTTCCGGTCCCCCACGTGATAGTTATGTATATCCTCCTTCTAGGGAACCCCCTCCTACCAATTCTGGTCCGTTTTCCGGGGTCCCCCCACGTGATAGTTATGTATATCCTTCTTCTAGGGAATCCCCTCCTACCAATTCTGGTCCGTATTCCGGGGTGCCCCCACGTGATAGTTATGTATCTCCCTCTACTAGGGAATCCCCACCAGGGCCGCAGGGGCGCCGAGATTGGCCCCCTCGTCTGCCAAGGTCGCTTAGTTTCGATGGGAGGACTAGTTGGCATTCCTTTCTCAGGAAATTTACAAGCTATGCTGCGTCGTGCCAGTGGAGTCCGAGGGAGTGTTTGGATGCTCTAGGCTGGTGTCTGGAAGGGTCTGCCTTGGATTGTTTTTCCAATCTTCGGGATATGGGCACTGAGTCGTATTACCCGATGTTGACAGCGATGGGGCGTCGGTTTGGGGCTACCCGATTTCCGGAGGAGGCCATAGCCGAGTTTCGGACGGCTCGCCAACTCCCGGAGGAGTCCCTCCTTGGGTGGTCCGACCGGCTCCAGGCTTTGTTTTGTGAAGCTTTTGTGTCTGACCAAAGGGGTGACGGCACTCAGATGGTATTGCAGCTATGCCAGGGTTGTACGGATAAGGCGGCGGGTTTGACCGCTCTGAATAAACGCCCGAAGTCCGTTGAAGAGGCCCTGGAGGCCATCAGGTGGGCACAACACACTCAGCGTGTTGTGTACGGGAGCGAGCCCCGCCGTTTATATCCAGCTCCTCGGCAGCAGGTGCAGCAGACTTGCCTGTACAATCAGGAGGCAGACAGTTATGATACAGTTGAGGAGCCGGGAATTTATCGGTATAGGCAACCCTATCGTTCCCCAACAGTTTCCACAGGTCGAGATGTTCCCCGTCCGGCTCCTGTGGAGGACCGGGGGAAGGACAGTTATGATACAGTTGAGGAGCCGGGAATTTATCGGCATAGGCAACCCTATCGTTCCCCAACAGTTTCCACAGGTCGAGATGTTCCCCGTCCGGCTCCGGCGGCGGACCGGGGGAATGTCAGCACTCTTCTTGAGGTTCAAGGGAAGGACATAGGCAGTCTGAAGGTGGACATGAGTGGAGTGAAGAAAGAACTCTCCAGTTTGAGGACACGCATGGACAACATGGATAGTATGTTGGCGGAAGTCTTGAAGACTGTTAAGTCTTTGGAGGTTTCTATGCTGTCCCATGCCTGCTCTCTATCTCCCGTGGCTGAAGTTCCGGAAAACCTGGAGGGGTCGGAGAGCGAGGCCGATCTCCGATCTGGAAACCAAGAGGCCTACAATCAGTGAATACTAGTGTAAATAATGTTAGTGACCCGCCTGACTCTTCGGTCGGTCCCTTGGACAAAGTAAATAATGTTAGTGACCCGCCTGACTCTTCGGTTGGTCCCTTGGACAAGGTAAATAATGTTAGTGACCCGCCTGACTCTTCGGTCGGTCCCTTTGTCAAGGTAAATAATGTTAGTGACCCGCCTGACTCTTCGGTCGGTCCCTTTGTCAAGGTAAATAATGTTAGTGACCCGCCTGACTCTTCGGTCGGTCCCTTTGTCCAGGTAGTTAATGTTATTGTCGGGGGGGAGGAGGTACATATGTACTATGGAACGGATTCCAGGGCAGCCTGTATCCAGGGAGTTTGTGTCGCTAGGACGGCCGTGGTGCCCCCTTCTAGTGGGAAGCGGGTAAGATGTAGGGTTGTTGGGAGTCCAGGGCTCCAGAGTAAGGACCTTTCCCTTTTCCAGCCCACCCACAGGCTCCCATTTTGGATTCCTTGGATCGTGTTTGATCGGGGGAAATAACATATTTGTCTTAAATATATATTATGGTTCACTATCAAAGCCATTCACAACGGCTCGTCCGCAAGGACATGGTGCCGGTTCCATTTTGGATTCCTCGGATCATGTTTGATCGGGGGAAAGAACATGTTTGTTATATATATTTTAGTTCACTTTTGTTTACAGAATATGATTATGTTTTGGGGGAGTAATTCCTCTGGATCTGCTTGATGGTGTTGTGGGCCTGGGTGCCCTGAATGATATCAGGAACTTGCCGGCAGTGGCTATTGTGCCCCCGGGGGCCGAGTGGCCTAGAGAATGTAATCTTATTTTGTTGAAGTGTTTTCACCTTCTATATCATTTTCCATCTGATTTCAGTGATCTGCTTTTATCATTCTAATACTTCTTATATGCACCGTTTGGACTGCCTGTAGGGAGCCGTTTGGCTCTCATGTGGGACTGCCCAGTTTCTGGACATTGTACCATCCAAACTGCACTTGGGGAATGGGGAGCCATTGGGCTCTTCCCCTTTTCTGCACACTTATTGCCATTCATCGTTTATGTTGATCACTCACTCTCATGCTCGGTCACCTTGGGAATTTAATGTAATGCCCCGGTTAATCCCTTATGCCCGTGCCAAGACGTTTTGCAATTTGTCATTATGTATAACCGGCACGGTAAGGGTTAACTGGTATATTTCTGTTTCTTTATGACTGTAATGCCCCGGTTAATCCCTTACGCCCGTGCCAGGACTGCTATTCTTTGTCATTTACACGTGACACCGGCACGGTAAGGGTTAACTGGTATATTTCTGTTTGTAACCAGAATGGAAACCATTATGGTTATGGGATTGACTAGTTATATTATATAGTTGTATATTTTATGCATCATTATGGCTATGGGATTGACTAGTTATATTTTATAGTCGTATATTTCATGCACTATATTTCCGGTACCAAATTTTGGAATACAGTATATTTTTAGGTATGATAAAGGCGCCCGCCCTCTGGAAAGGCCAAGACTTCACCGGTGCTGGCAGGGAGGGTCCTTGACCCAACCGCCAGCGGGAACGGCGTGACCCCGCACTGCGGTACGGGAGTAGTTTTAAGTTAGTTTTAGTTTAGTTTAAGTTGGGCTTTAAACTCATTAAGTGGGGAATAATGTAGTGGTTCAGCCTTAGCCACTACGGCTCTGGCGGCATATGCGCGTAAGTCCCGCATTAGGCGACACCCGCGGTAGTTTCCGCGGGCGTGTTTATTACTGGGAACATCAGATTGAACCTGAGGCTGCACGCGACAAGTACATACATTGTTGATTGCTCGTCTCTTCTGTCTACTACTTCTTCTACTAGCATCTAGTGGAGCTCCACTCGTCGGTATAGCTTCGAGCTTCGACGGTACAGCTTCGAGTACAGTTAGTTCTGCAGTTTATGGTAGGACTAATCCTTATTCTAGTCGTTTATATGGTAGTTAAGATTTAGGCCCAGTAAGATAAGTTATATTCCGCTCCGGCACTACAACGCATTAGGCTAAAAAAAAATCCAATACCTGCAAAACCAAGGAAATGTAATGATTCAGCCCGACCCCCTATGGGTTAGAATGTATATTATAGTTAGATTTGAACCAATACTGAAAGTCGTCGGACGCATCAAGTTGAGCCTCTTGTCCCCGACTGGTAATGCCTTCAAGCCTTAAAGGTAATACAAAGTTTTGGTATGGGGTCGTGAATTTGGTTCAAATGAACATATTGGAAGCATATGCTATCCTACGATATTCACTGATCGTTGTCGCGGTCGAAATCGACTCTAAAGTTATGAAATTGTAAATAATAAACACTTTATGTTGTATAGCTCCCTCTCAAGGTCAAGATATTAATTAAGCTGTAAAACAATGTTTCTTGACTAAAATCGACCGATTAGCTATTCCCGTTCGGAAATTATATGCCACAACTACATATTCTGAGATTTCCATGGTCGCAGCTACCATTGTACGGCCGTAGGAGCTATTTGAAATTTTTCAAAATTTACCGGGAGCACCGGTAAATCTTTATATTCAATTTTTCTCAAAAGCAGAAGTGTTTTAGGGGCTAAAATTTCTAGCGCTTTTAATACATCCACAGGGGCATCCAAATATATCAAAATTGTAAAGAATAACTATCCACCCATTTTTCAAAATTTCCCAAAACTTTGTAATACCTTTAATATGTACGCCGCCGCGTCCAGCTTCAGCTTCAAGTATTCAGCACTCCAGCAAAGCATAGAGAGTCAATGCTAAAGCGTATTGACCTCTAGCACTGCATACATGCTGTGAGGCAGGGACCTAGAAGTCTATACACAAATATACGCACCACACAATATCGCATAGACTGTACACAATCATGTCGATGCAGCTGTAAGCAAAGTTTGACACTAGACTTACAATTTGATTTTTTTAATTATTCTTTTTAACATCAGTAAGTTAAAAAAAATGTATTTAAATGCTAAGTGTCATCAATTGTCACTAAAGTACCGATTTTGAGTGAAATCAGTTGAGTTTTGTACAGTGGTGTTTGAAATGTTGAGAATCAAAAGCACAGCTTTTACTACACAGCCAGCGCCAGGATAGTGATGCACCTATTAGCCTATATATGTGTGGTATTCAGTAGCGTCAGTTTATCATGTTTATGGTAGGATTTAACCTTTATTCATTATATTATCCCCTTTAATTAGTGTTAGTAATTAATTGTTAAGTAGTAGGCCTAGATCTAAGTTAATATCCGCTCGGTTCACAACAGAAATTTTCTCAAACGCAAACTGAACTTGTAGTTGTAACTTAGACCTAAGTTCCATTCATTACTTTTTTGTTGGCTAATCAACATTGATCATGTTGATTCATTATCATTATTTATCTTCAGCAGGTTTTGAAAAATGCTGCGTGAATGTATTGCAGTACAGTATTTGCCCGTCTTAATACACAGCCAGGACAGTAATGCTACTATATTGTGTGGGAATTCCCCAGCACAACTCTTTTCGAAGATTCGCGAAGCGAAGCCGAGGCGAGGCCGATGGGGACCGGCGAAGAAGCGGCGGGAGCGGCGCGCAGCGCACGGCTAGCGAGTACGAGTCCATCATTACTGGCCACACACAGTTTAGTTTTAGGCTAGACATTTAAATATTGAACAAATAGTATAGATCTAGGCCTAAATTGAAACATCCATTAACAGAGTAATTACCTCTTCATTATTCGTCATCTTTTCGAGGTCTTTTGGAGACTTTCAGTATCTTGGAAGTGGAATTCTGTGGGCTCACACAATTTGCATTACTTTTGTCACGTTTTATGCACACAAAAGTATGGAAAGCTTCTAGTTAGCCGAGGGCTTATTAAGTGCCAATGTTCAACCGTAGTATTATTTTATTATTCTTGTGAATATCATCGCCTGTAAAATGTCCATAACTTTCTATCATTTCGTTTCTTGATATGGTTTCTTTACCAAAATATATAAACAAATACAGTCTGAATGAACCCCTAGCAGCGCATAATTTCGGTTCGCCAAAGTAAATATTAAAAGCTACTCACAAGCTACAACATTAATCAACTTCACTTTTTTGCGGGTAGGCCTATAAACAATTACTGATTTTTAATGATCGATATGCTGTTTGATTTTATTCAATCATATTTGTTTATATTAATGGAATATACTAAAGAAAGAGAGAGAGAGAGAGAGAGAGAGAGAGAGAGAAAGAGAGAGAGAGAGAGAGCCTGAGGTTATCATTACTATTATTATTAGGCATATAGGGGCGGGGGGGGGGGGGGGGGTAAGCGCGGACACTTTTTTTTTTTTTTTTTTGGAGTCCAAAAAAAAATCGCAACGACTCAACCAGCCCAAAAGTCGCTCAGTGGGGGTGGGGGGGGGGAGGGGTAGTGAGCACATTTTTTTTTTTTTGGTCCTCGAAAATTTAAAAATTTGCACCCCCCCCCCCCAAAAAAGGTAAAAATCGCGTGATTTCACATGATTTTTTTCTCAAGGGGGGGGGGGGGGGGGCCGGGCCCCCTGCCCCCCCCCCCTGGATCCGCCACTGGGTGTTGTCTTCTTCTTGTTGTTTTCTATTCAAAGATGCTCTGGTTTTAATTTTCTGATCTTCAACTGTAATTAGCTCTGAAAATATCATTATTATGCATTTTGTCGACTGAATTCTAACGCTATTAAAATTAAATGGCAATTACTTTTCACAGACATAAAAGTAACTCAGGAGATGGAGTACGCATATGTCAGAGTTTCCGCGCTTCGCACGAGAAGCCGTGCTTACTACCGCCCCATCTCAAATTAAATCCTAGCTTCGCGCCTGCGATGATGACTAGTTTTGACGAAATAAACCGTATATTTATGTTGTCGAGGAAAATGACCATGTGCGCATACGATTTCTTTAGGAAAATTAATTTAGCCCCCGGCCCGGGTTTGTAGGGTTGACATTGGGACATCGGCATTAATATATTTGCCGGTAAAAGGGGTAGTTGGTGGCTACTTTTTGTCGGTAATCGTTGGCCTCTTCACCCCCCCCCCCCCTCCCCTCCCCCACTGAAACAGGTTTAGCGACGCCCCTGTATAGGGTTATAGACCGGACTCCGTAATACTTTGGATGTACCAGGAGTAGAGATATCCCGGAAAGGATACATAATGGTGTGCATATGTATGTGACTGTGTAAACAAATATGCATTTTATTCCCCTGACTGTGTCAATAATGTAAACAAAAGAGAGGTGATAAATCGTTATGTTTGGATCAGTTCTGCGGTCTGCTGTTTGTTGAAAGCTAGCTAATTGTCATTTTGTAATACCTTCCTTGTTTACCCTTCGTTTGCTTGAAGCCAGAAGGGCGTTAAAACTGTGTTAAAGTACTGGGGCTAATACCCTTGTCCTTTTGACTCCGAAGAGTAAACACTTCTGTCAGAAGCATGCAAACAGTACAGAAGTCCTGTTTTGAGGTTAAAATTAGCGATGACTTGTTGCTTCCTCAAATGAAGTCATAACAATCCACCTTTCTAAAACCTTTTTTTTTATCAAAAACATCCTATAATCATGCATTGACTCATATCATCTTAACAGAGAGGAGATGTGGGTGTTTTTTCAGTATTTGAACGGCAACAAAATAATGGAACAAACATTTTAGTTCAGTCATACATCACTTTCCTGATCGACGAGCATCTATTAAGTGGGATAGAAAAACTGAGATCATCCAGAGGACATAGCCTGAATCACCAAACACGATGGCGAATTTCATCAAGTTATCTATAATATTTCTTTTACTAGTTTCATCAGCCTGGGGTGAGTTGAATATAATCAAACCTGTATTGGTGGCAACCTCTCTATTAAGATCACCTGTGTATAGTGGCCATGCATTTTGTCTTCCTCGAGAAATAAGTGTGTTGTAGAACCTGTTTATATAGAGGCCACTAGCCTAAATGACGATATTATTTTGTATGGAAAAAGATTATCTGTAAGAAAGTATGAATTTAAAAGGGTCATATATAGGCATTTCAGTTTCCGTGATAATGTTCGTAGTTTACTAAATACTATTACATTTATTATGGTATGATTAGTATGAACTCAAATTGACAACTCAGTTAGCAGGTTTATTTTTCATCAAAGACTTGTAATCTTTATCACTGCTGATAATTGAAAGGCATAGGTATTTATACATGTAATTGCATATTGTAAATAATCTCTGCAAACATTTTATAAAGGTTATAAAGGTAGCAAACAAAATCATGATATGATTATTTCAAATCAACTAACCAAATTTTTATTCAAGGAGATGAATAATATTCTCAAGTTTCACTGATACCATAGACATACCTACTCGTTGTCATGATATCCAATATTCATCTAATGTTCAATTTTAGTGTGGATAATCAGGCGCGTAGCCAGAATTTGATGTTTTTTTTTTTTTTTGGGGGGGGGGGGGGGGCACATACATGTAATCGATCGAGGTAAAAAAAAAAAAGGGTCTAAAAAAATGCAACCGATCCTGGAAATTTAGGGGGGGCACGTGCCCCCCCCCCCCCCCCCCCGTGCCCCCCCCCCGTGCCCCCCCCCCCCGTGCCCCCCCCCCCCCCCGTGGCTACGCGCCTGTGGATAATATGCCATACTTGTATAGCGCATTTCACAAATATTTCCATATGCGCTGTACTAGAGAGAAAGAAAGAAAAGAATAGGGAAGAGTGAGATATGCTCAGCAAACATTAAATTTCTTTAAAAAAAAAAGTTTTATTAATAGAGACGTATTTTGAAAAAAGCGTGTTTTGAAGACATGAGTTTTTCTGTAAGGTAGATATTGTGCGCCTTCTCTTTTCGAAGCAATTTTGAATTAAATTGTCTTACTCTGTTGTCTTTGATCTTTTATAATTTAAAGTCTAAACATGCCTCCACTCAATATTGATTGGAAGTTATTTATCTCTCCCTCTCGAATATTATACCGTTGTGTTGGCTCATATTGGTGTGTTGGCTCAGTCAGTAGAGCGTCCGCCGCACAACCCCGGCCCCCCCCCCACTCAATGTTATTTAGGGTACGCATATGCTCGTTCCCTCTTTTTGAAAGCACCCCCTATCTGAGGACTGCCAATATTTCCGAACCCCCTTTCGCGGGCATTTCCCGGGCTTTTCCTGCCTTGGAGACCCCCCTAAATCAGGAAAAATGCTCAATGTACCACCCTAAATTCGGAATAATTTCTCAGGAGTCCAAAGAGATGAGAGAAAAAAAGAAAAAACACCCCCTTTTTAAAGAAATCTCCGGGTGAAAAGTCAAATACACCCCTTTTTTTACAATTCTCGGGCCGGACTTTGTCGCACGAAAAGTACCCCTTTACCGGGCATTTTGGCAACACGCATGCGGTCATTCCGACCTCTGAGTGGGGGGGGGGGGGGGGGAGCCGGGCGCACAACCAGGAGGATGTGGGTTCGAACCCCGGCCGCGTCATACCAAAAGACGTTAAAAGACGGGAGTTGCTGCTACCTTGGGGGGGGGGGGGGGGGGGGGGGGGGGGGGGGGGGGGGGTAAGAGGACACTTTTTTTTGGTCTCCAAAATCGCAACGACTCAGCCGACCGCTGAATAAGCATTTTTTTTTTTCAGGGGGATGCAGGGGGGGGGGGGATGATATCAGGGGGGATGTTTGTACAGGCCATCCCCCCCCTACTTCAAGCCAGGGGGGATGCAGCCCCCCCCCCCATCCCCCCGGGATTTACGCCCCTGCTTATCTTTACGATGTTTGTGTCGATTTTAGGAAGAAGTATTATACATGGACTAATGCGAGATAGGAGGAGTGACTCTGGTTCTTCTGGATCAAGCTCATCTGAGGAGAGACCCCTACCACCAGCACCACCAGCACCACCAATAACCACAACAACAACACCAGCAACAAGAACAACGATGTTGACCGTCACAACTGGCTCTTGTGCAGCAACCACTACCACCACAGTACTTCCGACCGTTTCTTCAACCACTGCAACAACGGAAATGTCCACAACTGAAATAACCACTGCAACAACGGAAATGTCCACAACTGAAGCGACCAGTGCAACAACGGATATGTCCACAACTGAAGCAACAACTGCAACATCGGAAATGTCCACAACCGAAGAAACCACTACAATATGTCCTCGCGAGGAAGCAGGATGTCCACCAGGATCCGTTTAAGTAACCGCATATAGTGTTACTCCTGAAGGCTTTACCACAACAGCAACACATACACCATCAAATAAATCGCCCAGTGCAACAACGGAAATTTCCACAACTGAAATAACCACTGCAACATCGGAAATGTCCACAACTGAAACAACCACTGCAACATCGGAAATGCCCACAACTGAAATAACCACTGCAACATCGGAAATCTCAACAATTTAAATAACCACTGCAACATTGGAAATGTCAACAACTGAATCAACCACTGCAACATCAGAAATGCCCACAACTGAAATAACTACAACTGAATGACGCGAAGATTTATGCCGCGTGGGACCCGCTTAAGTCACCGCAGATAGTGTTACTCCTGAAAGCTTTACCACAACAACAACATCTACAACATCAAATAAATCGCCCAGTGCAACAACGGAAATGTCCACAACTGAAACGACCACTAGCTGCAACATCGGAAATATCCACAACCGAAGAAACCAGTACAATATGTCTTCGCGAGGAACCAGGATTTCCACCTCCACCTACCAAGTAACTGGACACAGTGTTTTACTACAACAGCAACACCTACAACATCAAACAAATCGCCATCAGTTTTTTTCTTTTCTTTTCAAATTAGTTTTTATTCAAGACTCGTCAAAAAGTCCAAAGACTAAAAAGGCAAGTTTACATCAAACCATGGGCGTTAATCCTTACGTAATACTTATTGTTCAGGGGGGATGATCTATTCATTCATCCCCCCTGAACAATAGGTATTACGTAAGGATTGACGCCCATGCATCAAACATACAATCATATAAACAAAAGCATTCAAAAACATATATATATATATATAAATATATATTCATGATTGTTTGTGGTCGACTCGTAAATCATGCCCGAGAGTCGCAGTTTCAACCCTTCCAAAGATATTGACATTGGGAATTCTCGAGTGGAAAAACAAAATATCCGTATTTTTTGTTTTTTTGTCTTTTTTTGTAAGATAACATTGTTGTATAATACAAATTAATTAAATATTACAACAGTACGATACAAAACTTTTCCTATTGTAAGGCTACATTTTGCTGATATTCAATTACAACTCCGGAAACAGGAAACGGTATAACCCATTCTTCCCGCAGTAAATATGTGTCAATATTTGGGGATGTCATGTTACAATTTGATCATTACGATAATTTGCAATACACAGGAAACCGCTTGTTGTCTAACCCCCCCCCCCCCCCCGCAAAGCTCAAGGGAAATATTTCCAACATGTTTGCATAATTATTGTTTGACAGTTCTATTTGTTGTATAATTATCATTTGTTTGTTTAGTCGGAATCGTTTATAAAGCAAAGTTTAGATCCGTCATGTTCCCTCATCTAAATATGTGAGTCTTTTTTTAAATAGCGGTAAACGTGACCGGGGCGTTTGGATAATTGAAAAAATGATATTGATAAGTCTTCCTTCAATTTGACTGATAAATGTATATACGGTTAGCTGGTAAATTATTCATTCCCCTAGTAAATTTGATATTGTTGTGTTTTTCGTAACTCAAGAATGAAAGGTTGACTGGTTAAATTAGGGTCTTTATTGAATATTATTAGACGTAAGCTGTAGTATATCACATTCTCAAGATACATTAATCGGGAAATATTTATTTGTTATATCCTTTAAAAATTGCAAAACTTGTAAAGGTATGATTCATTTTGTAGCTGTATCATTGTGACGTGTTAGAGTTATCGGCTTGGAATAAAGCTTCACCAAATATCATAACGTATTTTGTGCATGCACTGATTTGATGACTTTTCATATTTTGTGGTTGATTCACTGTCTATTTTAAAGTTGATTTTTTTCTACCATTTCTGCTGCCACACATACAGAATTTCATTCCAGAAAAGATTAAATCCACTTTGGGCGTTTTAGAATTATTTAAAGATCCAAGGATCTTATACAATGTAGAAACATTGATTGAGGACCAGACAGTAATGAAAGTTGGCTTATTGTTTGTATTGTGTTCCAAGAAATAAAACTAGAAACGATCGACACTGCAACACTTTTAAGCATGCCCGTCGAAGCCACTACGGTTGGTACGGGATTGACCGTACCACTTTTTAGCCGGCCTAAAAAAAAAAAGAGGGAACAAAAGAAAGAGAAAGAGAGAGAGAGAGATAGAAATAGAGAATAAAAGAGAAGAGAAAAGAAGAGAGAAGGTGGAAGGATGATAAATGTCATGTAAGCATACTAGTCGAGCATGTTAGTCCGGCACACTGATCTCGTTTGGAACATGTAAGTCCAGCCTGACTGACCAACGATTATGTTCAGGCGCGGATCCACGGCCGACTCTACCGGCCTGCCCCCCCCCCCTAGACCCCCAAGACGGTAAACAAAAAATAGGATAGAAACGTAAATGTTATCATTTTCTAAACAAAAACGAAAGTGCCCCCCCCCCCCCCCACCGACCCCCGACCCCACCTTGACCACCCGTTCCCCCGCTTTTTCAACGGCCGGCTGAGTCGGCGCAAACAAAATCCTCAAAAACTGGACCAATTTTTTAAAATATATATGTGCTCTTATTTCAAACTTTCGCCATTCTGTTTTCTTATTTTACTGCTTCCATACAAATAAACTGGTCACAAGTGTTTAGATTGCCTCTAACTTCCTAAAATGCTTACAAGGTTTTGATTTAATTAAACGAACGCTCGCTGAATTCGATATTTTCCCACAAAGACATTTTTAAGCCCTTTTGTTTGAGGGAAGTTCTACATAAGTATTATCTTTCAAACGCTGTTGGAATTTAACCTTTTCATTTTTGGACTGCAAATGGCACCTTAACCCAGTGTCGGGTTTAAAAAGCACAAACAATACAACTATTTTGGTTATATAATAATAATAATAATCTTTTAAAGTCCACTCCAAATTTTATTAAGTGAAACCGAAAATGCAAATTCTGTTTGTCCAATTGATCGTGAGCCCGGCAGCCACTGAGCAGCGCCAGATCGACGTTGCTCTATCCATCCATTATTGTTGAACGCCAAACAAGGTAGCAGCAACTCCCGTCTTTTATTACGTCTTTTGGTATGACGCGGCCGTGGTTCGAACCCACGACCTCCCGGCTGTGAGGCGGACGCTCTACTAACTGAGCCAACATACCACTTGTGCCTTTGTGTTTTAGGATAGATATGCAAGAAAATTAAAAATCGGTTCATTCACTGCATGGATACTTGATGACAATAGGAGAAATCTATACCCATCCTTTGGTCTATCTTATTACGTCCTGTTGACAGGCGCCTACGCAGGGGGGGGGGGGGGGGGGGGGGTGGGTGGGGGTTGAACCCCCCTTTAATTTATTATATGTGTGATTTTGATGACCCTCCCCCCTTTAAAAAAAAAGTGACCCCCACAAAACTGACCTTACCCCCCTCCCCCTGAGTCGTCGCAAATTTTTGGGACCCCCCCCCCCCCGCGCGCTTATTTAGCGGCTGGCTTGAACAAATCCTGCGTACGCCACTGCCTGTTGATGATGATGATAATGTTTTGTTGATCTTTTGATTCACGGACGTAATCATCCCAAGATATGAAACATGAAACTGTAGATATAATGTTAATTAGACTATTACAAAATTGCTTCAGAGAGAGAGAGAAAGGGGAAGGGAGAGGAGGGGTGGACAGAGAGAGAGAGAGAGGGAGAGAACTTCATCATGCATGTACACGTAAAATGTAAATTGCGTCTTGCCGATGTTTATCACATCGATTAAAAAAGGAAACGACCAGGTGAATACACTTTTTTTAAATATTTCAGATGTATCTTTTAAGAACCATTCAACATTCTTTCACACAAAATACAACAACCATTCAATTTTCTCTCACATAAAATACAACAACCATTCAACATTCTTTCAAACAAAATACAACATACATATAGAAGGGGTAGGGGAGTGTATGGCACAAGCTAGAAAGGAGAGGGGACGATACATCTCTCGTCCTATTACTTTTCTTTAATTTTAATTTCTTTTAGGACCTATGTTCTTTTCTTTTTTTGACTACTATACAATATTGTATAAAATATTTTTTCTCACAATAACAGAACTTTGCTTTGTCTGTTCTAAATGAAAATGTAATAAGAACTCATTATGAAAGTAGGACCTACTGTGCTTTTATACTTGTATTAAATACAAGCTATATTACTATTTTGGGACAAAGATTTGAATTGATACTTTTTTTCTGATGTATTCCTCCATAGTTAACATTTTTTGTTTTTATTTCTTGATGAAGGATATAAATCACATGTACCATGCATTCTTTTCGAGACACCTGTACAATTATGGATCTTCAGTGACTGTTTCCTCAGAAACTAGTGCTAAGCTAGTCACAGATAAATTTTGTTAGCTCACTTATCGGACAGATGATGTCATTAGGTGAATGAGATCTGGAGCATTTTTTTTAGGGTGGAGCTTAGAAGGTCTGAACAAATTATTCTAAACAAATATTTAGAAATCTATGAAATATACTTAGATGTTTGAATAACAAAATATGATTTGTTTGCAGCCCTGCACATCAACAGGAATCAACTTATATTTGGATGTCACCCCACTTTTAAAGGGACTTGGTAACATTGTTAAGATGAGAGAAAATGGTGCTAAGGTAGTGAATTCAATGCTAGATGTACGTACAATTAAAGATAACATTGCATGTTAGAGGGTTAGTACAGTAGAAGAAATATAATAAGTAACTTTTCATACCAAAATGACACAGTTTTTGTTATTAAACTTCCAAAATGTTACCGAAATATCGCTTCTTGCTCTGTTGAATGTTTTTTTATGTTTCACGCAACAAATTTCCTGTTATTTTTTTCTGCACCCTTTCTCTCTCTCTCTCTCTCTCTCTCTCTCTCTTTCTCCTCGTTCTATTGCATGCGCTGATCCAGGGTGGCCGAGCGGGCCTTGGTCCCCCCCCCCCCCTGGCGCAAAAAAGGGCCCCCTGGCAAAAAAACTATGGTGAAAATGGCTGAGACATTGCCATGGTAACGGATCAATCAATATACACATTTTCAAATAAATAAACAAATATAGCGAAGATAACAGCATAATATGACAAATATTATATTTGAAGAAACACCGTTACAAAATGCTCTGCAAGTTCCATATTAAAGTGAATTTTTGAAAGTAGAATTTGGTTCTCAAGCGAATATCGAACGCTTCTGACAAATCCATGGATACACCAACATGTTGTGTCATATAATTGTACTAAAGCTAGATCGGTTGAGTGTTTTTCCTTGTACCGTAATGATTTAAATCAATACGGTTTCGAGGAAAAAACATTCAATCGATCTAGCTTTAATATATCTTTTGAAAACCCGGTAAAAACCTTTATAAAACCTTTTGCCAATTATCTCTCCTACAGGAGTTTAAGTATGCTAATTGGAATAGTGGGAATGGACCTGTAATTACTTATTTCGTGTGTATTATCTTTTTAAAATACAGGATTTCTCTAGGCAACTTGTAGGAACTCGGAACATTCCCAGGTGTTAATAGATAGATGGAAAATGTGAGTTAGAGGAGATAATACAATTTATATCAGGGGTATGATAAAGGGAAGCACTAATTTTTAGCGCGACCCTGTAATTTGCATGAATACAGATTTTTCTTTAGAGGTTAAATTAGGATTTGTTGGACTAAACCATGATGAATTTGTAGGTTTGGAAAGATTTTTGTGTTTTCTTGCCTATCAAATCATTTACAAGGGCCCAGGCTGATATCATATTTGATTCCACTCTACATAATACATTTGTCAGAATAGTACATTTATCGAGAAGCTCGGATGATGTTATAATTTTTTCATTTCGGTTTTATATGTTCCAAATGTTTTATAATCGTTTTTGTTTTATACAGTAGGTGTAGTTAGATTTTTGTATGTATAGGGTATGTATGGGTCATGGGTGGTAAAATTGCATTATTATATTATTTATGGCATTTTACTGCGTTTATTATTTTTGTTAGGTGGGCCCATCGGGCAGGTGCGGATCCAGGGGGGCCGAGCGGGCCTTGCCCCCCCCCCCGCAAAAAGAAAGGTGAGAGAGAAGAAAAAGAAGGCAAAGGAAAAGGGAAAGAGAAGTGAAAAGGAAAGAAAGAAAAGGAAGAAGAAAAAAAGGGGGAAGAAGGAGATGGGGGGGGGGAGGAGGGCGAGAGAGCCTTGCCCTCCAAGCTGTTGCCTCCCCCCCCCCCAAACCCATCAACAAAATAGGAGAGAAGGAAGGAAAGGGGGGTAAACAGGAGAAGAGGAGATAAAGGAAAGGGAACAAAGAGGAAGAAGAAATGAAAAAAAGGGTGGTATCAGTTGCAATTTTCTCGCCAACAACGTGTGGATCGGGGGGGGGGGGGGGGGAGGCGAAAGGCCCTTGCATCCCCCCTTCCCCAGCAAACCCAACAAAAAGAGAAAGAAGAAAGATCAGTTGCGATTTTCCCGCCCCCTGGACCTCACGCCAAATATAGTGTCCTGCCAGTGTCACAAATAAGGTATCAATATATGCTCATTTGACGGTAATTTAATGCCTTAACCCCCTGAGCTTCCAGGGGCTCCGTCCCCTGGACCCGGTATCGCAAAATATGCTCATCTTACCGTAATTAAATACCTAAAAAACCCTGAGCTTCTGGGGGCTCTGCCCCCTCGACCCGACCAGGGGGCCTAAAACGGGCCCCTAAATGCTTATCTGACCGTTATAAAATACCTCAAATCCCTGAGTTTTAGGGGGCTCAGCACCCTGGACCCCACGCCAATAAGTGACCTGCCAGTGTCGTGAATAAGGTATCAAAATATGCTCATCTTACTGTATTTAAATGTCCATAATGTCCTGAGCTTCCGGTGGCTGCGCCCCTTGATCAACCGGGGCTTTGCGCCCTAGACCCCACGCCAATTTATGCTACGCTCTATCTGATCGTAAATACTTAAGCCTCCCCCAAACCACTTTGACAATTTTTCAGCGGGGCCTGCATGTAAGAGTGGGCTGAAGCGGATTTTGTTTCTGCCCCCCCCCCCATTTTTTGTTGTTGATCATTACGCCACTGCTAGTCACCCTTTTGACTAACATTTGGCTTGTCAAACAGTTAGTCCGTCCGAGTTTAAAATAGTCCATCCAAATGTATAAGGTAGTCCAGCGAGTATGACTAATGCCAAACTAGTCCATCCAGTTAGCAGTGGCAATTAAGTCTGACATGTCGTCCGAATATCGTAGCTAGTCCATGAGGTTAATCTAGCAGGACTGACTTGATTTCACGTTAGTCCATCAGGCAGTGGCGTACGCAGGATTTTTTTTCAAGGGAGGTGTTTTAAAATTTGAAAATCGCGCCGAAAATTACGCGACGACTCACCCAGCCGCTGAATAAGCGGGGGTGGGGGGGGGGGGGGGGGGACACGTTTTGTTTCGCTTCCTTGAGCACAATTTCTTTATTTTGTTTACAATTATAACAAATTGGGGAGGGGGGCTGTTTACCCCCCCCCCCCCCCCCCCCTTCACTGCGTACGCGCATGCTAGCAGGGATCATGGCCAACTTGAACACCCGATAGTCAAAATGGGTACCGTCTGAACTAGCTCTTTGTTAGGCCAGCAGAAGAATTTTAGTTGCCAGTGAGTAAGCTAGTACTGTGTTCGTCCGGAACACGTCTAATACGTCTACATACTTTACGTCAATATGCGTTGGAGATAAGTATGGCATAGGTTCAAATCATGTCATAATCATAGGTTAGAAATAAGATTTGGGTACGCTAGACATTATCTCGATGTATGTCGACTTATTGGTAACTTACAAGTAACGTGTGTGAACGTACGTCTTGCCAATTAAAGGACCTTTGTGTCGGGCTGGGATTTGAGCCACGTACCTTGCGATGTACAGTTTGCCGACTTATAGACCACAACACCTCTATGTTGTGCAAGTATACTACAAAGCCCTGCATCTTCTTCTCACCCTTGAATCAGGGTGATTGATAGTCCTCTGCTTTATCAGGGTACTTTTTATTTCATCAAAATAACGTTTCAAAAACTAGGAAACCTTAAAATTGCCACATTTTAGTTCAATTTTGATTGATAAAAGAAGCATAATGAATCGCGTGCTCTCGTGAAGGCCACCGCAGCGCTTTACAGTACAACCTGAAGTTGATAATGATGATGAATCACTTGATCAAATGTCCCCTCAAAAGTAGCCAAAACACTTGACTGGCGCCAATTGGTTATGATAATCATGATAATCATGATTGTTTGATTCCAGTAAATCCTTACCAACTACCATCAAAAGTTAGATCTGTATCCCGCTTTGGAGCAGCTATAATGATTTACTTGCACTATTCATCTAGGGCTCTAGGCACTCGACACGCACACGTATGATATTACGCCAACGGCGGTCTCTGCACTTAACTGGAAGAAGAAGAATTTCTCTATAAATGGCCTGCACACCAGCGCCACTGGCATATCGAGAGAGGGAGATCTAGAGACGTCTCACTGTAGAGTAATCGACCAGAACCAGAAATCATCATCCTCATCATGTTGCAGCTTCTGCTTATCTGCCTGAGCTCCATGGTGCTCGCGGCCAACGCCCAGTGCTCCACCCTAGTCAACAACTGGGAGGAAATCCCTGATTCTGAAGGCTTCTGCTACCAGTATTACGGTACTCCGGCAACCTGGGCCGAGGCGAATACAAAGTGCCAGAGTTTTGTTGGAGGCGACCTGACTTCCTTAGACGATGAAGCCGAAGCGAATGCGATCTATGAGCATTGGAAGACCGTGGGAACAAACAGCACTTCGGTAAATTATCATTCTCTCTTCCTTTTCAATTCCCCCCCCCCCCCCTTCATCCTCCCCATTAATTGCATGTGATTAACTTTAAATAGTCGCCGCATTTATTTTCTTTGACAAATCGAATTGGCTTTCTTCGACTCTAGATCTCCCCCTCTCTTCATGATCGCCCCAGTGTCAAAATCGTCCAATTTCGCATAAAACAATATGTACCGATCGATTGACAGAACGATTACTTTGTACAGCACAAAGGCTTTGCCCTTTTTTTTTTTTTACACCCGTATAGAAAAAAATATTGCACTGGAAACATTTGATTAATCTTAACGCATTAGGTATTGCTATCATATGGTATGGTAAATACAACGTGGCACTGTTAGAGTGTCAAAAGTGTTAATGGCATTTTATTCATAACGATTTAAAAGATCAAACATTTCATTTTTGTTTAATGAAGAGAGAAATAAGAAACCTGAAAAAGAAGAAGAAAAAATATGAATCGGTTCGGTAGAGACGAATTGACTTTTAGATTATCAATTATCAATGAATTATGATTGTAGTACTTGTTTAAAAAAAAAAACAATATTGCTTATGGGCAGCCATCCTTCAACTAGAATATAAAACTTTAATTTTTCCATTGCTATGCCCTTTGACTACGAATTAGTGTGCAATATTGTACAAATATTGACTGCTCATGAGGATGATGGTGGGAACTATCACTCCCAAGGTGGTGTTCATGCACACCGGCCCTTCTATCATCCCGGTGTGAACACCACCGAGGGAGTGGTAGTTCCCACCATCATCCGAGTACAGAGCAGTCCATATTTGTTTTATATACCTCATCCTTTTTATTGATTCATGATTAGGTTTAGCTGTAGGTCTAGATCTAGCTCTAAAAAACAGGAAACGAGATCAAGAGGAATTCACTCACCAGAATAAGACAAATCCAACTTCAAGTAAAAATTAAAGGCAAGAGTATTGAATTCCTACGCGCTGCGCGTAACCGTGCGCGCGATTGCGGTAGCCTAGCAACTCAAAAAATTGGTGTGCGCAACTAAGTCGCGGGAGGGGTTAGGGGTCCTATCTCAGGGTTTGATAGTAGCTATCAAACCCTCTGACGTAATGATAATTGATAGATCGAAATGCTCTTTTACATGTGATATAGTTTTGACCAATCAGTGAATGACAATCTATGTATGAGGTATATAAACACATATCGACTACTTTGAGGGGCACGGCAAAAGCTATTATGTCCAAAACGAAGGCGAGGGGCAGTCTCGCGATCGTCGATGACTTATAGTCTTTACCGTGACGCAATAAAAGCACCCGATGCCGGATGCTTTTTTGTATAAATTCCTTCCACGTGTAAATTCTCAAAAAGACATTTCAAGAAAACATGGATGTTAAAATGCACTTTTACTTTATACACTGTAAAAAAGAATTTGTTCATTGGTGATTTTTACGTATTTTTTCAATGTAGAATTTACTTGAAAACATTAGTTTTGCCACTTACGCACTAAATTTAAGTCTTGCTAACTCAAACTTTCAATTTAGTAGAACATACGTGGAATATTTAAGTAAAATCAAATACATAAGAACTTTAAGTAATTTCAGCTTGTATTAATTTAGTAATTTTAACTCAAAATCAGAAATTATACGTATTACTCAAACAATTTATGTTGATTATTCTTATCTTTTTAAAGTAAGGACCGATGCAGTGCGTAATAGAAATATTTACATAATTTATGAATTTTCATTAAGACCAAATTAAACTCTTTTTTAAATAAAACAATTCTTTTTTGTGGTTGAATGAAAATTTAAGGATTTTAAAACATTTACTAATTCATTTAACATGGCTAAGCAAAGACAAGACAATTTTTAATTGTTACCCAGTTCAAAACAAATAAAAACTTGATATTTCAGGAAATTGTCAACCAATTTTCCTTTTAAGATGCTACGATCAAGTATATATAAAATTTGGAGCCTTTCAATATGTGTCGAATTGAAGCGTATGTAATAGTTTGTGATGGTGGTAGATATATATATACGGTTAAATCTTAAATAGAAGTAGTGAATGATTAGTGGATGTTACTTGTTAGATTAGATGGGTACCAAATCGTGCAATATGTAATCCTATCATAGCTTTTTTTTAATTATCTAAAATGATTACAATACTTAAATTATTTACGTTAATGTAACTCGATTTAACTGAGTAAAAATTTATTCAGCAAAATAAGTAAATTCTACTTAAGATGCCGTAGGTAATATTTACTTAATAAAAATAAGGCAATTCTTTTCCTCAATTTTATTGAGTTATTTCGACTATTATTTTTTACAGTGTAGGAACATTACCCGTATAAAAGTATCGCGCGTTTATCAAATCACTGCACGCTTTCATTGATATCTTCACGCTCACGCATTCTATTGTACGTGCAAGTAGAAATTTGCCTTTGTCAACATTTTTCGCTTTACTGCCAATCAGCCAGGAAAGAATTCATGCCTGCTGTTTTGATTCTCACAAAGCGCATCAAGAGCCAGCCAGCGAATCAAATTTTATTTTATCTTAGTAAAAAATATATGGATTTTCTTTTTCTTTTGTTTGTACCAAGTGTTATGTAGTTTATTTGTTATTAATTCGCTTCGAAAAAGCACTTACTAAATGCATTGCATTATATAACTCTCGTTATTGCTATTCTATTGTTATAATTATTATTATATTATTTCCAAACAAAAAAGTTGTAGTAGTATTTTTAGTAGCAAGAGTAGTAGTAGTAGTAGTAGTAGTAGTATCATTATTGTATATTTCTTTTAATAATTATAATTGTAATATATATCATCATCATCATCATCATCATCAACATCATCAACATCATCATTATCGTCATCATTATTATTATTATTATTATGATTACTAATACTATAATTGTTATTATTATTATTACTGCTATTTATACTATTACTCCTATTATTACTATTACTCCAATTATTATTATTACTCCTATCATTACTATTACTCCTATTATTACCATTACTCCTTTTATCGTCCATACTTATGTAGGGCTACTGGATTGGTCTAACTGATCTTCACAAACCAATGAGGAGACCGCTATGGACAGACTGGACGAGAATTCGGTATACAAACTGGCAAGCTGCTCAACCTTCCTCGGACACAAACGACAACTGCGCTTACGTTGCCAATGAGGGCGCTGAAGGCTCTGAGCGCAAGAAGTGGAAAGCGACCTCTTGCGATGACGCTCTCAAACCTTACTTTTGTGAGAGGAAGCTTCGAATCTAATAATTAGTTACATTTCATCTCGGTTCATAATTATAACCCACACGAGAATAGGAAATTTCCTAGTCACATTAATATTTTTTGTTGGTCTTTATTAATAATTTGTCATGCGTATGAAATTAATTGCACTCTTTTTTAGAAACACCCTGACTCTAAATGGTTAGATGATTTAAAGAATATATGCTGGTAAACTTGTTACAGAAAACGATTGGCTAGTACGCAGATTCGTTAGTAAAAAAGATATTACGTTAAGCTTCATAGACACTCCCAAAGTGTCAATATCTATCATTATATAGATACATGGATGTCCTGGGCCTTAACAAAAATCCCTACAAATGTTTTATAACAAAAAAATGTTTGTTTTTATTGGTGACATTTATACAAGAGTAGCCGATTGTCACGAAAAGTAGTGGTCTTCAATGAGGCCCTGTTTGGTAACAAGAAAATGCAAAAACAATCATGAAATAAAAATTGGTTGTGAACGTTCAAAAACCTACATCTAAGTTGATTTTGATAGAGTGTTCATTTTCCACTTTATTTCTTTGCTGAGTATAGATGCGGTTGGTCAGCATAATTTGTTTCCGCCCGTATATTTAACTCGAAAGTTTAGATTTCTCAGATTCTCACTTAACCAATATATATATATATATATATATATATATATATATATATATGTATGTATTTATTTGTAGTATAATAATAATAATAGGGTAGCATTGTCAGTTACAAAATTGATTTCTATATTTGACCTGTTGGCCCAGACAAAAATATGATTTAATGTCTAATTAATAGCAAAATTGTTAAAAAGTACATGTAGCAAGTAATAATTTAAGGCAAAATAAGAAGAATCTAACATCAATAATTACTCGCACTGATTAGTATTTCAAGGACTTGCATTTTCTTCTCAGTTGTTTTCTTTTTCATCAATGATTCTTCCATAAACGGCTTTATGATTTCATGTGGCAAAACTCTGCGTTAGTATCGTATTATAAATCAGTGTTCGAGCGAATTGAGCTAATTAAACTATCATTATAATTTTATCGAGACTGATTGCTCAGCAGATGTTTCTTTTTCGTATTCATTGATAACTTGTGTCTTCTTTTAATTCGATTAAGGGAATTATTTATTGATTGTCTGTCGGGATTAGTTGACTGGTTCTTGGACTGATTGTGAATTGAACTAATTGTTTGATCAATTGATTGATTGATTGTTTGATTGATTGATATCTTGGTTGGTTGGTCTCATTGATAAACTAACCAATTTATAAGTTGCTCACCTGATGGTTGGGTTAATAATTTCCAAAGCTCTTTGGAAACGCAAAGAGACTTTTTATAATGTGAAATGCGCTATACAAGAACCGAATATTATAGTTGATTATTTGATGAGTGATTGTTTAGATGACTGATTGTTTGGCTGATTGGTTAGCTAATTAATTGATTGGTTCGTTGGTTGATTGATCGGTTGGAAGGTTGATCAATTGGTTGGTACGTTGACAGGTGAGTAAGTTGGTTAGTCTGTTGATTGGTTAATTATTTGATTAGTTGATTGACCTATTGATTCACTGAGTAATTGATTTAAAATTCTTTGGTTGATTAATTGATTAGTTCTTTAGTCTTATTGATTTATGGATTGATAATTTGTTTCGTTGGTCTATCGGTGCGTCGATTAAATGGTAAATTAGTCGACTGATTGGTGTATAGGTTAGTTGATTGATTAATTGATTGATTAACTGATCGAATGAATGATTGATTAATTGATTGATTGATTGATTGATGATTGTTTGTCCTGTTTCTTGTCCCTTTCCTTCTCTCTTCCAATATATATATCTCCCCTTTCTTTCTCCCTTTTCTCCCTCTTTTCCTATTTGCCCATGTGTGCTTAATTTCCACACCCTGGGAAGCATTCCAGTCAGGCGTTAATACTTGACGCTCAAAAACTGTTTGTCCAACTATGATGGTCGCATCTTACCGGGTACCCATTTAACACCTCGGTGTAGAGTAGCAAATGCAGGTTAATATCTTGCCAAAGGATATTAGTGCCGTGTCGGGATTCGAACCATTGACCTTTGCATCTCCAGTCAAGTGCATTAAACCACTCAACCACGACACTCCTACACAGCACACTGCAAATGATCGCCCTGCTTGTAATTAATCGGGAAGGACTCTCTCTCTCTCTCTTTAGTTTCCTTCCGAAACATTTCGAGATACATGCGGGTATGCACTTGATCTTGTTATTAATCATATCAACCTGCAATTAATCTGACCTTCATTCTGAAGTACGATTGAAGCAGAGACGTGATATAGACTTTCGGTGGTTGAAGGGATCCAATTGCATGATGTCCTTACCAATTATGGTATCCTTGATAAAGTGAAAATGAGATAAATACACACCCGAAGGAAAAAACTGCTTATTGCCACACAACATTATTTCGAAATGCTTTCATGCCTACTTTACAACACAGCCAAAATACGAAAAAATAAGCAAACATTAATTTCAATAATGTTATAATTGCAAGTATCTCAGGAAGAAGAATATTAATACTGATGTGGCTACCCAGGGTAAACAAGACACACTATTTATCATTATCATTTTTATTGTTCTTACTATTATTATTATGATCAACAGGAGACACGAGAGGTTTTCATTGTACGGCCTTATATAATATATATATATATATATATATATATCTTAGACTCTATACAGTAGTTTAACCAACGTCCATGCCAAATTCAAAAGTAAGGAGAGAAACTGTGTTTGCGAAGAAAATCCTAACAACTAGGTCATGTTTTATCAAAATAATGTCTTATTTCTTAATAACCTTCAACAATTCATGTTTACAAAGACAAGCACAATCTTTCTTGCACCGACGCCCACGTGTCATCGATAGGCCCAGCTACAAGTTTCCTCCTGACCTTCGCGTGGCGCGGCGGGACTTTCAGGGTCATCTGTAGGGACAGACTCTTATCTGGCACTTAGTACACTTCCACAAAGTCTTGAGCTGTGCCTACCTCTGCCACAGACACTGGGACTCTTAAGCACAACGACCGACAAGGGTTTGTAACTGCAAAACTACCGGGAAAGCTAAAGAGTTGTGATTGGTTCGACATCATCGTCCAATAAGATGATGCCATGTAAAAGTTAAGTGGCGTAACGCGAGTCCAGCCACAGAGGGGGCTCTTTTTCCTCAATTCCCCCCCTCGTTATTCTATATGGGGGCTGAGTGCCCTAGTCTCCCCCGTAACTAGGTCACTGTTTTGGGGCGGGGTTTCGATTTGGGTTTCGATTTCGTATGTAGGAAAGTCCATGCAAGTTATCACTATCATGCGCAGCGAATTAAAGTTGTTATAATACCGCCGCATCTTCGAATCGCGTCACTCACTTCGCGCCGTTCACCAACTGAAGGAGATATCCGAACGTGTAAAAGATTTTTTGGACGAGGGGTTCCAAATCCAGACTTCGAAGGCGAAACTGATCATACCAGAAGGATATGAAGATCCTCCTGCTGCTTTCTATCCTGACGGCTTACGTAGCCTCTGGTAAGTTTGAGATGCTCAGTTTACTTAGTTTGTTTGTTTTAATTTCCGTCATATAAAACAAATAATACAAAAGATAATACAAAAATAACTACATTCCTAAACATAGATTATCATACATGATATACAGTTTACATAAGTGAGAAACTATATATATGCATTCATATGGAATTCTAAACGTGAACAAGTAAAACGGGATGTTTGTATCAAGTCAGAAAGAGAAGGGGGGCTTGGTATGGTTGATTTGATTTTGAAAGCTACTTCACTTAGATTATCATGGATATATAAGTTTTTTAATGCAGATGATGCAATGTGGAAGACATTATTTTCATTTTGGACTGAAAGAGTTGGTGGGATGCCGTTATGTTTACAGTATAATTGTCATATTAAACACATGAAAATGATATGTAAAAAAAGAAATTTACCAATGTTTTATATGGATTTGCTTTGCACATGGTCAGAAATTCGATATGTAAATAAGTTTGAATTAAAAGATATTCCCAATGAAATACTTTGGAATAATAGTAATATTGTAATTGATAATAAACCTCTGTATTTCCCGTCGTGGATAAAAAAAGGAATTTGTCAAATCAAACATGTTATAAATCAAGGTACATGGATAGATAACTCTCTATTCAATAACCATTTTGATGTAAAGAATCTGTTGTTTTTATTTAAAATGTCAAAATTAAAAAAAGCATTCCCAAAATATTGGTCACAAAATTTACGTTTAAACAAAGTTTCAAGCCTCAATGAAACAATGTACATTGAGACAACTTTAGATGTTATAAACGTTGAATTTACTACGGAGAAAAGTTATTGTAATTTAATGTTAGAAAGGAAAAAAGAGAAAATTGGTTTCCATTTTTGGCAAAATATTTTAGGCCTTCCAGAAACATTTGTTTGGAAAGATGTATTTCAGTTCAAATTTAATAACATAAGAGACAATAAGATCAAACAATATAATTTTAAATTAATTCATAGAATATTGCCATCTAAAGACAATCTCTTTATATGGAAAATCGTACAATCTAACGAATGTGAAATTTGTCGTGAAAAAGAAACTATTGAACATTTTATATTTCGTTGCAAGAAATTAAGAGTTTTCTGGAAAATTATCTCAAGAATTATATATTTCATTTTTAAAATAGAAATTGAATTGATATGAACATGTTATTGATTGGATATAAAATAGACAACAGAACATTTACTTTACTTAATATTTTGATAAATTATGCTCAACTGGTTATTTACAAAGACTACGTAAAGCGGAACTTTGGAGAAGTACCAACCAATCCAAAGAGGTTAATAAATAATTTTATTTCATCATTAAAATGTTATTTGAAATACAAAGAAAATATAAAATACTTCGATATTGAGGAAGTTAAGAAAGTATTAGAAATGTTAAAATGATCATTTTAAGATATCAGTTTAATCTTGTATATAATTCATGTTTCATTTTACTTGTTTTGTAAATGTATATATGTATTTTGAAAAGGAACAATAAAGTCCCTCTGAAGAGGTAAAGAGAAGAAAAAAAGTGAGAAACATTACGTGGCATTAAATTGAAGAAAAATGTATTGAGAACGAAAGAATTTACAACGAAATAATCAAAAGCAGAGAAACAGACGGCAGGATAGCCCATTTCTGATTACAATTGCATAGTGCAGCTGGTCTTCCATTGGAACCAGTAAGAAAACGAAGAACTAAAAGTATTAGAAAAGAATAAGATGAAGAAAAAAACTGGACAAAACGAACAATGGCATTAAAAACATATATAACAAAGTCTCACGGTAACAATTAAATACATGCTTAATTGTAGGCCTAATGGTAGACCTATACTTACAACTCTATCTTTCTCATTATTTATTTACTATCCTAACAAGCCCATAGCTGTTCAGTACATTATAATGTTCTTTAAGATCATAACATTAAAACACCTCCCTGATAACATCAACAATTTCACAGTAACACAATATACAGTGTTGAAATGTTGTTTTCTCAGATGTTTGAAACACGTTAATTTAATCTGAAGTGTTTGGATGATTATTGGTTGGATGGCTGGTTGGTTTAACCAGACTGCTACTAAAGCATGTGTATGATTGTAAGTATATAACCAGGGGACCGGCGGCTTAAGTCCTCTCCGAGGGTCTTGGTATTGGGGATTAATGTCTAACCAAAGAGCACTAGCGCATCAACTTGTTTCATAACCCGGGACAACCCGCATAGGACTCCAATGCTCTACCACTTTGCTATTGTGCCTCTGTCAGTGTACTAGTGATATGTTATGGACTTCTTTGTTGGTACATATAAATGATTATTTGGAATGGGTAAATAAACAAATCTCGTAATCTTAGATAATTATCCAAAATATGAATTAAAATTGGCCTTTAATAATAGAAAGCCTGTGTCATCGATGACAGTGTTTATCCATGTAGCTGCAAGTGATTTGAAATGTGTCTGAAGAAATGAAACCTTTGTACGACATAGACTTGAACTTGACCATGCTGTATAGAATATTACCATGCAGTGTTTTTTCCCTTCTTTTTCCTTACTAGTATACTTTTTCTTGTTCATTTTTCCTACTGCGCGTAGAGATGTTCACAAATGTATTATGCGCTTTATAAGTACTTTATATATTACTGTACTATTATTATTATTAGACGTACCAATAACATGAATGATTTACTGTATTGTAATGTATCAAAATTGTATTTATTAAAAATAGTCCAAAAATAGCCCAAAGGCTAAATTTGTAAATTCACGAAATGAAATATCTTACAACTCTATAAATATATCAAAGTCATTCATTAATATGAAGGATACAAAGCGATACAGAGAGAGAGAAAGTGAGAGAGAGAGAGAGAGAGAGAGGGGGGGGGGCGAGGCGAAAAGAAGTGAAAAGAAACAGCGACATGGAGGCAGAGGTGTAACAGTCTAGAAGTAAAAATTGCATAATAAGTGAGTAGATTTATTAACTAAATAATCATCTGTTATGTCACTTGATACATTATAAATTATAGAATGATATGAATAACCTATGTAATAGTCACTAGTCACTGCAATTTTTGTTTAATTAAGGAAAGAAATATGATTTCTTAATGAAGCTAAATCATTATACCCTGTCCCTTGTGTCGCCCATTATTTTGTATATTGTACCCTTTGTTTATACAAATTCAAGACAGATAATATATGGCCGTTTGAAATAATGATGTTGCTATTGGAGTAATATAATACAAACAGTCAATGTATATTTCTGTCATAAGAAACTGCAGCGCATTCGACATTTCATGTTCCTATCTTTCACTCTATCGGCCTGAAAATATTAATATGTAACTATTTTCTTCTGAATATAGGTATTGTTCTTCGTTAATAAATTACATTACGAGCCGAATTTCTACTGAACCAAAACATTTCTTCAATACCTATACACCCTGACTTTAAATATATGCTCTGTTTTATCCAACGTTTTTAATGAGTATTATTTTAGTTTTAATATGTGTTTGTATACTTAACATTTTATTGTATGAACTAAACGGCCACTTTATAAATATCGTACTTCGGTCAATTTGAGCCTTAAAAATATTTAGAATTTCTTTCAACCGTTAAGGAAAGTCATACAGATGAAGACGAGGAAGAAAAAGAAGACAAACAAGAATAGGAAAAAAGGAAGAAGAGAATGAAAAGGAGAATAAATAGTAGCAGTACTACTAGTTGTTGTTGTAGCAGTTATAGAAGTAGTAATAGTATAGAAGAATAATAAGAAGAAAAATAGCAAAAATTAGAAGTGGAAAAAAAGTAGGAGGAGAGGACAAAAAGGAAAAGAAAATTAAGAAGTAGAATAGGAAGAAGAAGAAGAATACAAAAATAATCCTGTACTTTTCTATCATCTTAGTAGGCTCATACTTGGTATGTTTCTCCCATATGCAGGATATGCCATTACCTGTACAAAATGCTTCGAGATAACTTCTCCAGACCCAACCTTCCCACTGCCCGTGGACCCCAGTCTAATACCTTGTTCGAACCCTGGTGAGACGGTGTGTGATGGAGGCGTCACTAGCTGTATGACGACGACAACAATAACGCACTTTACTCGTGACGCTGGTAAGAACATTTCTTGTTTGTCCCCCCCCCCCCCATGCTTGATCTTGAGTCCCGAAGGGGGTAGGAGAACATGGAACTAATTAAATTACCATTAATTCACACCTTTTTCTTCTCAATTGAACAATTGTTTGTTACCGACAATTCGGCCACATATTTATTAATGACTAACATTAACGAACATATTTTAAGACTTGATATTGAGTTATTTTATGAATTACCACTAACAAATCACTCTGATAATTCCTGTTTTTAACCTGAATTAAAGAGTTAAACCTGTCTTACCGACCATTTACTTACACCGGCTACTGGACCCCCCCCCCAGGAAAATAACTGTGTCGTAAACTTACTATGTAAATGTCACAATGCATTATGTATCCCTTAGTCTTCACCTGGGCGCGAATAGCGGCCATCGATATAGAGCTGAGCCGCAACCTATTCATTTTTGTCATTCATTCTTTGTTCAACTGTACCCATAGGTCCACTTACGGTGATGCAGCTGGCTCGCGAATGCGGATTTCCTTTCGCTGGTTTCCTTCCATCTGGAGACACCTGCGCGGATGAAGCCACCACCGCAGCCATCACAAGTCAAATTGACCCGACTACGATGGTTCCACCTGGACTTGGGCTGACGTTCGAGGACTTTGAGGCCAGTTTCTGCGTCTGTGACAGCTCCGACAGATGTACCCCGCCCTCTGCGGCAACCATGTTTATCCCAAATGTAGGATCTGCTATTACCTGTACGATATGCTCCGAGCTAATTTCTCGAGACCCAACCTTCCCAATACCCGTGGACCCCAGTCAAATACCTTGTTCGAACCCTGGTGAGATGGTGTGTGATGAAGGCGTCACTAGCTGTATGACGACGACGATGACGATGCACTTTAGTCGTGACGCTGGTAAGAACACAATGCCCGTTGCACACAGGGCGTTTTTTCGATTGCGTCATTACCATATCTAATATAATTATTCTGTTTTCCTTAGCTCGTACGTCAGTAAGTTTATAGCACATTGTCTGCACAGATCAGGTTTGAATCAATGTGGGTACTGTCTCTTTTACTTGGTGCGTCAAAAACTGCATCACTGCGTCACTGACGCAGTCCTACGTGTGCCTCCTCGTGTGTCAGGGTTGTTACATCGTTTAATGCAAATGGATGTATCCTCTTAATCAACATTTCTTGTTCGTGCCTCTTATGCTTGATCTTGAGTCCCGAAGAGGGTAAAAGAACATGGAAATAATTAAATTGCCATTAACAAATATCCTTTTTTTTTCAATTCAACAAGTTTATTACCGACAATTTGGCCAAATGATTAAAACTAAAGACCAGTTATGGTCATGCGATTGCATTGTGAAAGAAACAATGTGAAATCGATCAGAAAAGGTTGATCATCTAGCATAGATGTACTGCAAGGTTCTGGAATCATCAAAATGATAAGATATTTGGCCAAGTCTTCATGAAGTTAGAATCACTGTACACAGAAAGATGTATATGGGACTACACACACGTGCGCGACACGTGCATTTGTATCTCTCAACAGGCAAGAGATACACTAATTTACCATATATATCAATTAGTAGGCGGTTTTCCGTCAACATTTTTATCATCATGTATTATTCAAAACATATTCTTTCACATGATTGGTAATAAGAGCTTCCATTTCATTTTTTTTTAAATTGGGGCGTTTCCAATACTGGTCATTACCTTTAATAGTGGCTCACATTAACGAACATATTTTGAGACTTGATATTAAGTTTGTTTATGAATTACCACTAGCAAATTACTCTGATAATTCCTGTTTTTAACCTGAATCAAAGAGTTAAACCTGTCGTACCGACCATTTACTTACAACGGCTACTGAGCCCCCCCCCCCCCCCCCCCCGCAGAAAATTACTGTGTTGTAAACCCAATATTTAAAGGTCACATGCCTTACAGAGCCAATGCATTTTGTATCCCTTAGTCTAAATACGGGCGCGAATACTGGCCTTCGATATAGAGCTGAGCCGCAACTTATTCATTCATGCCCTTTATTCTTTGTTCAACTGTACCCATAGGTCCACTTATGGTGATGCAGGAGGCTCGCGCCTGCGGACCTCCTTTCGCTGGTTTCCTTCCACCCGGAGACACCTGCGCGGATGAAGCCACCACCGCAGCAATCACAAGTCAATTTGATCCGAATACGTTGGTTCCACCTGGATTTGGGCTATCGTTCGAGGACCTTGAGACCAGTATCTGCGTATGTGACAGCTCCGACAGATGTACCCCGCCCTCTGCGACAACTAATGGTTACCCACAACCTGAAGCAACAACTAGTGCTGTTGGAGAAGGTAATAAGAAGGAGGGGGAAGTGAAGTCCACAATGTCGCCTTTTTATATTCCTAATTCTCTCCACCAAGATATCCCCTACGTAATGCACGCCAAAAATGACATGATCTCTAAATTTATACGCCCAGTGCGATTAGGCTTTTTCACGTCATCTTCGGTTTGGAGGAGGTTTGTGGGTTTTTTCCTTTCTTCATGCTCGTTTTTTTTTTAATTGCAAACTAATTACAAGGTACATCATGATCATAAACAAATCTTATAATATGTACATCATCAACGTTAAGAACTTACATCGTAAATTTATCATAAAGAAGGATAGCCACATAAGCTGAGCTTGAAGGCGTGGTAATCCTTTATATAACCTAATGATTCTTACGTAAAAGCAAATGATGTTGGGGATAGGAGTGAAACAGATGTATGAGAAGATCCACAGTGATAAAGGACAAAATGTTTACATTATTATGTACCACGCCTCTGGAATCAGCTGCCCCCGAAAAGAATAAAGACTATTAAAATGGCTCCTCATTTGAATTGGGGAAAGATTTAATGAAGTATTGTAATAAAGTCATGTAGTCATCATTCACTTACACGAAGAGGGTAATAGAGCACTGTCCCATGGGGTTTTTATGCCTCCGTTACGAAGTAGCCGGAGGCATTATGTTTTCGGGTTGTCCGTCCGTCCGTCCGTCCGTCCGTACGTCCCGTTCTCGTGATCGCGTTATCTGAAGAACCGATCGATGGATTTTTGCCAAACTTTGGTCATGTATGTATCTTGCAGAGCCGATGAACTGATTAGATTTTGGGGTCACGAGGTCAAAGGTCAAAGGTCACAGGGCTCATTATGTATGCAAAAACAGCTCGTGATCGCGTTATCTCAAGAACCGATTGATGGATTCCTGCCAAACTTTGGTCATGCATGTATCTTGCAGAGCTGATGAACTGATTAGATTTTTGGGTCACGAGGTCAAAGGTCAAGGGTCACAGGGCTCATTATGTATGCAAAAACAGCTCAGATTTGGGTTATCTCAAGAATCGATTGATGGATTCATGCCAAACTTAGGTCATGTATGTTACTTGCAGAGCCGATGAACTGATTAGATTTTGGGGTCATGAGGTCAAGGTCAAATGTCATGCGGCTCATTATGTATGCAAAAATAGCTTGTGATCGCATTATCATTAGAACAGATTGATGGATTCCTGCCAAACTTAGGTCATGTATGTTACTTGCAGAGCCGATGAACTGATTAGATTTTGGGGTCATGAGGTCAAGGTCAAATGTCATGGGCTCATTATGTTTGCAAAAATAGCTTGTGAACGCTTTCTCACTAGAACTGACAGATGGATTACTATTTAACTCAGGACATCTTGCAGAGCAAATGAACTGAGTAGATTTTAGGGTCATGAGGTCAAAGATCAAAGGGTCATATGAGAAATTGCTTGTAACCACGATATTCTGAGAACCTGTTAATGGATAACGAAACTTGAATTTGAAAAATTTCTTCTGTTTTGGTTTGTAAACTTGCTCTATGACGTAGGCATCATTTTCGACTGCGCGCAGTCGAAGTTCCATCTAGTTGTATTTAGTCTTAGCAAGATTGCAGCAATGGCAATGTATTGGAAGGTTAAGAAGCCAGCTTTGTGATATAGTCAATAGTTTCTGGACACCTACCCTCTGGGCATCCACCCCGGAGAACCACTACCCTCCCCCAAACGACTACCCCCTAGGAGAACTACCTCAGAGGACAACTACCCCCTAGAACCTCATTTGATATGTGGATAATACATATGTGACCTTTGCTTGCTAATGTTTTGACCTCTTTTATTGTATAAACTATGATATTTTTTCTCGTTGAAAAGCGTAGATAAGAAGTTCCCGAAATCGGCTCCTAAAAGAAAGCCCTCCCTCGTAATTTAATTTGAACATATCCTAAAGCCCCATGCTTTCCATTTGCACGTTGATTTCGAAGCAGTAGCCTGTACGAAAAATAAGGAGAGGGTAAAAATGAAAATAATGACACAAATTAAAAAAAGGGAACATTTACGAATATTGTTTATTTACAGAAGAAAACGTAACCTTCAACAATTTACTTTCCCGTCTCATGTTTAGAACAATCCATCACTGACATACGTTTGGTTGGTGGAGACAACGATTTTGAAGGAAGGGTAGAGATTGAACACGATGGCGAATGGGGAACCATCTGCGATGACTCATGGGATCTGGACGATGCCACGGTAGTCTGTATAATGCTTGGATTCGATGGGGCGTCTGGCGCTCCTCGCTACGCCCAATTTGGAGAAGGTTCGGGTCCTATTCTTCTGGATGATGTCCTGTGCACAGGGGACGAAGCCACTCTGACTGATTGTTCACACCAACCTTTTAGACAACACAACTGTGGCCACACTGAAGATGCAGGAGTCATTTGTTATACCATAGGTAATGATTATGATAATAGTAATAATGATAGTAATAAAATAATAGGGATAATGACAATAATCTTGATTTATATCGCGCTTCCGGCTCAAAGCGATTTACAGATAATATTTCCCCATCCATCGGATTCAAGTCATCAGAGTTTGAGTGAAAAGCCTATCGAGCATGCCTGTTGTTAAAATATTCACGGTATAGAACCTTGAGTTTATGCTGCAGCAGATATCTCTGGAGCATTGACCTTTTCTTGAAACCATTGCGGTGCAAAGCGTACCAAAGAAGACGTATTTTGGCGAAATTATTACCGTACTGAACTTGCCAAATCTAACAGTATTGCATGCGACCTTCTGTAATCAGATCGAACAACGCCGAAATCTTCGCCATCCTGTACCATCAATGATATACGGTTCTTCGAAGGCAGCACCAAGACCAAGGGCCGAGTAGAGGTCGATTGAAATGAGTCCGCAACAACTTCTTCTCTATAAGCAATATACGTTTTTACGTGGAAGCACAAAATATAAAGGACATATCCAAATCTTTTACGAAACCATTTATCGCGCATTTTTTGGGGTGAGACCTGAGACCAATTCGGTTATTAGTTCACAATTCATTGTAATTCCATTGATCTAGACCAACCACCATGAACCACAACACTATTTTCGTCCAAAGCCAGAAACATTAATTACCGTTTTATTATCTTTCTGGAGGAAACGGTGTTATCTTGCACTAAATGTCCAAACAAATCCTTACAAATGTTTCTCTCTGTCAATCTGGTGAAATAATTTGCTACATCAACAGAAACGGCGATGCCCTCTGTTCGATTGATTGGTGGAAGTTCTATCAACGAGGGAAGAGTTGAAGTCCTGTACGATGGACGATGGGGAACTGTCTGTGACGATTACTGGGGTCCAGAGGATGCCGGCGTTGTCTGCAGGATGATGGGCTACGATGGGGCATCCGAGGCACCAGGCTCAGCTCGGTTCGGCCAAGGTTCGGGTCCTATCTGGCTTGATGATGTGATGTGCTCTGGAGAAGAGACCGACTTAGCTGAATGTCCGCATCAGGCGTTTGGAACTAACAACTGTGCTCATTCTGAAGATGCAGGAGCCATTTGCTTTACAGGTAACTACTACAATCCATTAATGCTTTGCTACTTAACGATATGTCTTGGCATCTGACGAAATTTGCTTACTTTGCTTACTAAGCATTACACAAATATTATCTAAAACTGAACCACGCAAATGCACATAATCCACTTCCTTAATTCTAGCACTATTTTCCTCATTGCAATTTTGTAAATGCTCCGGATTTGATCAAAATATACTTTTAATTCAATCTTCATGTTCGTTTCAAGAATAAGTCGGCTTCTTTGATGAAAATGCAATTCGTCTAGCCACCCCCCCCCAAAAAAAAAAAAAAAAAAATAAATAAATAAAATAACATCTCCAGAACCTGTTTTTATTAATTAATGTTTCATCCTCTTTCTTGAAGGAACAATATTATCTTGCACTAAAAAGTCAACAACGTCCTAAAAAATACCCCTCTTTGCCATTCTGGTGAAATAATTTGCTACATCAACAGGAACGTCGGCGCCCACTGTTCGTTTAGTTGATGGCAGCTCTGACAACGAAGGACGAGTTGAAATTCTGTACGGTGGACAATGGGGTACTGTCTGTGATGACTATTGGGGTCTGGATGATGCCGGCGTTGTCTGCAGAATGCTGGGCTTTGGTGGGGCGTTCGAGGCACCGGGCTATGCTCGGTTCGGACAAGGTTCGGGTACTATCTGGCTTGATGATGTGATGTGCTCAGGAGAAGAGACCGACTTAGCTGATTGTCCGCATCCAGCGTTTGGAACTCAAAACTGTGGTCATTATGAAGATGCAGGAGCCGTCTGCTCTTTAACAGGTTAATATAACAATCCATCAAGGCTTTGCAACTTTGTCTCGTTCTCTAACGTAATCAACTTACTGAGCTTACTGAGCATTAAAAGAAATCTAAGACTGAACCACGCAAATTTAGATATTCCACTTCTTCAATTCTAGCACGGTTGTCTTCATTGCACCGTATTTAAGCAAACCATACTTTGAATTAAACTAGATATTCGCCTTTACAAAAAGGGGGCTTCTTTTAGAAATATGCAATTCGTCTAGTCTGATTTTTGTTTCTTCTCCAAAACGTGTTACATTATTTACTCGTCTTTATCATTCTTGTGTAATACTTTGCTACATCGACAGAAACACCGACTCCTGTTCGATTGGTTGGTGGCAGTTCTATCAACGAGGGGAGAGTCGAAGTCCTGCACGATGGACGATGGGGAACTGTCTGTGATGACTATTGGGGTCTGGAGGATGCCGGCGTTGTCTGCAGAATGCTTGGCTTTGACGGGGCATCCGATGCACCAGGCTCAGCTCGGTTCGGCCAAGGTTCGGGTACTATCTGGCTTGATGATGTGATGTGCTCAGGAGAAGAGACCGACTTAGCTGACTGTCCACGCCTGGCGTTTGGAACTAACAACTGTGGTCATTCTGAAGATGCTGGGGCTGTATGCCTTTTGGCAACTCCTTGGTAACAACTATGTCTTGTTCTCTGACGAAAAAACCCTTCTTACTAAGCATTAAACAAAATATTAAGTTTAATATAACCAGGCAGAATCTACCTATTCCCTTCCCTTAACTTGTAACACTATTTTCTTCGTTTCCATAAGTTGAATGTACCGTATTTTAACGAAATGTACCTTGAAGTAAAATCCATGGCGACACCTGACACTCCCTTCTTAAGCGGAATACGTCTGGCAGGTGTAAACACAACATATAAGGGCGCATTTGGATCTTTTACGAAAGCCAATATTGCGCCTTTCGGGAAACATAACACCAATTATGTTTTTGCTATACACTCCTTCCCTTTTACGTACGTCTAGTATTATTTTATCTAAAACCCACTGGGAATTTACTAGATACATGTTCACGAAAGCTACGTAAACAGTTTGTATTCAGGCACGTTTGGTACATTATATTGAACACAGGTGTAAGTAATCCTTTCAAGAGGGCAAACAAAGATTCACCTTCATGACTTTAGCTGGATTATTCCAAAAGGCACAAAGTGGGATTTATCTATGTTTAAAGATCTGTGGGTTTGGGGGGTCATCTGAACCATGTGCTAACTACGAACTGGTCTATTTTTATTGTATTAGTTAAGTCTTTAATAATTTGAGCGTACTTGTACCCAGGTTTTTAGAGTAATCATGTACTGTTAAGAATGCTATCAGTTGCCTAATGGTCGCTTGCAAAGCGTGAAACTTGGAGCAGTAACCATTTTCCATTAGTTTGTCTTATTCAATATATGTTTTACTCTGCCTAGGCTGTATATATTTACGTATTGATTTTTTTTTATTTGTAGTTATATAATTGCAGGGTAGCATTATCAGTTTCAAAACTTCTTTCACATTGACCCTATTGGCCTAGACAACAATATGATTACATATTTCAATTTGGTGTATGTGTACATGTACCCAATAATGATTTAAGGTAAACTAAGTATAATCCTTCAGCACTAAGTTCTCCCCCTGGTAAGGATTTAACGGACTTGTATTTTCTTCTCAGTCGTTTTCTAATTCATGTATTATTCTTGCATTAACAACTTTATGATTGTATGTGCTGGTAGAACTCTATGTAACAATTCTATAATATATGAAGTCAGTGTTAAAACAAAATTGAGCTTATTAAACTATCATTGTATCGGGACGGATTTTATAGCAGGTTTTCTTATGTATTAATAGGATAAGTAGTGCTCTCTTTATAATGTGATTTAATTATTTATTCTTTACGTGTAAAGATCAGTTGATTGGTTTTTCCATTGATTCTGAAATTAACACATTTTTTGGCTTAGTGATTGTTCGGTTAAAAAGTTAAATGTTTGGCTGGTTGGTTGGTCTTATTTATAGTCTGATCAATTGCCTAATTGTTTGCCTGATGATTGGATTGTTAATTATTGGTTGATTTACTGATTGATTGGTAGGCTTATTGGTTTGTTGTTTAATAAATTGGTGAGCTTAAAGATTGAATGGTTGAAAGGTTCATTGATTGGTTGGTTGGTCGGTTGGCATGTTTGGTCATTGGTTTGCTTGTGAGACGGTTGGTTGATTAATCGGTTGATTAGTTGAATGAATGATTGATCGATTGATTGAATAATGTATTAATTGCTGGATTAGTTAGTTGGTTGATTGTTTGACCTATTGGTTGACTGGTTGGTTGGTTACTTGATTAGTTGATTGAGTGATATATTGCTTGGCAAATGATTGCTTTAAAGAGAAATTCGAGTTCTAGGGAGATGCAAAACAATTTTGTGAGCGTTATCATTGTTGTTTTGCAAGTGTGGAAGAACATCAGAGAAAAATGTTTCCTGATGAATATTGCTTTTAAAATGCCTTAATATTCTAAATATGATAAGTAAAAGCTTAACAATGAGGCCCGATTCTTAAACACAGGTTTTTGTAATCCCATATACATATTTCTGTGTACCCTGCCAGTATCTTTACCAAGACTCGGCCGAATTTCTTATCATTCCTATGGCTCCAAGACCCAACTTTATTTCAAGATATGCATTGCGAGAAAAAAATTCATTTATTGGAATGAAAATAATTGCTTAGTGATAGAATTTATCAAATTAATGATAGTTTGAAGAGTGGCGTCGCACGACTCCAACCATGGGGGAAAAAGGAGAACAAAAATCATTGTGTGCGGGGGGGGGGGGGGGGGGGGAGGGTGTCAATCGGAGGGGTTCCTTTGATTTTCTTTTCTGTTTTCCTCTCCCTTTCCTTCTCTCTCCCTGTGTCTCTCTCTCCCTCTGTTCCCCTCTTAGCCACTTAATAAAAAGGGGGCGCATTGTTTTATGTGACTACGTATATACGTCATTGGTTTCATTGAGAAATAGTGATACAATGTTAGTGAAACCTGAAAGTCAACCTACTTACTTTTCTTTATTTGATAAATGACACCACTGTTTGTACCCCCACCTATAGAACAATCACCAGCCGCTAGATGGCCTGTTTTCGATCTCTTTATATATACTTTTATGAATAATATATTAATAATAATGATAATGTCAATCATTTTTATTTTACTTTACCCAGAGATACCTCATTAGCATTTTGTTTTTGTTTTTGGAAGGGCCTTGCAATTATTATTACCCTAGCAATTGCTAGTGACCAATTTACACCTGGGAGGAGAGTGGTAAATGTGTATTAATATATTGCATATGGACGTTAGCGCAGGGCTGGTTCTCGAATCATCAAACCTTGAAATGAGAGTCAAGTGAATGAATGAACCACTTTATCACGACATCTCCGTAAATCGGCAATACGTCCTTATGTTAATTCATCGTCTAAAAGTAGACAAAGATCTATAGATTTTCTAACGTCAACAAATTTAAACAAATTTAAAACGAAAGTAAGCCGAGAGGAATCTTTGAAGATGTTAAAGAATTTCTACCCAACTTTGTTTTCATGATCATGTTTTTGGATATATGAATGTCTTGCGGATTGGATATCAATATATCAATATATTATACGAACAGCAGCTATGACCCTTGAATTTTCGGTGACAAATATGGCCAGTTTTGGATTAATATAGTACAATCTTAGAATAGAATATGGGCCTACCGAAACGACAAAATATAGAGGATATTGAGTGTAAACAGCTTTCTTCGTGTTGTTGAATAAGTTCATAACACTGAGTAAATATAAAATGTGGTGACAATGTATAGGCAGCTACCAAAGTCTGACAAAACACGAATTGCAAAGACTTATGAGAAAAAGATAGCCTTGCCAAACTACAATAGCCTTGCCTGACACGTATAATGATGTATTAAACAATAATGTGGGATCTGTAACAGGGCATTGACACTTCGCTAATACGCTGATTGCTCGAAAGTTATTGTATTACATATATAATCTCTGAAAGGGCACAAACACAGGTTGGTGTAAAACTTCACCATCGGTTCGGTGCTAAAAAGTCAGATGAAACAAAAAGACAGAGGTAAAATCTACCAACATTCACAGGGGTATCACTTTTGGGATCAATATATATATGAAATAATAGAGCACATAGAAGATAAAGAAATCGAATGGGTTAGGTTTAAGTTTAGCATTGGGCTTCATACAGTTAGATATAAGGTCAGGGTCTAGATTAGATACAGGGTTAATGGTAAGGGTTAGGGTTAGGTTATGGCAATGGTTATGGTTAGAGATAGGATTATGATAAGGTATAAGGTTATGTTTACAAATGGTAATGGTTATGGTCTAAGTTAGAGAAATGATTAGGGGGTAAGGGTTAGGTTATGGTAATGGTTAGAGATTATTTTGTGGTTAGGGTTAGGGTTATGGTAAGAGATACGATTATGATTAGGGTTAAGGTTATGTCTAAATATGGTAATTTTTAGGGTCTAAGTTTGAGAAAGGGTTAGGGCTAAGGGTTACGGTTAGGTTATGGTTATGGTCAGAGATAAGGTTGTGGTTAGGGTTAGGGTTAGGGTAAGATACATGCCTATGATTAGGCTTAGGGCTATAGTAAGGGTTATGGATAGAGACAGTGTTATGGTTGGTTTACGGTTATGCGTATACGATGAAGTTTGGGTATGATTAGGGTTAGCGTGGGGTAGGACGTCGAATCATTATCTCATGAACAATATTTTGTTCGGACCAAAGGGGGAATTAAATATATTACAAAACTAGAGGTGTCGTTGTCTACTGGACACGCCATCGGATGTAAATCACATAGTTTTCGGCTCGAGTCTCGATCGCTGCGGCACTAATGACTTTTGGCAGAATATTAATCTGTATTTGCCCTTTTCACCCAGATTAAGTAAATGCGTTGGAAGACATTCCTTGAATAATTTAGCGCCTTAGCATGGAAGCTAGGCGAAATCCAGAATGAATGATATAATAATTTGTATTACGTCCAGTAGAGATAATGTTCGTGTACGATAATTTATCAAACAATAAGTAGGTCAGTTTTTTTTAATATGAGATCACTTAAAATTCAAAGACGCAAAATAAAATTTGTTACACCTTCTACTAGTTTCCTCTTGATATCCTACACAACGCCCTTTCGTCCTCAGTAAGACGGTGCTTCATTGAAATATAATCTATTCTTGAGCTTCATCCAACGCCTTCCTTGAAATGTACTGTTAGCAAAATCTATATGTTGAAGTAGCCTCACCCTATGAAGACTAAAGTATTTCTACAGTACGGAAGCTTACACGTGCAGCGAGTTGTTGACTTGTTTTACTCGCCAAATCACCTTGTTTAAAGAGAAAATAAATTCCCACCGAAGCCAACAAAGCTTACACTGAATGTTCATGGTTACACATAAATGACATGTTCTAAACAACGTTTGTAGAAAATGTATAGTGGCTGAGTAATGAGCATAGAAAGATAAAGAAATCAAGGTAAGTAGGCCCGACACCATGTGTTTAACACAGGTCACTTTGTGCAAATGAGAGTTGTGGTTTTTATCAAAGATGATGCCCAGTAAGTTTGTGTGCGTTTGTTTTAATTTAACTGGTTCAAACAACCAATCTTCTGCAGGATAAACGATCCATAATAAATTATAGCAATTTTCTCTCAAAATATGATTCCCACACCAGCTAGATCAAGATTAGCTTCAAGTTGGAAAGGCGAGAAAGAGCCTTGTTGAAGGAAAACAAGTCGCCATCTCGCTACTTTCGAAGTATATCCTAACTTACTAAACATTTAACAACATAGAAGTAAAGATTCAAGTATGAATTAAAACGGTCACGAAGGATAAGTGATTTTATGTTAGCAATTATTCATCCCACGAGCACATTAAATTCCACAGTTCAAGTTTTAGACGATAATATATTATCTTCATCCGTAAACACAAACACACAGGATGATCGGGTTTCGGACTTACGAAATGAAGCGATTTTGGACCATGTGGGGGGGGGGGGGTATGCAATGTTTTGTTTGTTCTGTCTTGTCGGTCTCTTCCACATGAATTGTATAAAAAGTTAGATCATTTGGGCAAAAAACATGTTTTATTCAGAGCAAGTGGAAAACACAATTATTGTCATCACACCGTGAATGATCTCCATGCTTATAATGAATCTAGAACGGCTCTGTCTTTATTTTTCTTCCGAAGCCTTTCAGAATACACTTGATCTTGTAATTAATCATATCAACCTGCAAGAAGTCTGTCCTTCGATCTGAAGTACGGTTGAAGCACAGATGGGATAGATACTGTCAGTGATTAGAGGGATCCAATTGCATGATCTACTTACCAATGTTGGTATACTTAATACAGTGAAAATGAGATGTATACACACACTAAGGCAATAACTGCTTATTGCTACACATTACTATTTCGAAATACTTTCATGCCTTCTTGACAACACGGCCCAAATACGAAAAATAAGCAAATATTAATTTCAATAATTTTATGATTGCAGGTCCCACAGGAAGAACGATATTAATACTGATGTGGCTACCCAGGGTAAACGAGACATATTATCATTATTATTATTATTATTATTATTATTATTATTATTATTATTATTATTATTATTACTATTATTATTATTATAAAGAGACACGAGAGGTTTTCATTGTACGGCATATATATATATTAGACTCTCGGCATATATAGATATCTTAGACTCTACAGTAGTTTAACCAACGTCCATGCCAAATTCAAAAGTAAGGAGAGAAACTGTGTTGGCGAAAAAATCCCAACAACTAGGTCATGTTTTATCAAAATATTGTCTTATTTCTTAATAATCTTCAACAAATCTTGTTTACCAAGACAAGCACAATCTTGCTTGCACGCCCCCGTGTCATCGATAGGCCCAGCTACAAGTTTCTTCTTGACCTTCGCGGGGCGCGGCGGGACTTTCAGGGTCATCTGTAGGGACAGACACTTATCTGGCACTTAGTACACTTCCACAAAGTCTTGAACTGTGCCTACCTCTGCCAGAGACACTGGGACTCTTAAGCACAATGACCGACAAGGGTTTGTAACTGCAAAACTACCTGGAAAGCTACAGAGTTGTGATTGGTTCGACATTATCGTCCAATAAGATGATGCCATGTGGAAGTTAAGTGGCGTAACGCGAGTTCAGCCATTGAGGGAGCTCTTTTTTCTCAATTTCCCCCTCGTTATTCTATATGGGGGCTGAGTGCCCTAGTCTCCCCCATAACCACGTCACTGTTTTGGGGCGGGGTTTCGATTTCGGTTTCGATTTCGTATGTAGGAAAGTCGGTGCAAGTTATCACTATCATGCGCAGCGAATTAAAGTTGTTATATACCACCGCACCTTCGAATCGCGCCACTCACTTCGCGCTGTTCACCAACTGAAGGAGATATCCGAACGTGTACAAGATTTTTTGGACGAGGGGTGCCAAATCCAAACTTCGAAGGCGAAACTGATTATATCAGAAAGATATGAAGATCCTCCTGCTGCTTTCCATCCTGACGGCTTACGTAGCCTCTGGTAAGTTTGATATGCTCAGTTTACTTAGTTTGTTTGTTTTAATTTCCGTCACATAAAACAAATAATACAAAAAATAATACAAAAATAACTACATTCTTAAACATAGATTTTTATACATGATATACAGTTTACATAAGTGAGAAACATTAAGTGGCATTAAATGGAAGAAAAATGTATTGAGAACGAAAGAATTTACAACGAAATAATCAATAACAGAGAAACAGACGGCATGATAGCCACTTTTAGGTTGCACTTGCATTGTGCAGCTGGTTTTCCATTGGGACCAAAAAAGAAAGCGAAGAATTAAAAGTAGTAGAAAAGAAGAAGATGAGAAAAAAAATTGAAAAAAAGAACATTAGTATTTAAAATATATATATATAAGAAATTTTCACGGTTACAATTAAATACATGCCTAATGATAGGCCTAATGGTAGACCTATACTTACAACTTTATCTTTCTCATTATTTCTTTACCATCCTAGCAAGCCCATAGCTGTTCAGTACATTATAATGTTCTTTAAGATCATAACATTAAAACACCTCCCTGATAACATCAACAATTTCACAGTAAAATAATATACAGTCTTGAAATGTTGTTTTCTCAGATGTTTGAAACACGTTAATTTAATCTGAAGTGTTTGGATGATTATTGGTTGGATGGCTGGTTGGTTTAACCAGACTGCTACTAAAGCATGTGTATGATTGTACGTATAAAACCAGGGGAACGGCGGCTTAAGTCCTCTCCGAGGGTCTTGGTATTGGGGATTAATGTCTAACCAAAGGGCACTAGCGCATCAACTTGTTTCATAACCCGGGACAACCCGCTTAGGACTCCAATGCTCTACCCAAAGGCTGAATTTGTAAATTCACGAAATGAAATATCTTACAACTCTATAAATATATCAAAGTCATTCATTAATATGAAGGATACAAAGCGATACAGAGAGAGAGAAAGAGAGAGAGAGAGAGGGGGGGACGAGGCGAAAAGAAGTGAAAAGAAACAGCGATATGAAGGAAGAGGTGTAACAGCATAGAAGTAAAAGTAAATGGATTCATTAAGTAATTAATCAACTGTAATGTCACTTTATATATTCTACCTTGAATGACTATGATATATTTATAGATTTGTAATATATTTTCTTTCGTGAATTTACTTTTTAAATTGCACGAATGAAAACCAACAAAGAGATATTGCACATGGCAGGGCGTAAACAAGTTGCACTAGTAGGATTAGTTAATGAGAGAAAAATCATATACTTTGGTCATGTTAAAAGGCACCAAAGTCTGTTAAAGGATGTATTGGAAGGAAGCAGACCGAGAGGGAGACCCAGAATCAACTGGAAAGAGAATGTCAAGAACTGGAGTGGACTAAAAACTGCAAGAGTGCACCAGCATGGCAGAAGATAGAGTGAAATAGAGAGATGTTGCAATCAACCTCCGACCCGGGAGAAGATACTTAGATAGATAGACATTATACATTATAGAATGATAACAAAAAACAATAGGTTATAGTCACTGAATTGACTATAAAGGAAAGAAATATGATTTGTTAATGAAGCGAAATCATTATACCCTGTCCCCTGAGTCACTCATTATTTCGTCTATTGTACCCTTTTTTTATACACATTCAAGACAGATAATATATGCCCGTTTGTAATAATGATGTTGCTATTGGTGCAATAAAATAAAAACAGTCAATGTATATTTGAGTCATAAGAAACTGCAGCGCATTCGACATTTCATGTTCCTATATATCACTCTATCGGCCTGAAAATATTAATATGTAACTATTTTCTTCTGAATAAAGGTATTGTGCTTCGATAATAAATAACATTTAGAGCTGAATTTCTATTGAACCAAAACACTTCTACAATACCTATACACGTTAATTATATATTTATGCTCTGTATTATCCAACATTTTTAATAAGTATTATTTTGGTTTTAATATGTGTATGTATACTTAAAATGTATTGTATGTACTAAACGGCCACTTTATAAATATCGTCAATTTGAGCCTTAACAATATTTAGAATTTCTTCCAACCGTTAAGGAAAGTCATACAGATGAAGACGAGGAAGACAAAGAAGACAAACAAGAATAGGAAGAAAGAGAAGGAGAATAAAAGGAAAATAGTGGTACTACCACTAGTTGTAAAAAATTGTAGTAGTAGTAGTACTAAAAGTAGTAATACTGTAGAAGAAGAAGAAGAAGAAGAAGAAGAAGAAGAAGAAGAAGAAGACAAATAACAAAAAGTAAAAGAAGAAAAAAAAAGTAGAAGGAGAGGGAAAAGGGGAGAAGAAAATGAAGAAGTAGAATAGGAAAAAGGAGAAGAAGAACAAAACTTCTATTCTGTACTTTTCTATCTTCTAAGTATGCTCATACTTGGTATGTTTCTCCCAAATGAAGGATATGCCATTACCTGTACGAAATGCTCCGAATCAACTTCCGACGACCCAACCTTCCAAGTGCCCGTGGACCCCAGCCAAATACCTTGTTCGAACCCTGGTGAGATGGTGTGTGATGAAGGCGTCACTAGCTGTATGACGACAACAATAATAACAAACTTTAATCGTGACGCTGGTAAGAACATTTCTTGTTCGTCCCCCCACCCCCCAATGCTTGATCCTGAGTCTCGAAAGGGGTAGGAGAACATGGAACTATTTAAATTACCATTATTTAACACCCTTTTCTTCTCAATTCAACAAGTTTGTTACCGACAATTCCGCCAGATATTTATTAATGACTAACATTAACAAACATATTTTAAGACTTGATATTGAGCTTTTTTATGAATTACCACTAACAAATCACTTTGATAATTCCTGTTTTTAACCTAAATTAATGAGTTAAAGCTGTCTTACCGGCTAATTACTTACACCGACTACTGCACCCCCCCAGAAAATAATTGCGTCGTAAACTCGATATGTAAAGGTCACATGGCTTACAGAGCCAATGCATTATGTATCTCAAATCTGGGCGCGAATAGCGGCCATCGAAATAGAGCTGAGCCGCAATTTATTTATTTTTGTCATTCATTCTTGGTTCAAATGTAACCATAGGTCCACTTACGGTGATGCAGATGGCTCGCGAATGCGGACCTCCTTTCGCTGGTTTCCTTCCATCTGGAGACACCTGCGCGGGAGAAGCCATCACCGCAGCCATGACAGGTCAAATTGACCCGAACACGATGTTTCCACCTGAATTGGGGCTGACGTTCGAGAACCTTGAGGCCAGTATCTGCAGCTGTGACAGCTCCGACAGATGTACCCCGCCCTCTGCGGCAACCATTGGTAACCCACAACCACAAGGTAATAAGAAGGAGGGAGAAGTGTAGTCCAGAATGTCGCCTTCTTTATTCTTAAAACTCTCCACCAAGATATTCCCTACTTGTCGCAAGCCAAGGATGACATGATCCCCGAATTTATACGCCCAGTGCGATCAGGCTGGTTCATGTCATCTTCAGTTTGAAGGAGGTTTTCTTTTGTTTCCAATTTTTTCTTCACGGTCTTTTTCCAGAGTTCCAAAATAATTACAAGGTAAATTCCGATGATAAACAAACTGTAATTCATACATCATCATCGTTATATATTGAAATTCCAATATATTTTACTTTTTAGATCATATCACCTCGGTAGTTCTTTCTACTGCAATAAAAGCCTTCTAACCTTGATCATCAGGTACTTATAAAATATTTAGAGTAGAATCTGGTTTATTGCTCATTTCTGGCACAATGTAAATCCTGGTGCTCCATTAGTATAACCCTGATTTTAGCACAGCTTTCGTTACAGCGCTAGAGGATTTAAAGTAACCGATTTCCTGCCAGGTGCCCATTTGCTTCACATTGGTGGATTGTAGCGAATGAAGATTGATGTACTGCCAAATGAAAGTACTGCGACATAGATTCGAGCCACCGGACCTTATACTCCAAAATCTAGAGACCTAATCCACTTGATCACAACACTGCTACAACACATATACTCCCCTATTTTACATCTATGCCCTGTATAAACCAATATTTGTAATGAGTAACAACAATTGACTATTTGTATGTATACGTAACATTTTATTGTATATGTTCTAAACGACCACTTTATAAATAAGGAGCTTCGGTCTAGTTGAAACTTTACAATATTTAGGAATTTCGTCCAATCGTTTAAAAAACCATAAAGATGAAGAAGAGTATAACAATGGAAACGAACAAAATTAGGGGCAAGAAGGAAGAGAAGAAGAAAGAGGAGAAGAAATAGTAGTACTACCAATAAATATAGTAGTAGTAGTAGTCGAAATAGTATTAGTAGTGTTATTCGTAGTAGAAGAAGAAGAATAACAAAAGTAGAATAAGAACAAGAGGAAGAAAGAGAGGAGGAAAAAGGGGAGAAGAAAATTAAGAAGTAGAATGGGAAAAAGAAAGCACCATTAAAAGAAGCAGTGGTAAAGGAGAAGAAGAAGAAGAAGAAGTAGAAGAAGAAGTAGACGAAGAAGAAGAAGAAGAAGAAGAAGAAGAAGAAGAAGAAGAAGAAAAAGAAAGATATGAAGGAAAAGAAAGAGATGAAGGAAAACCCGATCCTGCACTTGTCTTTCTTCTCAGTATGCTCATACTTGGTATGTATATTCCAAATGTAGGATCTGCCATTACCTGTACGATATGCTCCGAGCTAACTTCTCGAGACCCAACTTTTCCATTGCCCGTGGACCCCAGCCAAATACCTTGTTCGAACCCTGGTGAGATGGTGTGTGATGAAGGCGTCACTAGCTGTATGACGACGACAATAATATCGAACTTTAATCGTGGCGCTGGTAAGAACATTTCTTGTTCGCCCCCCCCCCCCCCCAATGCTTGATCCTGAGTCTCGAAAGGGGTAGGAGAACATGGAACTAATTAAATTACCATTAATAAACACCCTTTTCTTCTCGATTGAACAATTGTTTGCTACCGACAATTCGGCCACATATTTATTAATGACTAACATTAACGAACATATTTCAAGACTTGATATTGAGCTATTCTATAAATTACCACTAACAAATCACTCTGATAATTCCTCTTTTTAACCTGAATTAAAGAGTTAAAACTGTCTTACCGGCCATTTACTTACACCGGCTACTGGACCCCCAAGAAAATAACTGTGTCGTAAACACACTATGTAAAGGTCACAATGCATTATGTATCCCTTAGTCTCAATCTGGGCGCGAATAGCGGCCATCGATATAGAGCTGAGCCGCAATTTATTCATTTTTGTTATTCATTCTTGGTTCAAATGTAACCATAGGTCCACTTACGGTGATGCAGATGGCTCGGGAATGCGGACCTCCTTTCGCTGGTTTCCTTCCATCTGGAGACACCTGCGCGGGAGAAGCCATCACCGCAGCCATGACATCTCAAATTGACCCGAACACGATGTTTCCACCTCAATTGGGGCTGACGTTCGAGAACTTTGAGGCCAGTATCTGCAGCTGTGACAGCTCCGACAGATGTACCCCGCCCTCTGCGGCAACCAATGGTTACCCACAACCTGAACCCGCACCTCAAACAACAGCTAGTGCTAATGAGGAAGGTAATAAGAAGAAAGTGAATTGTAGTCCAGAAATTCGCCTTTTTTTTCTTCGTAACAATCTCCACCTAGATATCCTCTACGTGCCGCAAACCAAGGATGACATGATCCCCTTATGTATACGTTCGTCGCAATTGGGCTGGGTCAGTTAATCAGTGGTTCGGAGGAGGTTTGATTTATTTGATTTATTTACAACTAGTGCTGTTGGAGAAGGTAATAATAAGGAGGGGGAAGTGTAGTCCGGAATGTCGCCTTTTTATATTCCTAATTCTCTCCATCAAGATATCCCCTACGTAATGCACGCCAAGAAAGACATAATCCCTGAATTTATACGCCCAGTGCGATTAGGCTGGGTCACGTCATCTTCGGTTTGGAGGAGGTTTGAGGTTTTTTCCTTTCTTCATGCTCTTTTTTTTTAAATTGCAAACTAATTACAGGATACATCATGATCACAAAACAAATTTTATAATATATACATCATCAACGTTAAGAACTTACATCGTAAATTTATCATAAAGAAGGATAGCCACTTAAGCTGAGCTTGAAGGCGTGGTAATCCTTTATATAACCCAATGATTCTTACGTAAAAGCAAATGATGTTGGGGATAGGAGTGAAACAGATGTATGAGAAGATCCACAGTGATAAAGGACAAAATGTTTACATTATTATGTACCACGCCTCTGGAATCAGCTGCCCCCGAAAAGAATAAAGACTATTAAAATGGCTCCTCATTTGAATTGGGGAAAGATTTAATGAAGTATTGTAATAAAGTCATGTAGTCATCATTCACTTACACGAAGAGGGTAATAGAGCACTGTCCCATGGGGTTTTTGTATTTAGTCTTAGCAAGATTGCAGCAATGGCAATGTATTGGAAGGTTAAGAAGCCAGCTTTGTGATATAGTCAATAGTATCTGGACACCTACCCTCTGGGCATCCACCCCGGAGAACCACTACCCCCCAGACGACTACCCCCTAGGAGAACTACCTCAGAGGACAACTACCCCCTAGAACCTCATTTGATATGTGGATAATACATATGTGACCTTTGCTTGCTAATGTTTTGACCTCTTTTATTGTATAAACTATGATATTTTTTCTCGTTGAAAAGCGTAGATAAGAAGTTCCCGAAATCGGCTCCTAAAAGAAAGCCCTCCCTCGTAATTTAATTTGAACATATCCTAAAGCCCCATGCTTTCAATTTGCACGTTGATTTCGAAGCAGTAGCCTGTACGAAAAATAAGGAGAGGGTAAAAATGAAAACAATGACACAAATTTAAAAAAGAGAAAATTTACGAATATTGTTTATTTACAGAAGAAAACGTAACCTTCAACAATTTACTTTCCCGTCTCATGTTTAGAACAATCCATTACTGACATACGTTTGGTTGGTGGAGACAGCGATTTTGAAGGAAGGGTAGAGATTGAACACGATGGCGAATGGGGAACCATCTGCGATGACTTATGGGATCTGGACGATGCCACGGTAGTCTGTATAATGCTTGGATTCGATGGGGCGTCTGGCGCTCCTCGCTACGCCCAATTTGGAGAAGGTTCGGGTCCTATTCTTCTGGATGATGTCCTGTGCACAGGGGACGAAGCCACTCTGACTGATTGTTCACACCAACCTTTTAGACAACACAACTGTGGCCACACTGAAGATGCAGGAGTCATTTGTTATACCATAGGTAATGATTATGATAATAGTAATAATGATAGTAATAAAATAATAGGGATAATGACAATAATCTTGATTTATATCGCGCTTCCGGCTTAAAGCGATTTACAGATAATATTTCCCCATTCATCGGATTCAAGTCATCAGAGTTTGAGTGAAAAGCCTATCGAGCATGCCTGTTGTTAAAATATTCGCGGTATAGAACCTTGAGTTTATGCTGCAGCAGATATCTCTGGAGCATTGACCTTTTCTTGAAACCATTGCGGTGCAAAGCGTACCAAAGAAGACGTATTTTGGCGAAATTATTACCGTACTGAACTTGCCAAATCTAACAGTATTGCATGCGACCTTCTGTAATCAGATCGAACAACGCCGAAATCTTCGCCATCCTGTACCATCAATGATATACGGTTCTTCGAAGGCAGCACCAAGACCGAGGGCCGAGTAGAGGTCGATTGAAATGAGTCCGCAACAACTTCTTCTCTATAAGCAATATACGTTTTTACGTGGAAGCATAAAATATAGAGGACATATCCAAATCTTTTACGAAACCATTTATCGCGCATTTTTTGGGGTGAGACCTGAGACCAATTCGGTTATTAGTACACAATTCATTGTAATTCCATTGATTTAGACCAACCACCATGAACCACAACGCTATTTTCGTCCAAAGCCAGAAACATTAATTACCGTTTTATTATCTTTCTGGAGGAAACGGTGTTATCTTGCACTAAATGTCCAAACAAATCCTTACAAATGTTTCTCTCTGTCAATCTGGTGAAATAATTTGCTACATCAACAGAAACGGCGATGCCCTCTGTTCGATTGATTGGTGGAAGTTCTATCAACGAGGGAAGAGTTGAAGTCCTGTACGATGGACGATGGGGAACTGTCTGTGACGATTACTGGGGTCCAGAGGATGCCGGCGTTGTCTGCAGGATGATGGGCTACGATGGGGCATCCGAGGCACCAGGCTCAGCTCGGTTCGGCCAAGGTTCGGGTCCTATCTGGCTTGATGATGTGATGTGCTCTGGAGAAGAGACCGACTTAGCTGAATGTCCGCATCAGGCGTTTGGAACTAACAACTGTGCTCATTCTGAAGATGCAGGAGCCATTTGCTTTACAGGTAACTACTACAATCCATTAATGCTTTGCTACTTAACGATATGTCTTGGCATCTGACGAAATTTGCTTACTTTGCTTTAATACTAAGCATTACACAAATATTATCTAAAACTGAACCACGCAAATGCACATAATCCACTTCCTTAATTTTAGCACTATTTTCCTCATTGCAATTTTGTAAATGCTCCGGATTTGATCAAAATATACTTTTAATTCAATCTTCATGTTCGTTTCAAGAATAAGTCGGCTTCTTTGATGAAAATGCAATTCGTCTAGCCACCCCCCCCCCTAAAAAAAAAAAAAAACATCTCCAGAACCTGTTTTTATTAATTAATGTTTCATCCTCTTTCTTGAAGGAACAATATTATCTTGCACTAAAAAGTCAACAACGTCCTAAAAAATACCCCTCTTTGCCATTCTGGTGAAATAATTTGCTACATCAACAGGAACGTCGGCGCCCACTGTTCGTTTAGTTGATGGCAGCTCTGACAACGAAGGACGAGTTGAAATTCTGTACGGTGGACAATGGGGTACTGTCTGTGATGACTATTGGGGTCTGGATGATGCCGGCGTTGTCTGCAGAATGCTGGGCTTTGGTGGGGCGTTCGAGGCACCGGGCTATGCTCGGTTCGGACAAGGTTCGGGTACTATCTGGCTTGATGATGTGATGTGCTCAGGAGAAGAGACCGACTTAGCTGATTGTCCGCATCCAGCGTTTGGAACTCAAAACTGTGGTCATTATGAAGATGCAGGAGCCGTCTGCTCTTTAACAGGTTAATATAACAATCCATCAAGGCTTTGCAACTTTGTCTCGTTCTCTAACGTAATCAACTTACTGAGCTTACTGAGCATTACAAGAAATCTAAGACTGAACCACGCAAATTTAGATATTCCACTTCCTCAATTCTAGCACGGTTGTCTTCATTGCACCGTATTTAAGCAAACCATACTTTGAATTAAACTAGATATTCGCCTTTACAAAAAGGGGGCTTCTTTTAGAAATATGCAATTCGTCTAGTCTGATTTTTTTTTCTTCTCCAAAACGTGTTACATTATTTACTCGTCTTTATCATTCTTGTGTAATACTTTGCTTCTTATCACTATGTCTTGTTCTCTGACGAAAAAACCCTTCTTACTAAGCATTAAACAAAATATTAATTTTAATATAATCAGGCAGAATCTACCTATTCCCTTCCCTTAACTTGTAACACTATTTTCTTCGTTTCCATAAGTTGAATGTACCGTATTTTAACGAAATGTACCTTGAAGTAAAATCCATGGCGACACCTGATACTCCCTTCTTAAACGGAATACGTCTGGCAGGTGTAAGCACAACAAATAAGGGCGTATTCGGATATTTTTACAAAGGCCAATATTGCGCCTCTTGGGGGAACATAACACCAATTATGTTATTGGTATACACCTCTTCCCTTTTCCGTACATCTAGTATTAGTTTATCTAAAACCCACTGAAACTTTTACTAGATACGTGTTCACGAAAGCTATGTAATCAGTATTCATTCAGGCACGTTGGGTACATTCTATTGAACACAGGTGTAGGTAATCCTTCGAAGAGGGTAAACAAAGACTCACCTTCATGACTTTAGCTGGATTATTCCAAAAGTGGGATTTATCTAAGTTTAAAAGATCTGTGGATTTGGGGGTTTTCTGAACCATGTGCTAACTACGAACTGGTCTATTCTTATTGTATTAGTTAAGTGTTTTTTGAGCGTATTTGTACTAAGGTTGTAGAGTAATCATGTACTTTCAAGAATGCTATCATTTGCCAAATGGTCGCCAGCGAGGCATGAAACTTGGAGTAGCAACCATGTTTCATTAGTCTGTCTTATTCAATATATTTTTTACTATGCCTAGGCATTCATCACTGTACGAAAGGAAAGAGCAAACCTAAGTATATCTCTCTATTATGTATATATTTACGTACTGATTTTGTTTAAATCTGTAGTTATATACTTGCAAGGTAGCATTATCTGTTTAAAAAACTGCTTTCACATTGACCCTATTGGCCTAGACAACAATATGATTACATATTTCAATTTGGTGTATATGTACATGTACCCAATAATGATTTAAGGTAAACTAAGTATAATCCTTCAGCACTAAGTTCTCCCCCTGGTAAGGATTTAACGGGCTTGTATTTTCTTCTCAGTCATTTTCTAATTCATTTATTATTCTTGCATTAACAACTTTATGATTGTATGTTGTGGTAGAACTCTATGTAACAATTCTATAATATATGAAGTCAGTGTTAAAACAAATTTGAGCTTATTAAACTATCATTGTATCGGGACGGATTTTATAGCAGGTTTTCTTATGTATTAATAGGATAAGTAGTGCTCTCTTTATAATGTGATTTAATTATTTATTTTTTACGTGTAAAGATCAGTTGATTGGTTTTTCCATTGATTCTGAAATTAACTAATTTTTTGGCTTAGTGATTGTTCGGTAAAAAAGTTAAATGTTTGGCTGGTTGGTTGGTCTTATTTATAGTCTGATCAATTGCTTAATTGTTTGCCTGATGATTGGATTGTTAATTATTGCTTGATTTACTGATTGATTGGTAGGCTTATTGGTTTGTTGAGTAATGGATTGGTGAGCTTAAAGATTGAATGGTTGAAAGGTTCATTGATTGGTTGGTTGGTCGGTTGGCATGTTTGGTCGTTGGTTTGTTTGTGTAATGGTTGGTTGATTGATCGGTTGATTAGTTGAATGAATGATTGATCGATTGATTGAATAATGTATAAATTGCTAGATTAGTAGGTTGATTGCTTGACCGATTGTTGGTTGGTGAGTTGATTAGTTGATTGAGTGATAGATTGCTTTGCAGATGATTGCTTAAAAAGAAGTTCGAGTTCTGGGGAGAGGCAAAAATAGTTTGTGAGCGTTATCATTGTTGTTTTGCAAGTGTGGAAGAACATCAGAGGAAAATTGTTTCCTGAAGAGCAATGCTTTTAAAATGCCTTTATATTATAAATATGATAAGTAACAGCTTAAAAATGAGGCCCGATTCTTAAACACAGGTTTGTGAAGTTCCATATCCATATTTCTGTGTACCCTGCTTGTATCTATACCAAGATTCTGCCGAATTTCTTATCAGTCTTATGGCTCCAAGACTCAACTATATTTCAAAATATGCATTTGCGAGAAGAAAAAAACCTCATTGATTGAAATTAAAATTATTGCTTAGTGATAGAATTTATCAAATTAATGATAGTTTGTAGAGTGGCGTTGCATGACTCCAACCATGAAGGAAAAAGAAAGCAACTTGTCATCGTGTGCGGGGGAGGAGTTGTCAAATTAAGGCATGGAAGTGGAAGGGTTTCCTTTGATTTTCTATTCTGTTTTCCTCTCCCTTTCCTTCTCCCTCCCTATGTATCTCTCTCCCTCTGTTCCCCCTTAGCCACTTAATAAAAAGGGGCGCATTGTATTATGTGACTACGTATATACGTCATTGGTTTCATTGAGAAATAGTGATACAATGTTAGTGAAACCTGAAAGTTAACTTACTTACTTTTATTTATTTGATAAATGACAGCAGTTCTTTGGCCCTCAAAAACGTTTTACTATCATAACTAAAGAGGCGACTTTAAACAAAATGAAACTGAAAGTCAATCAAACAATATATCAATCAAACACTAAATACAAAAATAATTTGTTCGGTATTGAATTATTGCAAAATTTGCAATGTAATACCACGTCAATGGGAATATGACTTGCCAAATTACTGGTAGTTCTGAAATTCTAGAGGGGGGGGGGGGGGGGGTGGATTATTTGGTGACACATCTCCCTCACACGCCCATGGATACACCACTATTTATTCCCCCATTTATTGACCAGCCGCTAGATGGCGTGTTTTCGATAACTTTATAGATTCTACTACTAATAATAATATTGATAATAATGAAGGTGACAATAAATTGTCACCACCCAGAGATACCTCATCAGCATTAATGTTTTGTGTGTAGGGTCCTGCAATTATTATTTCACCAGTGAAAGCAATGTCACTTACCAAGTTACACCTGGTAGGAGAGTGGCAAATCTGGATTAATGTATTGCCTATGAACGTTAGCGCCGGGCTGGTATTCGAATCCTCGAACCTTTAAATGAGAGTCAAGTGAACAGGGGCGGATCTAGCTTTTTGCTAAGGGGGGGGGGGGATTTGAATAAAATCATGACGATGCGGAGCCGATTTTTTTTGGGGTGTTTATTTGAACCCCGTAAGTGATGTTTTCCTGGCATCTATTAACACAATGGAGACCATAAAAAACAGTGCATGATAACGTCTTTTTAAATCAAGTAACAGTTAAATACACAGTTATATCCAGAGTTATCATGCGTTTGGTTAAGTTACCAGATGAGTTGAATATCTCCTCACAATATTTGCACTTGAAAGGGTTTCTCTCCAGCGTGCGTTCTTTTTTCTTTCTTTTTTCTTTGTTTCCCTTTTTTTTTTTTTTTTTTTTTTGGGCCGCCCAAGGGGGGGGGGGGGGGTTTAAACCCCCTAAACCCCCCCCCCCCCCCCGTAGATCCGCGCCTGGTGAATGAACCACTTTACCACTTAACCTTCGTTGATCGGCAACACGTCCTTATGTTAATTCATCGTCTAAAAGTAGACAAAGATCTATAGATTTTCTAACGTCAACAAATTCAAACAAATTAAAAACGAAAGTAAACCGAGAGGAATCTTTGATGATGTTGAAATCATCAGAGAACTGTTACCCGACTTGTTTTTATCGTCGTGTTTTTGGATATATGATTGCCTTGCGGATTGGATATCAATATATCAATATATTATACGAACAGCAGCTATGAATCTTGAATATTTTTGGTGACAAATATGGCCAGTTTTGGATTAAAATAGTAAAATCATATAAAAGAATGTGGCCTACCGAAACGACAAAATATAGAGGATATTGAGTGCAAACAGCTTCCTTCGTGTTTTGAAATCAGTTCATAAAAGTGAGTAAAACAAAATGTACTGACAATTTATAGGCAGCTAATAGATTCTCACAAAAGGCGATTCGCAAAAACTTTCAAGATAAATTAGGGGGTAGGTTATGTTTAAACATGTTCATGGTTAGGGACTAGGTTAGATAAAGGGTTACGGCAAGGGTTAGGGATAGGCTATGGTTATGTTTAGGTATAGGATTGTGTTTTATAGGGTTAGGGTTATGGTAAGATAAACGATTATGATTAGGGTGTGGGCTATAGTAAGGGTTATTGATAGAGACAGTGTTATGGCTGGGTTAATAATCTTTATGTACGATAATTTTAAAACAATAAGTAGTTCAGTTTTTTAATATGAAATCACTTGAAATTCAAAGATGCAAAAGAATTTTTTTTGCACCTTCTATTAGTTTCCTCTTAATATCCTACACAACGCCCTTTCTTGCTCAGTAAGATGGTGCTTCATTGAAATATGATCTATTCTTGAGTTTCGTCCGACGCCTTCCTTGAAATGCACTGGTAGCAAAATCTATATGTTGAAGTAGCCTCACCCTTTAAAGACTAAAGTATTAGTACAGTACGGAAACTTAAACGTGCAGCGGGATGTCGACTTATCTTACTCGCCAAGTCGCCTTGTTTAAATATAAACTTGAAGTCTGGTAAATAAAGAAAATAAAGAAAATAAACTCCCACCGAACCCAACAAAGCATACACTAAATTTTCAAGGTTACACATGAATGACATTTTCTAAACAAAGTTTGTAGAAAAAGTATAGTGGCTGAGTAATGAGCATAAAGATGAGGAAATCTGAGTAAGAAGGCCCAATAACACAGGTCACCTTGTGCACATGGGAGTTGTGGTTTTATCGAAGATGATGCCCAGTAAGTTTGTGTGCGTTTTTAATGTTATTTAACTGGTTCAAACAACCAATCTTCTGCAGGATAAACAATCCATAATAACTCATGGCAATTTTCTCTCAAAATATGATTCTCATACCAGAGATCAAGATTAGCTTCAAGTCGAGAAGATTAGAAGGCTCTTGATGAAGTAAAACAAGTCGCCATCTCGCTACTTTCGTAGTATACCCTAACTTACTAGACATCTAACAACTTAGAAGTAAAGAGTCAAGTGTGAATTAAAAAGGTCACGAAGCATAAGTGATTTTGTGTATTAAAAACAATAATTCATTTCAGGAGCACATTAAATTCCACACTCAAACATGTTAAAACCTACAGTAGAGAAGTACAAGTTTCAGACATATTATCCTCGTCCGTACACACAAAAACAAAAAATGATCGGGTTTCGGGCTGGGAAATGAAGCTATTTTTTACCATGGGGGGGGGGGGGGGAGGGGTTATGCAATGTTTTGTTTGTTCTGTCTTGTCGGTCACTTCCACATGAATTGTATAATTAAACCAAAAGTTAGATCATTTGGTCAAAGAACATGCTTTATTCAGAGCAAGTGGAAAACACAATTCTTGTCATCACACCGTGAATTATCTCCATGCTTATAACGAATCTAGAACGACTCTCTCTTTATTTTTCTTCCGAAGCCTTTCAGAATACAAGCGGGTACGCACTTGATCTTGTAATTAATCATATCAACCTGCAATAAATATGCCCTTCGATCTGAAGTACGGTTGAAGCAGAGATGGGGTAGATACTGTTAGTGATTGGAGGGATCCAATTGCATTATCTACTTACCATTGTTGGTATACCTAATAAGGTGAAAATGAGATGTATACACACCCTAAGGTAATAACTGCTTATTTCGAAATGCTTTCATGCATTATTTTACAACACAACCCAAATACGAAAAATAAGCAGATATCAATTTTTAATAATTTTATGACAAAGGAAGAACAGTATTAATACTGATGAGGCTACTCAGGGTAAACAAGACATTAACATTGCTATTATTATTATCATTACCATTTCTATTATTATTATTATTATTATTATTATTATTATTATTATTATTATTATTATTATTATTATTAATATTATTATTATTACTATTATTATTAGTATTATTATTAAAAGGAGACACGAGAGGTTTTGATTGTTCGGCATACATATACTGCATATATCTCTTAGGCTCTACAGCAGTTTAACCGACGTCCATGCCAAATTATATAGTAAGGAGAGAAAATGTTAAATTAAATAGTAAGAAGAGAAACTGTTTTGATACAAAAATCCCAACAACTACGTCATGTTTTATCACAGTATTGTCTTATTTCTTCAAAAATCCAAGATTACGACTTGCATAATCTAGCTTGCACACCCCCGTGTCATCGATATGCCCAGCTACAAGGTTCTTCCTGACCTTCCCGGGGCGTCATTTTTTCCTACGAAACTTGGTTGATATATTTTACGTCATTAGCAGCTTGGAAAAGGGTCAATACAATTAAACTGTCATTATTTATTGCTCTGCCTCACTATTTATAAAGGCAAAACACAGAACTGAATTAAAACAGAGAGTCAAACCATGGTTCATGGCCAAACCCACAACTCCACAGTTGTACTTGGCTGTCCTTACCGATTGAACTAACGATGGGTTGATGAAGCTGGGTTTGCATGATTATTATAACCCTATCACTAACCCTAACGGTTACAATTTACACATGCAGGTTTAGCTACACAGCTAGACTCTTGTGACTGGCTATATGCAAATGAGTTCATACTTGGGTCCGGAACTGTCGTTGAACAAATAATTTGGCTTTCCGGGGCGCGTCGGGACTTTGTCTACAGGGACAGACTCTTAACTGGCACTTCAGCACAATTCCACAAAGTCTTGATCTGCGTCTACCTCTGTCAGTCTCTCTCAGTGCAGCTATTAACATCACAGAGCCTATGGTGTGTATATAGCGTGTAGTTAACATAGGCTCACAGTTCGGACTCCCTGGGACAGTTAATCACAACGACTAACAAGGGTCTGTGACTGCAAAACTACCTCGAAAGCGGGAGAGTTGTGATTGGTTTGACATCATTGTCCAATAAGATGACGCCACGTAGGGGTTAAGTGGCGTAGCGCCGTTTCAAACATTGAGGAGGCTTTTTTCAATTGTTGTTCCCTCGTCATTCTATAAGAGGGGTGCCCCAGTCCTCCAGGTAGCTGCGCGAGTGTTTTTGGGGTGGGGTTTCAATTTCGTATGTAGGAAATCCGTTGCACGTTCATCACTATCATGCAAAGCGAATCAAAGTTGTTATGTACCGCTGGATCTTCGAATCGCGTCACTCTCTTCGCGCTGCTCACCAACCGAAGAAGATTTCGGAAAGTGTACAATATTCTTTGGACGAGTGGTTCCAGATCTAAACATCGGAGACGAAACCAAACATATCAGTAAGATATGAAGATCCTCCTGCTGCTTTCAATCCTGGCGGCTTACCTAGCCTCTGGTAAGTTTGACCTGCTCAGATCATTTTGTTTGTTTGTTTTTATTATCTTCATATCAAACAAATAACAGAAGAGATAATACAAAATATGAACAATTCTTAAACATTTCCATAACATGGCGTTAAATTGAAGAAAAACAATTGTAAGAACAGAAACATTTTCATGAACAGAATATGGTTTGATACAATATTTTAATTGTATATAATTGTATACAGATAATAAATGAAAATAAACGATTATATATTGAATGCATAATTAACATAGATTAGATGCAGGAGAGCTATAAAAATAAGCAAATTAGCTTGACGGGCCCGCAACCCTCAACAGGTCTTCCATTTGGACCAGAAAGAAAATAATAGCATTACCAAAATATATATCAAGGTCTCACGGTATAAATTAAATTAATGCTTAGTGATGAGCCTAATGGTAGAACTACTTAAATTATTTATAAAATGAATGATCATCTGTAATTTCACTTGATACATTCTCAATTACGGAATGACAGAAATAGTTATAAGTAATGGTTACTGCCACAAAACAAACACAAAGTTACGGAAATAATTACGATTTGTTCTTCCCTGAACGAAAGGTTGTTTTATCTATTGTACCCTTTGTTTATAAACAATCAAGATAAACATACATGCCCGTTTGAAAATAATTAGGATGCTACTTTTGCAATATAATAACGACAGTCAATATATTTGAGTTGACATTTCATGTTCCTTTCTTTCACTCTGTCAGCCTGATTATATTACCATGTAACTACTTTCTTCTGAATATTGGTTGTATTCTTCGATAATAAATTTGATTAAGAACTAACTTGTTATACTTAATTGTTGTCAGTGCAGCAAATCTTACCATAACCTTGTTCTGTCTTTTTTTAGTATTAGACTATTTGAATATGTTTTATTTTACCATATTATACTTTTTATAACATATCACCTCGGTAGTATATTTTATTGCAATAACAGCTCCAAACCTTGATCATCAGATACTTTAATTACAAGTATGATGGAGTCTGGTATAGTGATCATGTCTTGCAAATTGCTATACTGGTGCCCCACTATTATAACACCGGGTCTAGCACAGCTGCCGTTACAGCGTAACTAAGTAAACATTTCCTGACGGGTACCCATGGAGTGTAGCGAATGTATTGCCAAATGAGTACTGCGACAGGGATTCGAACCCCGTACCTTTTAGTTCAAAGTCCGGAGACCTAATCCGCTGGACCACAACAATTCTAAAACACATTTATTTTATATATATTTGCTCTATATTATCCAATAGTTTTAATGAGTATATATATTTTTTTTAATATGTGTGTAGGCCTATGTATAACTTACAGTTTATCGTATGTTCTAAAAAGCCACTTTATATTTATGGTCTTTCAGTCCATTTGAGCCAATAACATATTCAAGAATATCTTCCAATCGTAAATGAAAACCATAAAGATGAAGAATAGGAAGAAGGAGGGTGAGATGAAGGAGGAAAATAAGTAGTAGTATTACTACTAGTTGTAGTTGTAGTAGATGTAGAAGAAGAAGATGAACAAGAAAAGAGGATGATGAGGAAGAAGGGGGGGGGGGAAAGGTGAGAACAAAAAATAAGAAGAAGAAGAAGAAGAAGTAAAAGAGGAAGAACGATGAGGAAAAGGAGGAGAAGAAAATGAAGCAAAATAAAAGAAATAGTAGAAGAAGGGGAAGAGGAATACAAAGAAAAAGAACAATAACAAGAAGAGAAGATGAACACAACAAAATATCCTGTACTTTTTTCTTCTTCTCAGTATGCTAGTAGTTATATGTTTATCCGAAATGCAGGATATGCTATTACCTGTACGAAATGCACCGAATCAACTTCTGACGACCCATGGTTCCCATTGCGCGTGGACTTCAATGAAAGGACGTGTTCAAGGAACCCTGGTGAGATGGTGTGTGATGATGACGTCACTAGCTGTTGGACGACGATTATTACGATGCACTTTAGTCGTCGCGCTGGTAAGAACGTTATGCCCTTTGCACACGAGGCGTTTTTTTTCGATTGCTTCATTACTATATATAATATATTCTGTGAAAGTCCTTATAGTCAGGTCTGTAAGGGCTATATAGGGGTCGTTTGGTGCAGATTCTTCTAAAAGCACCAAATTTAGCCCAGAGGTAGCTTATACCATACTATTAGGATTTCTGCCGGGCGCCAAGAAGGGCGCCCTCTGTGACCGCCATTTTGGGCAAATCCAAAATGGCCGCCATCTGAGTTAAAGGTCAAGCGTTGATCCAAAAGGAAAAGGGCTAAAATGATAAAAACGTATATATTTATGGGGTTTGGAGGGTCAGAATATTTGATTATGATGTTATTTCATCGATTTGAGGTCTCCTTGGGGCTTTCATACTGGTCATATTGGTCAAATCCAAAATGACCGCCATCTGAGTTACAGGTCAAGTGTAGTTATGGAAGGAAATGGGCTATAGTATGTTAAAAGTTTATCTTTTTATGGGGTTTTCGGGGTCAGAGAATCTGATTATGATGTTCTTTCATCGATTTGAGGTCTCCTTGGGGCTGCCATACTGGTCATATTGGTCAAATCCAAAATGGCCTCCATCTCATAGTTACAAGTCAAGTGTAGTTATGGAAGGAAATGGGCTAGTATGTTAAAAGTCTATCTGTTTATGGGGTTTCGGGATCAGATAATCTGATTATGATGTTCTTTCATCGAAATGAGGTCTCCTTGCTGCTTCCATACTGGTCATATTGGTCAAATCCGAAATGGCCGCCGTCTGAGTTACAGGTCAAGTGTAGCTACGAAAGGAAATGGGCTAGTTTGATAAAAGTTTATATATTCATGGGGTTTTCGGGGTCAGAGAAACTGATTATCATGTTCTTTCATCGATTTGAGATCTCCTTGGGGCTGTCATCCTGGTCATATTTGTCAAAACCAAAATGGCCGCCGTCTGATAGTTATAGGTCAATAGTAGTTCCAAAAGGAAAAGGGCTAGAATGATAACATTTTATGTATTTGTGGGTTTTCGTGGTCAGAGAATCTGATAATAATTTTTTGTTATCGATTTTATGTCACCAATCCTGTCCTTCATGATAGGCTACAATGAAGTCCATTTCCTGGTTGAAGAAGATGAGGGAAGATGCGCCAAATTCACATTCGAGTCCGTATAAATCTTGGCCTGCGCCCATACTTTTCATCATTATGTTCTACTAGTCATTGCTGTCAATGTTGTTGCTACATCCACCCTCGCATTTGCAGAGCATCGATTCACTGGTGACCCCGACGTGATCTAAACCCGACCAACCTACTGAGTCGCAGACATCCTTCATCAAAACTGTTTCAATTTTTGTCTCTCTTTTCTTCATATTTCTACTCACGTCTTATCTTTGAACTGTCATCATGCCTACTGACGATCACACCCATTCTTCAACTCCTGAAACTTCTGCTTGCCCTTCATCTGTCTCCAATGTTCAAATCAAACTTCCTCCTTTCTGGCACAATGATCCTACTATTTGGCTTGCCCAAGTCCAGGCACAATTCATAACCCGAGGCGTCACCCAACAGAAAACAAAGTTTGTCTACGTCGTCGCCTTCTTGCAGCCGGAATATGCCCAGGAAATTTGGGACTTACTGATATCTCTTCCTCAAGAACAGCCGTACGTTAAACTGAAAGCCGAATCGATACAGAGAAACTCCACCTCTGAGCAAAAACGCCTTCATCGGGTGCCGATTTATGAGGACTTTGATAGATCACAAACTCTACCAGTTACTTCGCAAGATAAAAAAGTGCTGGGGTGAACAAATTGGAGGAGAACATTCTGAAACAGCTATTTCTCCAGAGGCTGCTCACAAAATTATGTTCAGCTCATTTAAGTATCGACTGGGGCCTCGATGAAGACAAAGAACCACGCTGATCTAGCCCCCCCCCCCCCCCAAAAAAAAAAAAAAAAAAAAATCGACAAATTCCTCATATAACTTTCATCCTATCGGTCTTCTTTCTCGTCTTCTTCTTCTTCTTCACACCCTACTCCTTTCCTGGAAATGCAGCAAATGAAAGCGCAAATATCACATCAGAAGCAAGACCGTCAAGCGCGAAGCCCCGGCTCACAAGGGGATTGCTATTATCACTTTCGTTTTGTTAGCGAGTCAAGAAATGTACTCCTCCCTGCACTTTCAAATCAACCTCTTTAAACCAGGGATACGACCCTGCCAGCGACTAAAAGCGACAAGTTCGACTGCATGGCACCAGCCCAAAAATTTGCCTTTTCTACAATACGGATAGGAAACAGGGATTAGATTTCTCGTAGACCATTGAACTGAGGTTAGCGTTCTTCCTCCATCCATGGACCTACTAGGTCCATGCTCCATCCAAATCCGAGAAACATATGCACCCTTCTTCGAAATTTCCCCTGCAAGCAGTTAATCGCTCAAGTATCACTACTTACGGAGACCTAAGCCCGACTCTCGACGTCGGCCTACGTCGAGCTTCCAGGTGGATTTTCATCATTGCCGACATATCCAAACCTATCTTCGGGGCAGACTTTCTCCCTCACTTTGGTTTTCTGGTGGATGAGCGCAATCTCAAGCTCATCGATTCTACTACTAATCTATCTGTAAGAGGTATCCTTTCTTCTTCTCCTTCTATCAGCCCCATATTTGTCAAGGCATAGTCCGAACTTTTGGCAGCAGTTCGGCATCCCAACTTGGTGCCCAAGAAAAAACCCGGAGACTGGGGACCAAGCGATGACTACCATGGAGAAAATAGGAATACAGTGCCCGATAAATGTCCTATTCCCCATCTTTAAGATTTCACCTCAGCTCTAGCAGGCGATATAGTTTTCTCCAAACTCGATGTCATCAGAGCGTACCACCAAATTCCAGTCGATCCAGTAGACGTACACATAACAGCCATCACCACACCCTTTGGGTTACTGGCATTTGTGCGCATGCCTTTTGGGCTACAAAAAGCCGCACATAATACTTTTCAACGGTTTTTTGATGATCGAGGTAACCCGTAGTCTACAAGTTGTGTACTCCTACATCGACAACCTCCTCGTCGCGAGTAAGACAGGACATATTAAAACATATTCAACACCTCCAACTAGCTACTGTTCTGACGACTCTCGAAATACGTTGTATTCATTAACCCACTCAAGTGTGAATTTGGAGCATCTTCCCTCATCTTCTTCAACCAGGAAATGACTTCATTGTAGCCTGTCATGTAGGACAGGATTGGTGACATAAAATCGATAAAAAAAACAACATAATCAGATTCTCTGACCCCGAAAACCCCACAAATACATAACATGTTATCATTCTAGCCCTTTTCCTTTTGGAACTACTATTGACCTATCACTATCAGACGGCGGCCATTTTGGATTTGACCAATATGACCAGTATGGCAGCCTTAAGGAGACCTCAAATCGATGAAAGAACATCATAATCAGATTCTCTGACCCAGAAAACCCCATAAATATATAAAAATTTATCATACTAGCCCATTTCCTTCCATAACTACACTTGACTTGTAACTATGAGATGGCGGCCATTTTGGATTTGACCAATATGACCAGTATGGCAGCCCAAAGGAGACCTGATATCGATAAAAGAACATCATAATCAGATTCTCTGACCCCGAAACCCCATAAACAGATAAACTTTTAGCATACTAGCCCATTTCCTTCCATAACTACACTTGACTTGTAACTATGAGATGGAGGCCATTTTGGATTTGACCAATATGACCAATATGGTAGCCCAAAGGAGACCTCAAATCGATGAAAGAACATCATAATCAGATTCTCTGACCCCGAAAACCCCATAAAAAGATAAACTTTTAACATACTAGCCCATTTCTTTCCATAACTACACTTGACCTGTAACTCAGATGGCGGCCATTTTGGATTTGACCAATATGACCAGTATGAAAGCCCCAAGGAGATCCAAATCGATGAAATAACATCATAATCAAATTCTCTGACCCTCCAAACCCCATATATATATATATACATTTTTATCATTTTAGCCCTTTTCCTTTTGGATCAACGCTTGACCTTTAACTCAGATGGCGGCCATTTTGGATTTGCCCAATATGGCGGTCACAGAGGGCGCCCTTCTTGGCGCCCGGCAGAAATCATAATAGTATGGTATAAAGCTACCTCTGGGCCAAATTTGGTGCTTTTAGAAGAATCTGCACCAATATATCCCTAACAGCCCCGACTATTAGTAATTTAGCACTGTACGGTGTATCTTTCACTTGGTGCGTCACTGACGCAGTCCTACGTGTTACTCCTTGTGTGTCAGGTTTCTTTTACTGTTTTTTTTAATGCACAGCGATGTATCCTATCAATCAAATTCTTTTTCAGTGCCCTCAATGCTTTATATTTGGTCTCGAAGAAGGTAGAAGAGCATGGAAATAATTTAATTGCCATTAATAAAATACCCCTTTTTTCTCGATTGAACGAGTTTGTTACAGACAATTTGGCCCCATGCTTAATAACGACTTATATAAACGAAATATTTTAGGACTTGATTTTGAGTTTTTTTAATGAATTACACCCAATATCTCACTCTATTTTTTTACAGTGCAGCCCAGAAAAAACGAAACCAGGAATTATCGATGTTTTATTATAACTTAATAACAATTACAATAAATAAATGACACATATTTCTGAAGCTTAGATTCGCTATTTTCATTTGATGCAACACATTTACAGCTGTTACATCCCCTTTGCACTTCCCTTAAAATGAAGGGGCTTGAACAAGTTTTTTGGGTTGGAAAATAACGATTGTTGTCGAATCGACTTTTTCCTTAGTCGATATCTGGGCGCGAATAGCGGCCACCGATAAACAGCTGAGCTGTAACTTATTTAATTATTTTTCTTCATCCTTGGTTCAAATGCAACCATAGGTCCACTTGCGCTGACGGAGACGGATCGCGACTGCGGATCTCCTATGAGTATCGACCTACCATCTGGAGGCGCCTGTTCGGGAGAAGGCCTCGCAGACGCTATCGCAAGTCGAATTGACCCGAGTACGATGTTTCCCGAATCACGTGGGCTGACCTACGAGAACCTTGATGCCAGTGTCTGTTTCTGTGACAGCTCCGACAGATGTACCCCGCCCTCTGCGGCAACCAATGATAGCCCACTACCTGAACCCGCACCTCAAACAACAGCTAGTTCTAATGGAGAAGGTAATAAGAAGGAGGTGGAGTGTAGTCCAGAAATTCGCCTTCTTTTTTCGTAACAATCTCCACCTAGATATCCTCTACTTGCCGCAAACCAAGGATGACATGATCCCCAAATGTATACGTTTGTCGCAATTGGGCTGGGTCAGTTCATCTGTGGCTCGGAGGAGGTTTGATTTATTTGTATTTGATTGATTTAATTTTCTTGTTCAATTCTATACATCATTAACGTTAAATACTTAAATTGTAATATTAACATAAGATAATCATGAAGAAGGTTTGCCATGTAGGTGGAGCTTGAAGGCGTGGTAATCCTTCATAAAGCCTAATGAATTCTACAAAAACAAACATGACGTTCGGCATTGGAGTGAAAAAAGATGAATGAGAAGATCCAAAGTGACAAATGAAAGTGCTTTTACAATCATATGCACCCCGCCTCTGAAATCCACTGCCCTGGAAAATTCGTACAGCACCCATACTGGACAACTTTAAGACGCACTTGAAGACGTATTAATTTAACTGATTGTCCCGCCTTAATACCGTGTAAAGCGCTGTGAAAACATTTCCAGTTTCAGCTTCAGTTTTTGTTTTATGTCAGAGAGGGCTATATAAGTAAAAATTGTATATTAAATGATTTTATCTTCCTTTCCTGTCTCTATACTTTAGGTCCTACGACACAAGCCCTGCCATCTGTTGAAGTACGCCTATTCGGTGGAAGCGATGGTACCGAGGGAACCGTTGAGGTTCGTTACAACGGAGAATGGGGAACTGTCTGTGACGATTCGTGGGACGTGGACGATGCCAACGTGGTCTGCAGAATGTTGGGTTTCTTAGGAGCTTCCGAAGCTCCTGGCTATGCCCACTTTGGACTAGGTTCTGGTCGTATCTGGCTCGATGATGTGGTTTGCTCAGGGGAAGAGGAAAACCTGGCAGACTGTGAGCACCCGGAATTCGGAGAGAACAACTGTGGTCATCATGAAGATGCTGGAGTCGTTTGTCTTACCCAAGGTATCGTCATTCAGACATAAGTCAATCCAAAACAAAATCGCCAAGCCTTTCAAACAATTAAAGTAAGAAGTTTCGATAGCATTGTCCATTACATTGTAAATCGTGCGAACATTTCGATGGCTGCCTACTTATGCCTAATTTGAACATGATTTTCAGATACAATATACCCCCGAATGTGGAATAAAGACTATTAGAATGGCTCCTAGTTTGATTAGGGGAAATATTCTACGATTGTATTATAATAAAAGCACTAATCTATTATTTTTGTTTGGTTAGTCTTGGCAAGATAGCAACAATGGCACTGTGATGAAAGATTTAGCAGTTAACTTCCGTACGAGATATTAGTTTCAATATTCCACGTGACATTTGGGTAATGTATGTCATTGCTTACTAGTGGTTTGTTTCACGTACTTCCGTTGTATAAATTATAATATTGTTTCTCACTGAAAAGCGTATTGGCAATAAAAAGTTCCCGAAATCGAATGATAATGTCGGCTCCAAAAAATGTTCTCCTCAGAATTTGGTCATAACTACATGTCCCATACTTTCGTTGCACATTGCCTTTGTTGTTGTAGCCCTCAAAATGTGTATTACAAAAATATATGGACGGGTAAACAAAAACAAACAAAGAGAAGAAGAAAAAGAAGGAAAAAGAAAAGAGAAGAAATAAATAAATATGCAATTATTTTGTCTCATACAGAAGATAACACCACCTTCCAACAATTTATTTTCCCGTCTCATGTTAAGAACAATCCATCACTGACATACGTTTGGTTGGTGGAGGCAGTGATTTGGAAGGAAGGGTAGAGATTGAACTCGATGATAATGATAATAACAATAATTATAATGGTAATATTAATGATAATGATAATATTAATATTGATATTAATATATATATATATAGCGCTTCCGTAAGTGATTTACTAACAAACATGAACTCCCGCGATTAAATATGATGAGATTTATGGAGGCATCATCATAATCTGCAACTTATAGTTTATTGGCTCCGAAACTCAACTATCGGTCTTTCCAGTTGTCGACCCAGTGTATTTGTATGGCAACCGGAACTACCTTTTCCAAATATACCCATGAGTGGTGCCACCCTGTATGGCCAAAGACCTTAGTTGCAGAAACGCCAACCGTGGCATATTTTAGCCCAAACTTTCTAAAGAACATTTTCGTTTGTCTTTTTGTGTGTGGTATGGTGATGAAAACAAAGATAAAACCACCGGCTACCATTATCAGACACTTCCGAGACACGCTATTCGTCTGAACTGAAGCATTTTCATTTTCGATACCTGTGAAATAACACATTCGTCTTCTTTCTGGGAGGAACAATGTTGTCTTGATTAATAAAGCCCACATCTTCCCCAAAACATTCACCTCTTTGTTATCCTGGTAGTTTTTTTGTATAGCTAAATTTAGCTAAGTTGTACTCTGGGCGACCGATATAACCCTACTAGGTATACCGACCGATTGGCGGACTTTTGAAAATCCTACTATTATCAAATGCGCTCCCTTTTTTTTTCAGATTTAGGATATAGTTATAGAATTCAAAACAATTCCAAACTTTCATAAACTTTCACAAACTTTCTCAAACAATTACTCGCGCGCAATTGCTATTTGCATGGATGGCCTGTCGCGACGTACCAGCGAGCTGGCTGCTCTACATATGGCGACGTCATCACGATAGCGGCTTATTTGTCCTCTGTCTACCCCAAATTCAGAGGGGGCTGGAAATAAACTTTGTATTTTGCTTATTGTTCAATAACAAAATGAAACATAATTTGTATGTGTATGTTTTTTGTATTCTACGTCTCATCAACTTTCCATCGATGTATAGTCGTATTTTCATCGGTGAAGGTTTCTAACTCATTTCTAACACTGTTTTAGTCAATGACATAAGTTGAATGCATGGTATTTGTACAAAGTATACCTTGAGTAAAAAGAATGAATCCATATTCGTTTTAGAACAAAATATTTATTCTATAATTGTACAATTCGTCTAGCCTGAAACATCTTATTTTCTTCCAAACCTGTTAGATACATTACCGTTTCATCCTTTTCCTGGAGGAACAATGGTATCACTAAAAAGCACACAAAGTCCAAAAATTGATTCTTTATTTCATTCTGTAGCTTTCTAAAAATACTCCGATCTATCATTATGGAGAAATAACTAGCTACAACAACAACAACAACGGCTTGTTATTTCTTAACGAGATGAAATGTACATATTCCCATTCCTTATTTTTTTTCTTACACTGTTACCTTTATTGTCAATTAACAAAACAGTAAAAACGATTTTTCTGATTGTGCAAAAACGCATATGGATGGCGCCTCGCCGCTCGCTGACTTTTTTCCTTAGAGTCTTGCGCATCTTTAAAAAAAAGAAGAAAAAAATCGTACCTACAGTTACAAGGTCACGTGACCTTTTGTCTTTGCATGTCAGCCCGAAAATCCCTCATTTTTGTGATTTGTGTACAAAACATATGGAAATGTGCTTTCTTCTAAAAATAGATCAAACATTGGTTATTTGGTCTTGTTTAAAGTTTAGGTGGTTGTTTTGGGAGTCAAAATAGTTGAATTGTAGGAAGAAATGAAAAAAAAAACAATAACATAAATTAAAAAAAAACATTGAAATACATAAGAAATTATCAAAACAAGAGATAACATTAGGAATAAGCTGGGCCTTCCATTTTTTGGGTCGTATTATTGTTCCAAATGGTCTAATGAATATATGTAGTGAAAAAGAATGCTTAAATATGAATAATATATGATTTATGGGTAAAAATATGATTTTATGACGTTTTTTGCATAAATTACCATAAATATGCAAATGAGTGATTTTTTTTCAAAAAATTGAAATTTTCATATTGTTCTTTACACTTCACTTGACATGCGTGCACATTTTCGCGGAGATCGGCCGTTTCACGGCCGAGATCTTAAGGGGGGGGGGGGCATAATGCCCCCCCCCACCCCGGCCATAGTAAGACTTCAAATAGCCCGGCCTTATTAGGGTTAAATGCACGATACTTGATCAAAATACACCTTGGATTAAAAATCCGTATTCGTTCTAGACAAGAAGGGGTCGCTTTTATAATTATGCAATTTGTCTAGCCTGAAACTTTCTTTTGTTTCCACAACCTGTTACATTAATTAGAATTTCAACCTCCTTCACGAAGGAGCAATGATATTTTGCACTTAAATGGACATAACATCCAAACAAACTCCTTTTTGTCATTCTGGTGAAATATTTAGGTACAACAAGAGAGACGCCGACGCCCGCAGGATTTTTAGTTGATGTTCGCTTGGTTGGCGGGAATGTCCCATCAAGAGGTAGGGTAGAGGTGTCCAATAGCTACGGACAGTGGGGCACCATCTGCGATCCGCACTGGTCGCGGGCAGATGCCGATGTCGTCTGCGGGATTTTGGGCTACGGCGGAGCATTATCCTACTCGAACAATGCTGAGTATGTGCAGAGCAGCGGACGCATTATGCTGGAACATGTATTTTGCGGCGGGTGGGAAAGGAAACTTGCAAGCTGCGAGACTCAGGATTACACAGGATATTGCGATCACCCACAAGAGGTTGGAGTTGAATGCAATGTCCCAGGTAAATGCAGTTCGAATCTTCCATTTTTATCACCTGTATATAGTAGCTTTATGCTTAAAATTAGGAATGAAATATTTTCCATTGGTAAAGAATGCCAAGTTAATGTGTCAAGGTAATACAATTTGAAAGGGAAATAGAGAGGTGAGTGCTGACCTAAATGTTTCCCTATCGGTTATCAGTTTGACCATCTGTTTCAGGGAATATACCAACTTTATAAACGTATGATAAGGTTGTTCTCATCATACGTTCAACAACAACAACAACAATAACAACGGATGTAAGAACATTGTCTGCATTGACATTATCCATTCATTTATTGCAATTTTTATACCATGATTGGTCAATTGATTACTCAGGCAAATATTTTATTTCTTTAAAGGTGGCAAAATAAATATGAATACAGTTATGCATGTTATTACTGATGCAGTTCTTTGACATTCAAGTTTTATTGTCTGACATTAATTTATTACAAAATTCTGCACTTTTGAAATAAGAATTTCTAGCCCCCCTAGCCTCCCCCATGCCTACAAGACAATGAGCAGGGACGTCACTTTACCACCCCGTTGAATAAGAGAGGGATCGTGAGGGAGCTTTAGGACTGAATAAAGAAGACACGTTACCCACACATTTTTCATTTGAATAGGATGTGAATTTGGAAAACTACACTTATGTTTACCCGTACTCTAACTCGATTTTCTTTCTTTTGTTGTCTTATTATCAGAACCGTCGGAATTCACAATCCGTCTGGTTGGTGGCAGCCACCCGTGGGAAGGTCGAGTAGAGGTGCTCCACCAGGAGGAGTGGGGGACCATCTGCTCTGTGTACTGGGGTAAGCCCGATGGAGATGTGGCCTGCAGAATGCTCGGCTTCAGCAGCGCGTATGAGGCTATATCACCAACAGGCGCTGCCTATCCGATGCCTTTCGGTGAAGGCACTGGGACGATCCTGCTAAGTGACTTCCGTTGTACGGGAACCGAGAAAAATCTGGTTTATTGTTTGCATTGGGGATGGGGTGCACATCACTGCTCCCACTACGAAGATGCTGGATTAGTATGCAACAGTCCAGGTATAGTTTGTCTTCTTCCCCCTTCTTCTTTCTTCTTCTTCTCCTTTCTTTTTCTTCTTCTTTCTATCCTCCTCCTACGCAATTTGAGAGCAAGCTTCGAGTTGTCCTTATTAACTAGCAAACGTATTTTACAAGATTCTGTATTTCAATTTGTGGATGTGTCGTGGGAAAATAGTCGTTCATTCTGACACTCGACTCTCAATCCAAGGGGTGTAGATTAGAATCCCAGCATGGTATATAGTTTTGGCAAGACATTAATCTTTAGTTGTCACACTCCACCCAGATGTAAATGAGTACCTGGCATTTGCAGAGCCCTGATGAAGAACAGCATTGTTGCTGATGAACCTTCCCTGGGTAAACAAAATGAATATTATTAACGGGGTCTGTATTTCCATCCCTCACAGATCCTGACAGTGTTGTCGTACGCCTCGTGAACGGCAGTAGCAAAGCTGAGGGGAGAGTAGAGGTGTTGTATGAAGGAGAATTCGGGACCATCTGTGACGATTCATGGGATGTCAATGATGCTGGCGTTGTCTGCAGAATGTTGGGATATGAGGGCGCTTCAGAGGCTCCAAGACTGGCTCGCTTCGGCCAAGGTTCCGGGGACATTGTCCTGGATGACGTGGTCTGTCAGGGATCAGAGGACAACATCGCCAGTTGTACCCATAGAGCATGGGGGGAAAACAACTGCGGCCATGTCGAAGATGCATCGGCCATTTGCACCGGGGAATGTAAGTTTATAATACATCAGGAAAACGATTGCAATAGATTCTTAACAAATGTTAACGCCGAAAATTGTAGCAGTTTGGTCCCGTAACTCGTTGTTCCCTGAGCTGCACTATAGGTTCTATAAGGAGTTCCTTTGTCTGTAGGAAGGTCATCAATGTAGTATCAGTTTAATCAAAAAAAGTTCTGGAAAGAAAACTCGTAACTTGTTTACTGTATTCTTTTCTCTCTTGCACCTGAACAAAAGTGAACTTGCCAGTTCGCTTGGTGAATGGAAATAACGCCAACGACGGTCGAGTCGAAATCTTCCGCTATGGGGCCTGGGGTTCAGTCTGCGACGACTTCTGGGACATTAATGATGGTCACGTGGTCTGTCGTATGCTAGGCTACGAGCGTGCCTCACGCATCTGGTGGGGCACAACCTACGGCACGGGAACTGGTCGCATCTTGTTGGATAATGTGGAATGCAATGGGGATGAAGCGACTTTGGACGACTGCGATCATCCACCATGGGGTGTACACGACTGTAACCACTATGAAGATGCTGGCGTGGTGTGCGTTTAGTGAACGCCAGGTGCGAATCGATAAAGTGCTAACTTTTTTTTTTAATTTGACTGAATGAATAGATAAATTAATGAATGAATAAATTAATTAATGAATGAATAAATGCATTGATAAATAAATTAATTTACACATTGATAAATAAATGAATGATTACATGATAAGATACATAGCGCATTCATATACATGAAAACATTTATTTGCATGGTTGCCATAGACGAACATAAAGAGAGATGTCCTATCCCTCCACACTTCCGTCTTATTTTCAACTGTCAGGGTATAAACGTTACAAGTAAACTATTGAAATAGTAAATATCATAATTTTCAAATCATTTTTGCATTTGTTTTGTATACAAGTTTTATGAAACAGGGCCTCGGTGACGGGGACTTAGCCTTTACTTTCATTTTAATATTTTTCTAGTATCAATTTTAAAATGTTTATTCATTGAATTTGTTCAAGTACGTTTTTCATTTTTTGTTTTACTCTGACTCCCTTTCACTTTCTACTAATTTCCTATCTTCTATTCTTCTTCTGTTCTTTTTTTTGTTCTCATATAGCTAGATTGTATTAGTTTTAAGGCATGTCCATAACAATGATATATACTTTTGATAAGTACACCGTCTTCCCTGTATTAAAACTGTTGCTGTAACAAATTACATAAGTCATTAAGAATGTAAGGACTCATTACTTTTGTTGATATGGGAAAATATAATGGACGCAATTAATTGTTACTTTTTAATTGAATTCTCTTTGTTTATTGCTCCTCTTTCACTATTTAACCCCCTTCTCTGTACTGTTTATTTCCTTCACTCACTAATTGAAGTCATTGCTTCTCTTTAATATGTTTGCTCTTTCTGTCTCTTTTTTCGTACAGTTGCCAATGTTACTCTTGGACGAAGATGAATATTACGAAGATGAAGATACGGTCATCTTTTTACCTTTCATCCTTTATATTTAATCAAGTAATACCACTATAATATGGTCATAATGAATACAATATAAGATCCTCCATCATGCCATTTTTTTGAAAAGTAAAAGTGTTATTTTACGGGATTATATTGAATAACACTTAGGATTGTTTGGGGAATAATTCTTTGGCTACCGCTTTACAAGCCTTTTTTTATCGCAACAATTAATGTAAGTTTGATTAAAGTCTTATAGTATGAAACATTGTCATAAACCATAGCGGTCTATATGTTTAGTACAATAATTTGAAGGTATCTTCTGACAATTAATCTAGAGTACATATGAGGGGGAGCATAGATTTCGTCGAAAACACACGAGTCATTCTAATTGCTGTATTATTTAGTATACCAATATCATAACACTCCATTATCTATTACGATTTGCTCAATTTTTTAAAAATTGAGTATCCATTAAGAATATATAATTTCAACCAATGTGGTAATGTTTTCGATTTTAATGCATAACTATTTCTTTTTGCTTCTTATCTATCAGCAGTTTAATAAATACCACATTTTATAAATCATTACATTCCGCCTAGAACTCTAGATCATTTCATGTCAAGTGGATTTTGCGACTTACAAGTCCTATATTAATATTAGTGGTATGATTATCATTACCATGATTCTTTTTTGAAATATTGTTATTATAACTATCATTATAATAATTATTGTAATAAATATAATTATTAACTGTTACATGCATCTCTCACTGTTGTTCCTTGAAGTTTTACTGTCAGAGTGCATTATCGGGTTCATGACGTTTATTAATAAAACATAACAATCCAGTATCGATTTCGTTTTGTTGTTTTCATTTCTTTGTAACTTGTTCCGTTAATTACTTTAAATTGAATTATCCCATTGCGAGATAAATCGTTTTAATGTTTTGACATATTGTTTAACTCTTGTAACGCCATACAATTAAACTCTGCATTCCACGTTGTATTTATCATGGGACATATCGGTGCCAGGTAAAAACATCAGAGTTGAAATTGCCGGACGTAAACAAAAGGTCAGAGGTTAACATGCTAGAGGAAGGAAGCGGAAGGAAAGCTAGTACCTGGATCTAGCTCCCCCCCTCTCCCTGGCATTTAAAATTATGAAATAAATTGAAGAGAGATGTTGTAGTAGTATCAGTCATTTATTTGATTTATATTTACCTTCATTAGAGCTACGTTGGTTTAAAGCGATATTGAACTGATGAACGTTATGCTCAGGCGTACTCCTTATTGCCCTACGCTATTTTTTAACATAGCCAATTTGCCAACAGTGCATATCTAAGAGTCCATAATAGCGCAGCTAGAAAAACATCGAGCTACGGTTACATACTGCTGCAGCTGACCTGAAATGAAGCTAAAAGTTGTTCTGCGCCAATGGTTCTAGTACGATATTGCTTTAATAGTGAAATTAGACTAAAGGGGTTAAGATGGATGCACAATCCGATCTATAGAGAGAGAATTTATCATTTACCAAATCAGTATATGCTTGGAAAAGTTAGAACAGTCAAGTTAATAAAAAACACAGAGCCCCCCTCCCCCAATTTGGTGAAATTTAATTTAGCTCTTACGTCTGTACTAGTACACTGTGAAAAGGTTGGGCAATATTTTCCAACACTTTGCCGATAGTCAACCAAACCATCTACTGGGCAATATTTTCGTATTTTGCCCACCTTTGGTCAAGATTTTCCCAACAAATGGGCTCCCGTAGTCGGGCAGTTGAAGTGTAATATCTTTGCCCATATTTTGGTCAAAATACGAAACAATTATGCACATGTGAAGTAGGGCCGTTTGCCAACACCACTGGGCTATATATTGCCCACTATAGTTGGGTTGACTATTGGCACAACGTTGGGCAAAGTGTTGAAAATATAGTGCCCAACCTGTTCACAGTGTAAGTTAATGTCAATAATACATACACATATTAAATGAAAACAAGTATGATAGTGAGGTCGAGTGTATCAAGTAGCGGTATTGAAGTGAGGGAGGGGAGTTGGGGTGGAGGAAGCTCATTTCCCACAAAATATGTTTACCCTGTTTTCCCGAGGCACATCTGGAAAATGAAAACAAGAACCTTAACACAATCGCCTCCCACAAAGCCCCCCCCCCCACACACACACATTGATGATACAATATTTAAAACATGAACAAAATAAAAACATGAACAATTCTTATGACGATCCTTTTAAATCTTAAACCCTCCCAATTTTGATTGCTTTTGTGGGTCACCTATTAAAGTAGATGTATTGTGGTCGAGTAGATTTTTGTCACTGGACTGTAGATCACAAGGTCGTCGGTTCGAGTACCGCCGCGGCACTAATTTCCATCGGCAAGGCTTTAATCTACATTTTGCTACCAATATGTGATGGTTTTTAGGGTTACATAGATCATAATATAAAAATTGCCTTTCAGTTGATTTCTTGAAAATATTGTGTACCTTATTGTAATTCGTGGCGGAAACATAGCATGGAATATCATTTTAAAATAATTTGGACAGGTGCAATGACATTAGAGAGTATAATTATAGTACTTAAAAGTAACTTACAATTCCATCCTTGCGGATTGGATTTCAATGTCTTCTACAACCATCGGCTATAAACCTTGAATTCATGTTGACAATTATGACAACATTTTGATTAACATTGTCAAGTCATAGAAATGATGATATAAGCCGATATCAATGTGAGCCTAACGAAATGGCAAAATATGGAGGGTACTTAGTGAAAACAGCTTCCTTCGTGTTTGGGAATGAGTTCATAAAACTGAGTGAATAAAATTACTGACGCGTTAAATGCAGCGAACGAAGTATCATGATCGCAAAGGCTTTTGAGAATAAAAAAGCCTATCCAAATTACATAGCCTTGCCCGAAATGAATAAAAAGGCATTAAATGATATATTTGGCATCAGTTCGGTGTATATACATAAGATGTTAACAATTCCAGAGGCTTTAATGTCAGAAGTAAAATGTACCTTTTACCTACGAGAATTTTACCTGGATCCAGAAATTCACAAGGAAATCACTTTTGAGATCAATTTTTTTCCCCTCGAAATTAGATAGATAAGAATTTTAAAAAAGAAATCAAATGGGTTAGATATATATTTATGATTCGGATTAGGCTATATATGATCACAATTGGCATTAGGGTTAAGGGTTATAGGTAGGTTATGATTGTGGTAAAATATATGATTATGGTTATGGTAAGGGTTTCAGATATGGTAAGGGTTATGGATCAACATAGAGTTATAGTTGGGTTATGGTTAGGGTTAGGGTTATTTTTTAGGGTTAGCGTTATGTTTAGACATGGTAATGGTTGGGCTACGGATATAGTTGTGGTTATGGTTAGGGTTATGGTAAACTATATGATTATGATTTGGGTTTAGGGTTATGGCATGGATAATGGAAAGAGACAGGGTTATGGTTCGGTAATGGTTATGGGTATGGTTAGAGATAAGATTATGGTTAAGGTTATGGTAAGGGTTATGGATAGAGCCAGGGTTATGGTTGGATTATTATTATGGTTATGGTTAGGGTTAGGGAAAGCGTTATGTCTATGTTTATACATAGTTAGGGTTAGTGTTACGGATAGGGTTTGGGTTACGGTTAGGGATATGGTAAAATATATGATTATGATTAAGGTTTAGGGTTAGGTCCATGGTTATGGACATAAACAGGGTTATTGTTGGGTTATGGTTAGGGTTATGGATAAAGATAGGTTTATGGTTAAGGTCATGGTAAGGGTTGTGGATATAGAGACAGAGTTATGGTTGATTTATGGTTTATAGTGTTATAGTTAGTACTCGGATTGTGTTTATACATGGAAATGGTTAGGGTATAGTTTTAGGTAGGGTTAGCGATATGGTAGGACGTCGAATCCTTACACACTGTCGTTGTCTAGTTGTCACGTCACCGGATGTAGACCACATAGTACACGGTTCGAGTCTCGAGTACCGCGGCACTAAGGTCCTTTGGCAAGATATTAATCTGCTTTTCCTCTTTTCCACCCACACTGTAAAAAAATAATAGTCGAAATAACTCAATAAAATTGAGGAAAAGAATTGTCTTATTTTTATTAAGTAAATATTACCTACGGCATCTTAAGTAGAATTTACTTATTTTGCTGAATACATTTTTACTCAGTTAAATCAAGTTACATTAACGTAAATAATTTAAGTATTGTAATAATTTTAGATAATTAAAAAAAAGCTATGATAGAATTACATATTGCACGATTTGGTACCCATCTAATCTAACAAGTAACATCCACTAATCATTCACTACTTCTATTTAAGATTAATCACTAATCACTAACACTACTTCTATTTAAGATTAAGATTCGACACATATTGAAAGGCTCCAAATTGTATATATACTTGGTCGTAGCATCTTAAAAGGAAAATTGGTTAACATATTTCCTGAAATATCAAGTTTTGATTTGTTTTGATTTGAACTGGGTAACAATTACAAATTGTCTTGTGTCTTTGCTTAGCCATGTTAAATGAATTAGTAAATGTTTTAAAGTCCTTAAATTTTCATTCAACCACACAAAAGAATTGTTTTATTTAAAAAAGAATTTAATTTGGTCTTAATGAATATTCATAAATTATGTAAATATTTCTATTACGCACTGCATCGGTCCTTACTTTAAAAAGATAAGAATAATCAACATAAATTGTTTGAGTAATACGTATAATTTCTGATTTTGAGTTAAAATTACTAAATTAATACAAACTGAAATTACTTAACGTTCTTATGTATTTGATTTTACTTAAATATTCCACGCATGTTCTACTAAATTGAAAGTTTGAGTTAGCAAGACTTAAATTTAGTGCGTAAGTGGCAAAACTAATGTTTTCAAGTAAATTCTACATGGAAAAAATACGTAAAAATTACCAATGAACAAATTATTTTTTACAGTGCAGCTTAAATAAATGCGTAGGAAGAAGGTCCTTGAACAATATAGCGCCTTTACAAGGCATCTACAAATAATATAATATTTTGTAATCCATCCAGTAGAGATTATTTTTGCGTACAAATATAAAGACCCTAAGTAGATCGATATTATTAAACTGCGATCACTTGAAATTCAAAATAGCAAAAGAAAATTATTTCCACCTTCCACTATTTTCCATTAACTCTTCTCCACCACGCCCTTTCTAGCTCAGTAAGACGGTGCTTCATTTAAATATGATCTATTCTTGAATTTCATCCAACGCCTTCCTTGAAATGTACTGGTAGCCAAATAATCTCTCGGGTCTTTATGTTGAAGTGGCCTTCCTCTTTAAATACTAAAATATCAGTAGAGTACGGAAGCTTAAACGTGCAGCGAGATGGCGACTTGTGTTACTCGCCAAAGCGCCTTTTTTAAGCCGAGAACTGAGGCGAGAAGGCGCCTTAGCGAAGTAAAAGCAAGTTTCCATCTCGCAACTTAATCCTAAATTACTAGACATGTAACAATTTAGAATTAAAGAGTCGAGTATGAATTAAAAAGGTCAAGAAGCATAAGTGATTTTGTCTCAACTATACTTTTTCCCAGGAGCACACTAACTCCATATTCAGATACCTTATATGTGGATGAAAAGTATGAAACCTACCGTACATAGATAATTTGTGTGAACAGTAATATCTTCATCCGTAAACACTAAAAAACACAATTGTTGGGTTTTAGGCTTGAGAAATGAAGCTGTTTTGGACCATATGGGGTGATACAATGTTTTGTTTGGTCTGTCTTGGCGGTCTCCTCTACATGAGTTGTATAATTAAACCAAGATTTGTTTATTATTTAATATTAAAACGTGTGTTTTTAGGAGCAAGGGCAAACAATAAGTCATCACACCGGGACTGATCTCCATGCTTGTAATTAATCGGGAAGGACTCTCTCTCTCTCTCTCTCTCTCTCTCTCTATCTTTTCTCTCTCTCTCCCTCTCTCTCTCTCTCTCTCTCTCCCTCTCTTTATATTTCCTTTCGAAACATTTCGAGATACATGCGGGTAAGCCCTTGATCTTGTAATCAATCATATCAACCTGCAATAAATCTGGCCTTGGTTTTGAAGTACGGTTGAAGCAGAGACGTGATATAGACTTTCGGTGGTTGAATGGATCCAATTGCATGATGTCCTCACTAATTTAATATCCTTGATAAAGTATAAGTGAGATGCATACACACTCTAAGGAAAACAAAATCGAAATACTCTCATGCCTTCTTTACAACACAGCACAATTGCGAACAATAAGCACATGTTGATTTTAAATAACTTAATGACTGCAGGTCTCTCAGGAAAAAACAGTTTGCATGAAGTCTTTCGTCTACGGCTGATTGTTAACGAAACGGAGTTAAGTCTTTTGTTAATTCCGTTTGATGCTACGGCAGGCAGCCAGTGAAAATGAATTCGTTAAAAAAAATATGGAAATGCAAGCACTACCTTAAACAAACAGAACTTTGTTACTCGTAGCCCATATTTCCTGATTGAGGTGTCATATGAAAGAGCAGAAACTCAACTTTCTAGAAATGTAATTTTCTTTTTGAAATTCAAATACCGTCCTCCAAATGACTTTTGGTTTCCTCTCTTCAAATTCAATTTTATCACTCATGCGTGAAATATGCATCATTATGAGTTGCATCAAATGGAATAGGAGGATCTAAGCTTTACAAATATGTGTCATTTATCAATTATAATTATGATTAAGTTCTGATAAAACATCAATAATTCTCTTTTTTTTTCCTTTCTGGGACGCACTGTATAGTAGATAACGATATTGGTATATTTAATTGGATAGTGGTGAATGATATTAACGTCTCATTTAAACGTAGTTAAGGTTATCTAATTGATATTTATTTTGCTGACTTTTTTGTCTATTGTTCTTTACATTCCATTTTATGCTTTAATTCTTAAAAAATAAAATGCCATATGAAATTGAAAAGAGAGAAAATATTTCGGTGAACAAAATTGCACCATCTCACTTGCACTCCCCCGTGTCATCGATATGACCAGCTACAAGTTTCTTCCCGACCTTTTCGAGGTGCGTTGAGACTTTGAGGGTAGTCTGTATGAACAGACTCTAATCTGGCACTTAATTAAGCACAATTCCACAATAGCACAGCTGCGCAAACCTCTGTCAGTCTCCCTCATGCGCATATATTGGAAGCACAGAGCTTATCATGTGTACTTTACCGTGTAGTTAACATAGGGTCATAGTTCAGAGACCCTTGGACTGTTAATGTGACTGCACAACTACCTGAAAAGCTAGAGGGTTGTGATTGGTTCGACATTATCGTCCAATAAGATGATGCCAAGTAGGGGTTAAGTGGCATAGCGCCAGTTCAGCCATTGAGGGGGCTCTTTTTTCCATTTTTACCACTTCATTTTATGGGGGAAGGGGGTGCCCTAGTTCCCCCCAGTAACTACGTCACTGTTTTGAGGCGGGATTTCGATTTCATATGAAGGAAATCCGTTGCACGTTGATCACTGTCATGCACAGCGAATCAAAGTTGTTATATACCGCTGCACCTTCTAATCGCGTCACTCACTTCGCGCTGTTCATCCACCGAAGTAGGTATCTGAAAGTGTACACATATTTCTTTGGACGAGGGGTTCCAGATCCAGAGTGAAACTAAACATATCAAAAGGAGATGAAGATCCTCGTGCTACTTTCAATCCTGACGGGTTACGTAGCCTCTGGTAAGTTAGAGATGCTCAGATCACTTTGTTTGTTTGTTTTTATTTACGTCGTATGAAACAAATAATACCTAAATTAAAAATAAAACATCTTAAACATAAACAATTGTACATGATATACAGTTAAACAAAAGTTTAACTGTATGCATAGTGAGACAAAGCAATAATAATCATAGTCTGTTTTTTAAACCTCTTTCCAAGCTGCTAATAACGTAAAACACTTACTGCGACACAGATTCTAACCCGGAGACTTAATCAACTGGACCACAACATCTATACACATCTACTTTATACATCTGTGCTCTGTATATTTTGTTTGAGTTTATTTGTTTTGTTTTAATATGTGTATGTATTCTTCAAATTGTATTGTATGTGCTAAACGGCCACTTCATTAACATGGTGCTTAGGTCCATTTGGCATATAAAATATTCAAGAATGTCCTCCAATCGTTGAGAAAAAACATAAAGCTAAAGAAAAGGGAGAGAGCGAAGACGAAAAAGAATAGAAGGAGAAGTGGAGGGAAAAGTGGGAGAAAACAAAGAAGAAGTAGAATAGGAACAAGAAGGAGAAGTAAAAGAAGCCGTAGAAGAATGGGAAGAAGAATATAAAGGAGAAGAAGAAGAACAAACAAAAAGAAAAAGAAGAACAAAAAGATTTAAAAGAACTCCGATCCTGTATCTTTACAGGATGTTCATACTTGGTATGTTTATCCCAAATGCAGGATATGCTATTACCTGTACGAAATGCTCCGAATCAACTTCTGACGACCCAACCTTCACATTCCCAGTGGACCCCAGTCAAATGCCTTGTTCGAACCCTGGTGAGATGGTGTGTGATGAAGGCGTCACTAGCTGTACGACGACGATGATTACGACGCACTTTAGTCGTGACGCTGGTAAGAATGTAATGCCCGGGGCACACGAGGCTTTATTTCAATTGCTTCATTACCATATCTAATATATTCTGTGAAATTCATTAGTAATTTAGCACTGTACGGTGTATATTTCACTTAGTGCGTCAAAGACTGCGTCACTGCGTCACTGACGCATTCCTACGTGTGACTCCTCGTATGTCAGGGTTATTACACCGTTTAATGAACGTTTCTTTCCTTTCCCTCAATGCTTCATCTTGTTTCCCAAGGAGGGTAGGATAGCATTGAAAAAATTAAAGTACCCTTAATAAATACCCTTTTTTCTCGATTGAAGGAGTTTGTTACCGACAATTTTGCCACATGTTTGATAATGACTCATATTTTTAAAGTTAATATTGAGTTTTTATAATGAATTACACCCAATATCCCTCCGTATATTTTTTTCTTCAAAACCTGAATAAAAGAGTTAAACTTGTCTTACCGGCCACTGATAAGTATACTTAGAGCGGCCACTGAAAATCCCTGCAGAAAATTTACTGTGTTGTAAACCCACTATTAAAAGGTCACCAGCCTTTCACAGCCATTTTGTATTCCTTAGTCCATATCTGGGCGCGAATAGCGACCATCGATATAGAGCTGAGCCGTAACTTATTTATTTTTGTTCTTCATACTTGGTTCAAATGCAACCTTAGGTCCACTTAGTACGGTGATGCAGAAGGCTCGCGACTGCGGACCCCCTTTCGCGGGTATACTTCCACCCGGAGACACCTGCGCGGGAGAAGCCATCACCGATGCCATAACAGGTCAAATTGACCCGAATACGATGGTTCCACCTGGATCTGGACTGACGTTCAAGGACCTTGAGGCCAGTATCTGCACCTGTGACAGCTCCGACAGATGTACTCCGCCCTCTACGGCAACCCCTGGTAAGCCACAACCTGGAGCAAAACCTCAAAGAACAGCTAGTGCTGGTGGAGAAGGTGTAGAAGATTACAACATATTGCTGTCTTTGTATCGAGATACTTTTCGTACATCTTTTTAAAATGTATTTACCAAACTCTAGCAATATTCATGTCTTTTTAAACCAAAATAACAATACGTATTATTTTAGACGTCATTACATAGCCATTATATTGCATTCTCCATTAATCATATTAATACATAATTGATACTTTCCTTTTAGATGTTCCACTTGACTGTCCAGTGGTTGACGAGTGGTTTGTGGACTGGGACACATCTTACGAGTGCGTATCAGAGCTGCCCTTTACTGATCCTTTCACCATCCCTGGCGAAATTATTCCTCTATTGACGGTTGCTGATATCATCCAGGCTGCTGGCGCAGCTTGGAGGGCCACCAACTTGATCGAGGCTGAAGGCGAGGTATGCGTCAGGATCCTTCCACAAGTAACTGTAGTCGCCGGCGGAGCAGATGGCTTCAGAGAGTACTGTGATCCAGTATTGGCGTATTTAAGAGAAGGGACAACCTTTGATGCCGCAACACACTGCAGGCTCATCCTGAATTTAACAGGGGCTATGTCCTCATACATGCCACCAACATATACAGCGGTCCAAGAGACAATCCCCGGACCTGATGCCCTACGACCTTTCGACTTGTTAGACCACATCGAGAAAATTGTGTTCCAGCTCCTCGGTGTATCGTTTAACGACGTGGAAAACCTCTGCACCGCTAGGTTGGCAATCATTGAATCCGAGTCAACCTTAGAGGAGCTTGTTACTAGTTTTTTAGTCGAGTTTGCCAAAGTACTGATTCCAAGAGGCGCAGAGTTTTGCAATAGCTGGGACGAAATTCTTAACTTCATTAGAGCTCATCCGACTACCGATTCGTCTGGCATCCCCGATGTCTATTTGTCTGATATCATACACGATGTCTCTGCTCTAGTGGCAGATTTGACTGGGTATGCAGACAGAGAGGCTCTTTGTCAAGATCTGAACTCCGCTGTATCCTCATCAAGTGACACTCCATCACTTGAGGATGTCGTATCGCACATTGTTAACAGCACTCTGTCGGTCTTAACAGATGCAGAGCATTGTTCAACCATAGGCCAAGAAAGCGTGAGCCTATCCATTGCTTCTATACCCAATATTACACAGGAAGAAGTTGATATTGAAATGTATCAGTTCACAGGGTTCAGCAGCATACTGGACATTTGCCAAGCAGTAGCAGATTCTTTCCAGCCTCCAGGTAAAGTGTAGTCCAGAAATTCGCCATCTTGATTCAACAAGATAATCCCTACTTGCTGCAAGCCAAAGATGGCATGATCCCCGAATGTGTATGCCCATTGCAATAAGGCTGGGTCATCTCATTTTTGGCAGGAGGTTTGATATATTTTAAACTCATTACAAAATAAGTCATGATGATTAAACAAGTATTTATTTAATTGATTTTCCCACCGTCTTAGCATGTAAAACGCTACGAAACCAATTGTGTGAAGGGCTATATAAATGAAAATTGTATCATTGAATCTTCTTTTTTGTCTCTATGACAAAAGGTCCACCGACACAAGCGCCGCCATCTGTTGAAGTACGCCTAGTCCGTGGAAATGATGGTAGTGAAGGAACCGTTGAGGTTCTTTATAACGGAGAATGGGGAACTGTCTGTGACGATTCTTGGGACGTGAACGATGCCAACGTGGTCTGAAGAATGTTGGGTTTTCCTGGAGCTTCTGAAGCTCCTGGCTATACCCGATTTGGAGTGGGTTCTGGTCTTATCTGGCTCGATGATGTGGTGTGCTCAGGGGACGAAGCCAACCTTGCGGACTGTCATCACCCGGGTTTTGGAGATACCAACTGTGCTCATTACGAAGATGCCGGAGTGATTTGCCGTACTCAAGGTATTATCATTCAGACATAAGGCAATCTATAACGAAATCGTCAAGCCTTTCAAACAACTAAACTTAGACGTTTCGATAGTATTTCCTCATGACATTGTACATCTTGTGAATATTACGATGGCTGATTACTTTAGATTACATGATTTCTTAGGTACAATATATGCCCGAATGTAGAATATAGACTATTACAATTGCTCCTCATTTGGTTCGGGGATAGATTTTATGATCGTATTGTAATACAATCATGCAGTCAATATTTGCTTACATGAAGAGGGTGACAAAGCAATCTTCCATGGGGCGTGTGTGTTTTGTCTTTGCAAGAAAGCAGCAATAGAACTGTAATGGGAAATTTAGAAATCAACTTCTTGGTTAATATGTACCCTTGGTTGCTAATGTTTTGTTCCCCTTACTTCCGCTGTATACACTATGATATAAATCCTCGCTGAAAAGCGTGTTTGCCATAGAATTAGAAGTTCTCAAAATCGGGAGATAAATTCGGCTCCATTAAATGCCCTCTCTAGAAATTTGGTCATAGCTACAAGTCACGTGCTTTCAACTGCACATTGCTTTGGGTGCGATAGCACTTAAGAAGTAAACACAAATAACGAGAGGGGGGACAAACAAGAAGAAAGAGTTAAATCTACGATTTTTTGGTCTCGTACAGAAGATAACACCACCTTCTAATATTTTTATTCCGTCTTGCGTTTAGAACAACCTATCACTGGCACACATTTGGTTGGAGGAGAGAGCGATTTGGAAGGAAGGGTAGAGATTAAGTACGATGGCGAGTGGGGAACCATCTGCGATGACTCCTGGGATTTAGACGATGCCACTGTAGTCTGCAGAGTGCTTGGATTCGATGGGGCATCTGGCGCTCCTGGCTTTGGCGCATTTGGGGAGGGTTCGGGTCCTATTCTTCTTGATGATGTCCTGTGCACAGGGGAAGAAGCCACTCTGACCGAATGTTTACACCCGCCTTTTAAACAGCACAACTGTGGCCACGCTGAGGATGCAGGAGTCATTTGTTTTATCACAGGTAATAATAATAATAGATATAAACAATAATGATGCTGAAAATAATGATGATAATAATAATAATAATAATAATTATGTTCAAATAGCGCTACCGTCTCTAAATGACTTATTTCCCCGGTCTTCGGAATTAAGTCATTAGAGGTTGAGTCAAAAGCCTTTTGAGCATTTACGAGTTGCTAAAATGTTTGATCTAAAAAATAATTCCATGTTTCTCATGCATCGAACTTCTCTTAATACCATTGTGGTGTACACGTAACAAACTATACATTTTTTGGCGAAATTATTACTGTACCAAACTTGCCACATCTAGTTTTATTTTGGCTGTGACTTTCTGTTATCAGAGCCAACAACGCCCAAACCTCAGCCATCCTGTACCATCAATGATATACGGTTGGTCGGAGGCAGTACCGAGACCGAGGGCCGGGTAGAGGTCCACTACAAGGAGCAGTGGGGCACTGTTTGCGACGATGGATGGGACATCGACGACGCAACGGTCGTCTGCAGAATGCTTGGATTCGATGGGGCGACCCAAGCGGTGGGATTGGCTGAATTCGGGCAGGGTTCAGGGCGGATTCGGCTTGATGACGTGTTTTGCCTCGGAGATGAAGGAAATCTTGCTGAATGTGAGCACCAACCCTATGGACAAAACAACTGTGGTCATTCTGAAGATGCGAGCGTCATCTGCTTTGTTATAGGTAACCACCACATTTTACCAGATATCTAACCTCGATACAGTAATAATATTGATTATAACAATAATTATATGTCCTTTATTATTCTAGCACAATTAACCCAGGTCAATCTACCCCTTTCCAACTACGATAGGGGCAAATACCTCCCCCGAAAAATTACCCTCCCTCAAAAAAAAAAAAAAAACTCCCGAGAACAATCACCCCCTATATGACAATTATCCGTCGTGGACAATTGAGCTCCGAGAACACCCCACTCAAAATTACCCAAAAGGACGATCATCCCTGTCTCCCCCAATAGACCTAACCCAGCCCCCCCCCCCCCAAACAAAAAAAAAAAAAAAATCTGAGACACGCTATTCGTCTAACCTGAATCAATTTCGTTTCCGAAACCTGATAAATAATCCGTTCATCCCTTTTCCGGGAAGAACAATACTGTCTTTCACTGTCAAGCTTCCTTAAATATTGCTCGTCTCTGTTATTCTTGTGAATTAATTAGTTCCAACAACAGAAACGCCGACGCCCTCTGTTCGTTTGGTTGGTGGCAGTTCTGACAACGAGGGAAGAGTGGAATTTCTGTACGATGAACAATGGGGAACTGTCTGTGATGACTTTTGGAGTATAGAGGATGCATTTGTGGTCTGCCGAATGTTGGGGTTCTGTTCTGTAATCGAAGCACCGGGATCAGCTCGATTCGGAGAAGGTTCGGGACGTACTTGGCTTGACGATGTGCGGTGCTTTGGAAATGACTGTCGGCATCCAGGCTTTGGAGTTGAGACATGCAGTCATGCTGAAGATGCAGGAGTGGTTTGTATTTCTGCAGGTATTAGCACTTGAACATCAAGCAATACCCCGCTACCTTACATTTATTTTTCTTTTCTTAGATGAAGAGCCACATTGATCATTTTTTTTAAATCATAGTACCTGCAGGAGAAATTTACAATTTCATAATTTTGCCCTTATTTTTAATACTGTTTTTAAAATCATTTATCAAGTTAAATTTAAGGCAATTTCTGAGGGCGTGGTAATTTACTGAACCCTGAAGTAAAACTAAATGTTGAAAGGATCAAAATGTGTACATTTATTTCCAATATATATATTTATAATATACATTTGTATATATATATACACACTCACAAACATAAACGTTTTTGCCTTACAATGAAACGCCAAAGCCTTAATTAACAATTGTTTTTTTTTGCTCACTGGTGAAAGGATTAGAAACAGGCCCGACATCCAGGAACATTCGTTTGGTTGGTGGCAGTTCTGACAACGAGGGAAGAGTTGAAATCAGTCACTTTGGACCATGGGGAACTGTCTGTGACGACGCTTGGAATATGGAGAAGGCATTCGTTGTCTGCAATATGCTGGGGTTCTGTGGTGCAGCCGAGGCAACTACTATGGCACGATTCGGACAAGGTTCTGGCTTGATGGTGTGTGGTGCACAGGATTCGAATCAAGACTGGAACATTGTCCGCACAGGGACTTTGGCACTCACAACTGTGGTCATGATGAAGATGCCGGAGTGGTCTGCTATCCCGCAGGTGATTGTGTGTTTTCTTTTAATTCAATTATAATTTAAAAAGTAAGGCAATGTCTTGGTAACGGTGATGATAGTTATTATTATGTTAACTGCCTGCATGGAGTCCATTGATAATTTAAGAATTGAGCTTGGTTAATTCTAGTAACTGTGTTCTGTCTATAACACTGATCAGAGGCCGCAACACCTGCTACTCTACATATTGTATCAGCATGAAATATAAAGGTCGCCTCCAAATTATTTACGAGGGCAGTTGTTGCTCATTTTGGGGACCAAAGACCGATTTCTTTTATTGGTATACGCTTCATCCTTATCCTTACATCTATGCAAAACTACAAAACCTGACCACCACAACACAAGAAACCAAAACGCTTTTTTTCCACAACTGAATACATCAAGTACCGTTTCATTTCTGTTTTCTTGAAGAAGCAGTGTTATCTCCCACTAAATTCTCCCCTACCACATCATAACAAAATGCTCCTCTTCGTCATTCTGGTGTAATAATTTGCTACAACAACAGAAATGCCAACGACCACTGTTCGTTTGGTTGGTGGCAATTCTGACAACGAGGGAAGAGTTGAAATTCTTAATGATGGACAATGGGGAACTGTCTGTGACGACTATTGGGGTCTGGATGATGCCGGCGTTGTCTGCAGAATGCTGGGCTTTAGTGGGGCGTCCGATGCATCAGGGTCAGCACGGTTCGGCCAAGGTTCGGGCAGTATCTGGCTTGATGATGTGAGGTGCTCAGGAGAAGAGATCGACTTAGCTGACTGTCCACATCGGGGGTTTGGAACTAACAACTGTGGTCATTCTGAAGATGCAGGGGCCATTTGCTTGTATACAGGTAACTATTACTATCCATTAAGGCTCTGCAATTTTTACTATTTCTTGTTCTTTCACGAAATCCACTTACTTTGACTACACTTTTCTTTAGATATTAGAACTACACTAGGCAAAATATTCATATTCCTCTTCCTTATTTCTAGAAATTTATTTGCATTGCCATAAAACAGTCTAATGCACCGTATACTTTGAATTAAAACTCATTTTTTGTTTAAAGCAAAAAGGGGCTTCTTCTACCAAATATGCTATTCGGCTAGCCTGACAAATGTTTTTTCCCCCCACAAGCTATTACATTAACTTCCGTTTCATACTCTTTCTGGTAAAATAATGTTATCTTCAACTAAAACCCTCCTTAAATCGTAATAAATTGCTCCTCTTTGTTTATTCTGGTGAAATGATTAGCTACACCACCAGAAACGCCGGATCCCTCTGTTCGTTTGGTTCGAGGCTATTCTGAAAACGAGGGAAGAGTTGAAATATTTCATAATGGACGATGGGGAACTGTCTGTGACGACTATTGGGGTCTGGAGGATGCCGGCGTTGTCTGCAGAACGCTGGGCTTTGATGGGGCGTCCGAGGCACCAGGCTCAGCTCAATTCGGCCAAGGTTCGGGTACTATCTGGCTTGATGATGTGATGTGCTCAGGAGAAGAGACCGACTTAGCTGACTGTCCGCATCCAGCGTTTGGAAGTAACAACTGTGGTCATTCTGAAGATGCAGGGGCTGTTTGCCTTTAGGTAACTACTTTAGTCCATGAAGACTCTGCTTCATTTTTATATGACTTGTTCTCTAACGTTTTGTGAAATTTAGAAAATTGGGTGAATAGTGATTCTTTACAATTTTGATATATTTGGATGCCCCTGTGCATGTATTAAATCACCAGAAAACTCAGCCCCTAAAATACTTCTGCTTTTTGGAAAAGTTGAATATACAAATTTACCGGTGCTCCCGGTAAATTTTGATGAATTTCAAAAAGCGCCTACGGCCGTTCAATGGTAACTGCGACCATGGAAATCTCAGAATATGTAGTCGTGATATATAATTTCCAAACGAGAATAGCTAATCGGTCGATTTTAGTCAAGAAACATTATTTTATAGCTTAATTGATATCTTGACATTGAGAGGGAGCTATACAACATAAAGAGTTTATTATTTACAATTTCATGACTTTAAACTCGATTTCAACCGCGACAACGATCACTGAATATTGTAGGATCGCATATGCTTCCAATATGTTCATTTGTACCAAGTTCATGACCCCATACCACAACTTTGTATTACCTTTAAACATAAGGTTGTAGGGCACCTACCCCTGGACACCCCCCCCCCCTGGATAACCACCCGGAGTTTAACCACCTTATAGGACAACTATTCACTAAGACAACCGTCCTCTAGGGCGACTACCCCGACCCTGGGACACTACCCCAGACAACTAACCCCCATATAACTACCCCCTAAAAACATCTAACCCCTAGGACAATTACCCCCGAACAACAACTCCTAGGATAAATACCCCCGGACAAGTAGTCCTTGAGGATGGTTTTCGTAGGTGGTAGTTGTCTGGGGGTAGTGGTCCGGGGGTAGTTGTCCTAAGGTTAGTTGTCTGGGGGTAGTCCTGCGGGGATAATCCGGGGGTGGTTGTCCAGGGGATAGGTGTCCTAGAAACTTATCATTAATATAAGTAGTAGTAGTAGTAGTAGTAGTAGTAACAGTTGTAGTAGTAGTAGTAGTAGTAGTAGTATTAGTAGTAGTAGTAGTAGTAGTAGTAGTAGTAGTGGTGTATATTTTGTTAAAAATAATCATATTTGTAATATCATCATCATCATCATCACCATCATAATTATTATTAATATTACTATTAGTATCTTTATTACTATTGCTCGTATTATTACTATTACTCCTACATTATTGCTATCACTCCTAATATTAATATTATTCCTTTTATATTCCATAACTTATGTATGGCTATAGGACTGGTGTATTGATCTTCAACATCGAATAGGAAGAAGGATATGGACAGATTGGATATTACTTCGGTATAATAACTGGCAAGCTGCTTAACCTCTCTTGGACCTGCGATATGATGGTCAGATGATTGGAGGAATATATCAGTAAACTTCTATATATATATATACAGTGCGTCCGAGAAAAAACGTGCTTGCATTTTCATAATCGTATTAAACGAATTCGTTTTCACTGGCTGCCTGCCGTATCAATAAATGAAATTAACAAAAGACTTAACTCCGTTTCGTTGACAATCAGCCGTAGACGAGAGTCTTCATGCATGACTGATTGTCAACGAAACGGAGTTAAGTCTTTTGTAAAATCTGCTTTTTGCTACGGCAGGCACCCAGTGAAAGCGAATTCGTTTGTTAAAATTATGAAAATGTAAGGGCTACTTTAAACAAACAGAACTTTGTTATTCATGGCTCATTTTTCTTGATTGAGGTATCATATGAAAGAACAGAAAATGAACTTTCTCGAAATGTGAATTTTTTTTCGAAATTCAGATACCGCCCGCCAAATGCCTTTTTGGTTTCCTTCCTTCAAATTGCTTTTAATCACTCATGCGTGAAATATGCATTATCTGAGTAGCATCACATGAAAGAGGAGAAATGAGCCAAGAATAGCAAAGTTCTGTTTATTTAAAGTAATGCTTGCATTTCCATAATTTAATTAAACGAATTCGTTTTCACTGGCTGCCTGCCGTAGTAACAAACATAATTGACACAAAGACTTAACTCCGTTTCGTTGACGATCAGCCATTCACAAAGAAGACGAAAGACTTTGTGCATGGCTTATCGTCAACTAAACGGAGTTAAGTCTTTTGTCAACTATGTGTGTTGCTACGGCAGTCAGCTAGTGAAGACGAATTCATTCAATCAACCTTTTAAGAATGCTATCAGTTGCCTGATGATCACTTGCGAGGCGTGAAATTCAGAGTAGCAACCATGTTCAATTAGTGTGTCTTATTTCATATATTTTTGCTCCGCCTAGGCATTGGCCGAAGGTTAGAGCAAATCTAAGTTTATATTTATCTTGATTTATTTATTTGTAGTTTTATATTTGCAGGGTAGCATTTTCAGTTTCAAAACTGCTTTCACATTGACCCTATTGGCCTTGACAATAATATGATTACATATTTAAATTGCTAAGCTGTATGCACATGTACCCACTAATGATTCAAGCTAAACTAACGAATAATCTAACATCGCTCTTGTAATTTTTGTCGTTAAGTAATTCATGTATTATTCTTGCATTAACAACTTTATGATTATATATGCTGGTAGAACTTTATGTATTATATTCTATAATAAATCAGTATTCAAAACAGAATTGAGCTTATTAAACAATCATTGTGCTGGAACTAAGTTATAGCGGATTTTCTTATTCATTAGCTAGTGTCTTTTTTAAACGTGATTTAAATATTTATTATTACGTGTCAGGATCAATTGATTGGTTATTCCATTGATTTTGAAATTAACCAATTGTTTGATTGATTAGTTGGTTACCTGATTGGTTAGTTGATTAATTGATTGGTTGGCTTTAATAGTGATTGATCGGTTTAAAGTTTGATTATTTGGCTGGTTGGTTGGTCTCATTGATAATCTGATTGAATGCCTAATTGATTGCCCGATGATTGGATTGCCATTGATTGATTGATTGACTGATTGATTGGTTGGCTGATTAGTTTGTCGTTTAATGAATTGGTTAGCTTGTTGATTGATTAGTTGAAAGGTACATTAATAGGTAAGTTGGTTGGCAGGTGGTTTACTTGGTTTGTCAGCTACTTGATTATTTGGTTTATTAGTTGATTGATTGATTCATTGATTTATTGATTAGTTAGTTGGTTGGTTGGCGTGTTTGTTTATTGAATCGTTGGTTTGATGGTTGAATGATTATTCAGTTCATTAGTTGAGTGATTGATTAATCGATTAAAAATATAATTGATGTATAAGTTGACTGATGATTGGTTGGTTGATTGGTTGGTTGGTATTAATGTGTTGATTATTTCATTTACTTATTGATTGCTTGACTAATAAATGCTTAAATATGCATTTGCAAGTCAAAAAACGAATTTATTGGAATGAGGTGTTAAATGAATCAATACACATTATTGCTAAATGATATAATTTCTCACATTGATGGCGTTGGAAGTTAGAGTGGCGTAGCATGACTCCGACAATTGAGAGAAAAGGAATAAAGTCTCATTGTGTGCGGGGTAAGGGGGTTTCGAATTAAAGCGTGGATGTGGGAGGGTGTCCTTTTCTTTCATGTTCTGTTTAAATACTTCCATTTCTTTATTTGATCCTTATTTGATAAACGACAGCAGTTCATTAGCTCTCAAAAACCTTTCTTCCATTTAAGAGGCAACGTTTGTTTAAATAAAACAGAAAGTCAATCTATCCATCAATCAATAAATAATTTAAATAAAAAATAAAATAAAATGGTGACACATCCACCTCACTCGCCCATGGATAAACCGCTAGATGGCGTATTTTTGTTCACTTTATCAGTCTGAGATAATCCATCTTTCGGGCATCGACAATGATACAGTATTAAGCCAATTAACGATCTGTGGGCAATATAGAATAGTAAGCGAGTAAAAGCAATAACATTTACATTTTACGGCGATAGAAACAAATAAAAAGTTCCATGACGCTTAATCGAAGAAAAACTTATATATGGTTTAAGAGGATTCACATGACGAATAAAAATATTTTCCTAATCACGATCATTGCCTGTCTGTTCATGTAAAATACTACTACTACTACTACTACTACTACTACTACTCCTACTACTACTGCTACTTATACTACTACTACTACTACTACTACTACTACTACTACTACTACTACTACTAATACTACTTATACTAATACTACTTATACTACTACTACTACTACTACTAATACTAATACTACTTATACTAATACTACTTATACTACTACTACTACTACTACTATTACTACTAATAATACTACTACTACTACTTATATTACTACTATTACTACTATTACTTCTACTACTAAATATGATACTAATAATACTCATAACGACGATAATGACAATAACTTGTCTTTACCAAGAGATGCCTTATCAGCACCAACGTTGTTCTTTCGTAGGGCCCTGTAATCATTTTCCCCGAACAATTGCCAGTTAACCATTTACATACGGGAGGAGAGTGGCAAATGTGGATTAATATCTGGCCTAAAAACGATAGCGCCGGGCTGGTTTGCGAGCCCTCGAACCTTGGATTGAGAGACACTTTACAACGACACTTCCATATTAAAATTGGCAACACGTCATGGTTGTAATATATTGTCTAGAAGTAGGCAAACACCTATGGACTTGCTATCGCCAAACGATTTATAAAACAAAATAAAACGGAAGTGAATCCTTGAATATGTTGAAATCTATCAGAGGACTTCTATCCCACCTTTTTCCACCGTCGTGCTTTTCGATATATAACTGCCTTGCGGATTGGATATCAATAAATCCATCGAACAGCGACTATGAATATTGGGTCTTTGATTAGAATGATGGCCATCTTTAGAAGAAAGTAGTAAAATCACAGAAAAAAAGATAATAAGCCAATACCAATGTGGGCCTAGAAAACGACAACACATTGAGAATATTGAGTGCAAACAGCTTCCCTTGTGCTTTGGAATCAGTTCATAAAACTGAGTAAAAAACAAAATTCCTGACGAGTTATATGCAGCGAACGAATTATCACAAAACACGATCGCAAAGGCTTTCGAGAAGAAAAATAGCCTAGCCAAATTACAATACCCTTGGCCGACAGGAATAATAATGTATTAGACAATCCAAACATGATTTTTGTGGGATCTATAATAGGGTATTGACACCTCGCTTTATACGCCGATTACTCGAAATATACCTAATAGGTAAACAATTCTAGAGGTAAACATTTCAGAGGTAAAATATTCATTTTACCTCTTAGATTTTTACCTGGCACCAAAAATTCACAGGAAAATCACTTTAAGATCAATATGTATTTATTCTCGAAATTGAATAAGTAAGAATAGAAAATAGAATTCAAATGGGTTGGATTTATGTTTAGTATTAGGCGTTATGATATTATAATCATGGTTGGGGATAGGGTTAAGGGTAAGGGTTATTGTTAGGTTATGATTGTGGTAAAAGATTTGATTATGATTAGGGTAAGGGTTATGTATAGAGACAGGGTTATAGTTGGGTTAGGGTTAGGGCTGTGGTTATGTTTAGACATGGTAATGGTTAGGGTTACGGATATGGTTGTGGTTATGGTTAGGTTTATGGAAAAATATATGATTATGATTTGGGTTTAGGGTTATGGCAAATTTAACTGACAGTCACACAGGGTTATGATTGGGTTATGGTTACAGTTATGATTAGAAATAGGATTATGGTCATGCCAAAGTTTAAGGTTGGCGATAGGCTAGGAAGTCGAAACATTAGAGGTGTCGTTGTCTACTGGTCACGTCACCGGATAATACGTGGTTCGAGTCTCGAGTACCGCGGCAACTAATGGCCTTTGGCAAGATATTAATCTGCTTTTCTCCTTGTCTACCCAGGTTAAATAAATGCGTAGAAAGAAGGTCCTCGAATAATTTAGCGCCTTAACATGGCAGCTAGGCTAAAGCCGGAATAAATAATTATTTGTTTTATAATCCATCCAGCAGAGATTATTTGTGTGTACACAAATTATAAGGCACTAAGTAGATCAGTTTTTAATTAAAATGAGATCACTTGGAGAAAAAAACAAAAAAACTTACACCTTCTATTTTTTCTCTAAATCTCCTACACAACGCCCTTTCGCGCTCAGTAAGGCAGTGCTTCTTTGAAATATGATCTATTTTTCAGTTTCATCCAACGCCTTCCTTGAAATGTACTGGTAGTGAAATGATAGTTCACTTCTTTATGTTGAAGTAGCCTCACCCTTTAAATACTAAATTATTAGTAGAGTACGGAAGCTTAAACGTGCAGTGAGATGACGTCTTGTTTTACTCGCCAAAGCGCCTTGCTTAGGTCGAGAACTGAGGCGAAAAGGCGACTTGGCGAAGTAAAGCAAGTCTCCATCTCGCTTCTTCCATAGTAGACCCTAAATTACTAGAAATGTAACAACTGAGAAGTAAATAGTCAAGTATGAATTAAAAAGGTCACAAAGCATATTATGCTCACGTATTAATGTATTTTGTCTCAACTATATTATTCTTCCCGGGAGCACACTAATTCCACACTAATTCTTCAAAAATGTCCATACCTGTCTGATATACATAAGTTTCATTGATGTATCATTTTCGGTTTTGATTTGATTACATATGCGCATATTAATTAGGCGGACTTAGTTATTTTCACAACTGTTTCATGTTCTGCAGATTCGCAAACATGGTAAAAATGACTTATTTTGTTTGCTTCTGTTTTCAAAACGGTAATAGATATATGAATTTTCTTGTTTGTATTTTTTACCACAAAGATAATATTTTAGTGTCTGATAATTTAATTTATTATTTGTGTCCAAGAAAGTGATGAATTAAGTTGTCAACTTTGTCGAATTTTGCCATTTTTGCCAATTTGACCATTTATGGCAGGTTTTTCGGTAATTTTGCGATATCAAAAAAATGGTATAACATCACAACGCACTGACCGATTCCAATTTTGTTTTTTGTTTTTTGAAGCTTTCATGAAGCTTGATCATTTGCAATCATCAAATAACATGTGTTTGTTGTACTTATTTTTGGTGTGCTATACCTAGTAATATCCTCATCCGTAAACACTAAAAAAAAAATTTTGGGGTGATAGGCTTGGAAAAAAAGAAGAAGCATTTTTGGACCATCTGGGGTGATGATGCAACGTTTTGCTTGGTCTGTCTTGGCGATCTCATCTACATGAGTTGTATAATAAAACCACGGTTTATATTTTTGAAAATAGAACATCCTTTCGTAGGAGCAAGGGGAAAATAAAATTAATATCATCACACCGTTAATGATTTCCCTGCTTAAAATTAATCGGGAAGGACTCTCTTTCTCTCTCTCTCTCTCTTTGTTTTCTTTCCGAAACGTTTTAAGATACAACTCTCTCTCTCTCTCTCTTGTTTTACCTTCCGAAACGTTTCAAGATACTTGCGGGTAAGCACTTGATCTTGTATATAATTAATCATATCAACCTGCAGGAAATATGGCCTTCGTTTTGAAGTACGGTTAAAGGTGGTTGAAGGGATCAAATTGCATGATTTCCTTACCAATTTTGGTATCCTTGATAAAGTGTAAGTGAGATGTATAAACACTCTAAGGCAACTCTAATGAACAGTGTATTACAACACAAAACTATTTTGAAATGCTCCCTGCCTTCTTTACAAAACATCCCGATTACGAAAAATTCACAAATATTCGTTTTCAATAATTTAATGACTGCACGAAGAACAGTTTCAATTATTTCGTCTTCTTTGTACATGGCTGATTATCAACGAAACGGAGTTAAGTCCTTTGTCAACTCCGTTTGTTGCTACGACAGGCAGCCAGTGAAAACGAATGCGTTTAATCAAATTATGGAAATGCAAGCTTTACTTTAAAGGTATTACAAAGTTTTGGTATGGGGTCATGAATTTGGTTCAAATGAACATATTGGAAGCATATGCGATTTTACAATATTCAGTGATCGTTGTCGCGGTTGAAATCGAGTCTAAAGTTATGAAATTGTAAATAATAAACTATTCATGTTGTATATCTCCCTCTCACGGTCAAGATATTGATTAAGCTATAAAACAATGTTTTTGACTAAAATCGACCGATAAGCTATTCCCGTTTGGAAATTATATATCACAACTACATATTCTGATATTTCCATGGTTGCAGCTACCATTGTACGGCCGTAGGCGCCATTTGAAATTTATCAACATTTACCGGGAGCACCGGTAAATGTTTATATTCAATTTTTCTCGAAAGCAGAAGTGTTTAAGGGGCCAAATGTTCTAGTGCTTATAATACATCCACAGGGGCATCCAAATATATCAAAATTGTAAAGAATCACTGTCCACCCAATTTTCAAAACTTTGTATTACCTTTAAACAAAAATAACCTTGTTATTCATAGCTCAATTTTCTTGATTGAGGTGTCATATGAAAGGGCAGAAAATGAACTTTCTAACGATTTAATTTTGTCTTTGAAATTCAGATACTGCCCTAAAAATGACTTTCTACTACTCTCTCTTCAAATTGTTTTTTGCGTAAAATATGCATCATATGAGTTGGATCAACTGAATGAAGAGGATCTAAGCTTTATGTCATTTATTAATTGATTGTGATTAAGTTATGATAAAACATCGATAATTCTCGGTTTCGTTTTTTCTGGGACGCTCTGTATATACATATTAATGAATGCCAACATCAAAGTATATTTGAGGGAGAGATTTCGCTGTATATTTTGCTTTTGGCTTTTGAGAAGAAAAGAAATTAGTATTTGACTTAAAGTTAACTGTAAGGCTTGATCTTCATGAATAAAAAGACACCTGCTTTTATTATATATGTTCATTTCATGTCATTAATCTAAGAACACAGCAGGCCTTTCTTTGTATATTATTCTTTACATTCCAGATTAAAATTAGTCCTTAAAAAATAAAATGCCATATGAAATAGAAAAGAGAGAACATGTGTTGGTGAAACAAAAATCGCACCATCTCGCTTGTACGCCCCCGTGTCATCGATATGACCAGCTACACGTTTCTTCCTGACCTTCTCGGAGCGTGTCCTGTCTTTGAGGGTAGTTTTTAGTTAACATAGGCTCACAGTTCAAAGACCCTGGGACTGTTAACCACAACGACCGACAAGGGTTTGTAACTGCAAAACTACCAGGAAAGCTAGAGAGTTTTGATTGGTTCGACATTGTCGTCCAATAAGATGATGCCATGTAGGGGTTAAGTAGCGTAGCGCGAGTTCAGCCATTGAGGGGGATCCCTTTTTTTCCATTTTCACCTCTTCATTTCATGGGGGAAGAGGGTGCCCTAGTACCCCCGGTAACTACGTCACTGTTTTGAGGCGGGGTTTCGATTTCGTATGAAGGAAATCCGTTGCACGTTCATCACTATCATGCACAGCGAATCGAAGTTGTTATATACCGCTGCACCTTCTAAATCGCGTCACTCACTTCGCGCTGTTCATCCATTGAAGGAGGTATCTGAAAGTTTACACACATTGTTTTGGACGAGGGATTCCAGATCCAGACATCAGAGGCAAAACTAAACATATCAAAAGGAGATGAAGATCCTCCTGCTACTTTCAATCCTGACGGGTTGCGTAGCCTCTGGTAAGTTAGAGATGCTCATATTATTTTGTTTGGTTGTTTTTATTTACGTCGTAAAAAACCGACAATATTTAAACCAAAATTTAAAAAAAATCTTAAACATAAACTATTGTACATGATATACAGTTTACAGAAGTACGAAATATTGTATGGCATAGTGAGGCAAAGCAATAAATGATAAAATTCTAATTATTTGTGACCTCTTTCAAAGCTGATAATGACGTAAAACACGCACTGCGACTGCGATTTATACCCCGTATCTTTTAGTTCAAGCCTGGTGACTTAATGAACTGGACCACAACACCTATACACATGCACATATTTGTTTGAGTTGATTTGTTTTGTTTTAATAGGTGTATTAATACTTCACACTGTATTGTTTGCGCTAAACCACCACTTCATCAATATGGTACTTAGGTTCATTTGGCCTATACAAAATTCAAGAATTTCTTCCAATCGTTGAGAAATGAAGAAAAGGGAGAGAGCAATGACGAAAAAGAATAGAAGAATAAGTGGAGGGAAAAGGGGGAGAATACAAAGAAAAGGTAGAATAGGAACAAGAAGGAGAATAAGGCGAAAAGTGGAGACATAGAAGAAGAAGAAGAAGAAGTAGAAGTAAAAGAAGCCGTAGAAGAAGGGGAAGAAGAATATAAAGGAGAAGAAGAAGAACAAACAGATTTGAAAGAACTCCGATCCTGTATATTTACAGTACGCTCATACTTGGTATGTTTATCCCAAATGCAGGATATGCTATTACCTGTACGAAATGCTCCGAATCAACTTCTGACGACCCAACCTTTCCAGTACCCCCGGACCCCAGTCTAATACCTTGTTCGAACCCTGGTGAGATGGTGTGTGATGAAGGCATCACTAGCTGTACGACGACGATGATTACGATTCACTTTACTCGTGACGCTGGTAAGAACGTAATGCCCGTGGCACACGAGGCTTTATTTAAATTGCGTCACTACCATATCAAATTTATTCTGTAAAAGTCTTTTAATAGTATTTTAGCACTGTACGGTGTCTCTTTCACTTGGTGCGTCAAGGACTGCATCAATGCGTCACTGCGTTACTGACGCAGTCCTATGTGTGACTCCTCGTGTGTCAGTGTTGTTACACCGTTTAATGAACGTTTTTTTCCGTGCCCTGAATGCTTCATCTTTTGTCCCAAAGAGGGTAGGAGAGCATGGAAATAAATAAATTACAAATACACTGTTTTCCTCGATTGAACGAGTTTGTTACCGACAATTTTGCCAGATGTTTAATAATATAGTATTAATGACTGCTTTGAGAGAAATAGTTGTTTTATTACGCTCAAGGGAAGGTTAGAATTGTGCTATTCCCCAAGGCTTGCCGAGGGGAATAGCCCAATTGTAACCTTCCCGAGAGCGTATGAAAACAACTATTTCTCGAATATTAAAGCAGTCATTAATACTTTTATATGCCGAAAAAAAATAGACTAAAAAATAAAAAATAAAAAATATTTTTCATTTTTGTCGAAGACGGGATTCGAACTCTTGCGTACAACAAGAGGTGTATCGAAAACCGACGCTTAGACCACTCGACTATCAGGCGCCGTTAACATGCTTGGCAGTTTTCTCCAATATATACATTAAAATAGATTGAAAACGGCTCCGCGTGAGGGATGCTTCGCAAAAGCTCCATGAAACGGACCCTTCTTTTACTTTTGCAATGCATATTGGCACGAACTTAGATCAAGATCTATCGGCAGATGTTGTTTTTTTGTTTTTGAGAGTTTATTTTCGTCTTCATGTCAACAATGCAAGATAAAATTGTCGGTAAGATCGATCGAGATTCAATTGTATTGAAATTGCCGACCAATTTTTCGCACACGTATGGTATCCTCCATCGCTCAAACCATTTTTTAACATGTAAACCTATGGGGTAACCATGGAGACTGACTTATTTTTTTAATAACCATGGTTATTACAAATATTGAAATGTTTTAAGCATGGTTACCAGGAATTTTACAGGAACAGTTGAAGTTTATGAATGCAATTTCGACCAATCAGATGGCTGGATTACTTAAGTGAGGTATATAATGACTCATATAAACGACCATATTTAAAAAGTTGATATTGAGCTTTTTTTTTAATGATTTACACTCAATAACCCTCTTTTAATTGTTTCTTCAAAACCTAAATAAAAGAGTTAACCTGTCTTACCGGCACTTACTTGGAGCGGCCACTGGAAATGCCCGCAGAAAATTACTGTGTTCTAAACCCAGTATACAAAAGGTCACCAGCCTTACACAGCCAATGTATTTTGCATCCCTTAGTCCATATCTGGGCGCGAATAGCGACCATTGATATAGAGCTGAGCTGTAAGTTTTTTTTAATTTTTGTCCTTCATTATTGGTTCAAATGCAACCTTAGGTCCACTTACGCTGTTGCAGAAGGCTCGCGACTGCGGACCTCCAATGGCTGGTATATTTCCAGCCGGAGACACCTGCGCGGGAGAAGCCATTACTGAAGCCGTGACAAGTCAATTTGACGGGAATATGTTTCCACCTGAACTTGGGCTGACGTTCGAGGACGTTGAGGCCAGTATCTGCGTCTGTGACAGCTCCGACAGATGTACTCCGCCCTCTAAGGCAACCACTAATAACCCATAATCTACAGCAAAACCTCAAACAACAGCTAATGCCGGTGGAGAAGGTAATAATAAGGTGTAGACAATTACAAAAATATTTCTGTTTTTGTATCAAGATACTTTTCTTACAGGTATTTTACATGCATTTACCTAACTATAGTAATCTTTATTTCTTTTTAAACCAAAATAGCAATACGTATTTTTTCAAACGTCATTACATAGCCATTATATCTCTTTGTCCGTTAACCGTATTATTACATAATTGATGCTTTCCTTTTAGATGTTTCACTTGACTGTCCAGTGGTTGACGAGTGGTTTGTGGACTGGGACACATCTTACGAGTGCCTCTCAGAACTGCCCTTTACTGATCCTTTCACCACCCCTGGCGAAATTCTTCCTTTCTTGACGGTTTCTGATATCATCCGGGCTGCTGGCGCAGCTTGGAGGGCCACCAACTTGATCGAGGCTGAAGGCGAGGTGTGCGTCAGAATCCTGCCACAAGTAACTGTAGTCGCCGGTGGAGCAGATGGCTTCAGAGAGTACTGTGATCCAGTATTGGCGTATTTGAGAGAAGGGACAACCTTCGACGCCGCAGCACACTGCAGGCTCATTCTGAATTTGACAGGGGCTATGTCCTCATACATGCCACCAACAAATCCATCGGTCCAAGAAACAATCCCCGGACCTGATGCCATACGACCTTTCGACTTGTTAGACCACATCGAGAAAATTGTGTTCCAGCTCCTCGGTGTGTCCTTCAATGACGTGGAAAACGTCTGCACCGCTAGGTTGGCAATCATTGAATCCGAGTCAACCTTAGAGGAGCTTGTTACTAGTTTTTTAATCGAGTTTGCCAAAGTACTGATTCCAAGAGGCGCAGAGTTTTGCAATAGCTGGGACGAAATTCTTAACTTCATTGGAGCTCATCCAACTACCGATTCGTCCGGCATCCCCGATGTCTATTTGTCTGATATCATACACGATGTTTCTGCTCTTGTGGCAGATTTGACTGGGTATGCAGACAGAGAGGCTCTCTGTCAGGATCTGATCTCCGCTGTATCCTCATCAAGTGACACTCCTTCACTTGAGGATGTCGTGTCGCATATTGTCAACAGCACTCTGTCTGTTTTAACAGATGCAGAGCATTGTTCAACCATAGGCCAAGAAATCATGAGCCTATCCCTTGCTTCGATACCCGAAATCACACAGGAAGAAGTTGACATTGCAATGTATCAGTTCACAGGGTTCAGCAGCATACTGGACATTTGCCAAGCAGTAGCAGATTCCTTCCAGCCTCCAGGTAAACTGTGGTCCAGAAATGTGGCATCTTGATTCACCAAGATAGCCTCTACTTGCTGTAAGCCAAAGATGGCATGATTCCCGAATGTTTACGCCTATTGTAATTGGGCTGGGTCATGTTATATTTGGCTTGGAGGAGTTTTTATTTATTTTTATTTCATTGTTTTATTTTTTTCTTCATAGTCTTTTTCCAAAATTGCAAACTCATTACAAGATGCATCATGATGACTAAACAAGTATTTATTTAACTGATTTTCCCACCGTCTTAGCATGTAAAACGCTACGAAACCAATTGTGTAAAGGGCTATATAAATGAAAATTGTATAATTGAATCTTCCTTTCTTGTCTCTATGATATAGGTCCATCGACACAAGCGCCGCCATCTGTTGAAGTACGCCTACTCGGTGGAAGTGACGGTACTGAGGGAACCGTTGAGGTTCTTTACAATGGAGAATGGGGAACTGTATGTGATGATTCGTGGGATGTAAACGATGCGAACGTGGTCTGCAGAATGTTGGGTTTTCCTGGAGCTTCCGAAGCTCCTGGCTATGCCCGATTTGGAGAGGGTTCTGGTCGTATCTGGCTCGATGATGTGGTGTGCTCAGGGGACGAAGCCAACCTTGCGGACTGTCAGCACCCGGGTTTTGGAGAGACCAACTGCGCTCATTACGAAGATGCCGGAGTCATTTGCCGTGCCCAAGGTATCGTCATTCAGACATAAGTCAATCAAAAACAAAATCGCTAAGGCTTTCAAACAATTAAACTAAGAAGTTTCGATAGCAATTCCCATCGCATTGTGAATGTGGTGAATATTACGATGGCTGATTACTTTCGCGTAATGTGAAGATGATTCTTAAGTAAAATATATGCCCGAACCTAGAGTATAGGCTAGACAAAACTCTCCTCATTTGACTCGGGGAGAGATTTTACGATCGTATTGTACTATAATCATGCAGTCAATATTAAATTACATGCAGAGGGTGATAAAGCACTGTTCCATGGAGCGTGTGCGTTTTGTTTTTGCAAGAAAGCAGCAATGGCACTGTAATGGAAAATTTAGAATTAAACTTCTTGGTTAATATGTACCCTTGGTTGCTAATGTTTGGTTCCCCTTACTTCCGCTGTACACACTATAATATTAATCCTCGCTGAAAAGCATATTTTCCATATAATTAGAAGTTCTCAAAATCGGGAGATAAAGTCGGCCCCAAAAATGCCCTCTCTAGGAATGTGGTCATAGCTACAAGTCACCTGCTTTCAACTGCACATGGCTTTGGGTGAGCTAGCACTTAAGAATTAAACAAAAATGAGGAGAGGGGAAACAAACGAGAAGAAAGATTTAAATCTACGATTATTTGGTCTCGTACAGAAGATAACACCACCTTCTGATATTTGTATTCCATCTTGCGTTTAGAACAACCTATCACTGGCACACGTTTGGTTGGAGGAGAGAGCGATTTGGAAGGAAGGGTAGAGATTGAGTACGATGGCGAGTGGGGAACCATCTGCGATGACTCATGGGATTTGGACGATGCCACGGTAGTCTGCAGAGTGCTTGGATTCGATGGGGCGTCTGGCGCTCCCGGCTTTCGCGCATTTGGGGAGGGTTCGGGTCCTATTCTTCTTGATGATGTACTGTGCACAGGGGAAGAAGCCACTCTGACTGAATGTTCACACCCACCTTTTAAACAGCACAACTGTGGCCACGCTGAGGACGCAGGAGTCATTTGTTTTATCACAGGTAATAATAATAATAATAATAAAAACAATAATGATACTGATAATAATACTACTACTACTAATAATCTTGAATAAAATAGATTCCGTCTCTAAGCTATTTACGGATAGTATTTCCCAGGCCATTAGATTCAAATCAAAAGCTTATTGAGCATCTACCTGTTGTTAAAATGTTCGGTGTAAAAAAAACTGGAGTTTAGGCTTCATCAGATGGCTCTGGAGCATTGACCTTCTCGTTAAGCCATTGCGATGCAAAGCGTGCCAAACTATACGTATTTTGGCCAAGTTATTACTATACCAAACTTACAACACATAATTGTATTGCGTGTGACCTTCTGTTATCAGAGCCAACAACGTCCAAACCTACGCCATCCTGTACAATCAATGATATACGGTTGGTCGGAGGCACTTCCGAGGCAGAGGGCCGAGTAGAGGTCCACTACAAAGGGCAGTGGGGCACTGTTTGCGATGATGGGTGGGACATCGATGACGCAACGGTCGTTTGCAGAATGCTTGGATTCGATGGGGCGACCCAAGCGGTGGGATCGGCTGAATTCGGGCAGGGTTCAGGTCGGATTTGGCTTGATGACGTGTTTTGCCTCGGAGATGAAGGAAATCTGGCTGAATGTGAGCACGAACCATTTGGTCAACACAATTGTGGTCATTCTGAAGATGCTGGCGTCACCTGCTTTACTATAGGTAACTCTTTTTACCAAATATCTAACCTCGATACAGTAATAATGATATTAATAATAATCATATGTCCACTATGGTTCTAAGACAATTACCCCCATGGGCAATCAACACCCAGTCAATCACCAGCGGTACAGTTACCCCCCCCCCTGAAAATTTCCCCCGGTATATTACCTCTCGAGGACAACCACCCCAACCCCGATGACATTTACCCCCCGAGAACAATTACGCCCCCTGAAAATTACCCTCTTGGGCAATCCCCCCTCCCCCGATTTTTTTTTAAACAACTTATTATCAGTGTGAACATCTCCTTTAATAAACGGAATCGGGGAAGGGGGCGGGTTATTGTCTTTGGTGGTAATTTCCTCTTCCAGAGGGTACATTTCGGGTTTCGGGGGGTGATTGCTCAGGGGTTAATTGTCCTGATACGGTCCAATATAAAGCGCTGCTACGTTACTATAAATGTTGTCACCTGAACGTAATGCAATATATTAGAGTATTACCCCGACTGTTGCTGAGCCGACATGATAATGCGCTAAAGCGTTGCATGTCTGTTTTCCTTTCTGGGCACCCATTTACTTCACCTGGTCGGAAAGTAGCAAATGCCGGGTGAGACAGGAATTGCATGTGATCCACAGTCCTGTGTAGTATCCACTAGACCACGACAAAACTACTAATATAATTAAAATATCGATCTTTATTACAAATAAAAGAGCATGAGGTTAGAATCGAAGGTCGACCGTCGACGAAACGACTTTCATAATACTAACCCTAAACCTAAAGTCTGGCTTACATAGTAGCGGCAAAGACCCCGCGAAAGGTGACGGACGTACAAATAACAACATTTTGGCGGCACAGCAAACGGCAAAAGGGGAAAACCAAAATACGCTAACGGGTGGGAACGACCTTTAGCGACAACACGACGGGAAGATACGAATGGCTGCGGCAGGGAACGGAGTCAAGCGACCAAAATCGAACGTTGTCTGGGCGGCGAGTGACGGTGTCTCGACGGAGCCCGGCAACAAGGAACGAGGTGAGACGGTTGGTAGCGGATTGGCTCTCGGCAAGGAACGGCGGCTGACGGTGGGTTGCGGCGATGATGACCCTCGCTCTCTCCTCCATGATGATGAAACAGCTTTGACAAAGAACAGGGGGACATTTTCCTTTTATATGAACTTCAAATTAACATTGTGCCGAACAGTCTATTGAAATCAAACAGAAAAAATCGCACTAAAGGTTTAACATTGTGGACCATCGTTGCAAAATCGTAACCCATCGCAGACCACCGTTGCAGTGTTGCAGGTACTCGCAAATGGCCCGCCATCAACATTCATCACCCGTCACCCTCCGGCCGAAAATTGTAATCCATCGTCGCATCAATTTCGTTACAATTCGGTTACTTGCAGCAATGTGTCGTCAGGGTTTGAAATGTGACTTAAATTGCCATTGTCTTTTAACGTCAATGGTTGTTGGCAACGACTACAAAAAAAATTGTGACGACCTCAAAATGACTAGAGACGGAATCGCGCGACATGAAAATGTCAAGGAAATGATGATTGTGGTCTCCAAAGAAAAATGAATGGAATCACAGTGATTTTTTTTTGCCGCCACAAAATTTGTAACTTGATACAAATTTGCCGACGGACGCGACTAATAATTTCGGCCGTCTGCGGTCGCTAGCGGATTCGTCAGCGACAATTGAAGGCAACACACGATGATTGGCGGGAAATTCCAAATTATGATTCGCAGCTTAACGTAGCTTGTGGTACCCCCCCTCCTCTATTCGTCATAGTGTGAGCCGGCCTTTATAAGCCAAATGCGTGGCTACCCTTACCCTAAACTTAAACTTTCGACTTTAAAAGAAAAGCACGGAGCAATATTGTCGCCGGATCCGAAGCTGGATCACGTTATTTATTTATTTTTCAATCCTGAACACGATCATTTATATGCACCATAAAACAATGTTGTAAAAATCTCACGTTTCCAGGATGATTTGTTCATTCAATTAACTCATAGCCTGCCATGAGGCTGCCTGCACGCTATTTTTAAGGTGCTTTGTACACGCTAGCAAGCTATTGCTCCACTGCTTCGTGCATGCTTGCACGCAAATGTAATAGCAGTTATTGCTCATGCCCATTGGACTGTGCCGAGTGTTTTGCACGCGCTATTCATAGAACCATCGTGTTAATCAGATTATCTCCAAAACAACCTGGCACGGGGGGATTTGGGGCTTGGCACAATGGGGATTAGCCCTGTTGCAGGATAAGAGTTAAGATGTTGAAGGCAGTCTGTATATTGCATTTGATTTGGGTGACCATTCCAGTAATATTGTTGACGACTATGCTATACATGAAGGAAAACATCACGACTTTTCCGCAGAATTAACCAAATCACTACGCAGGATTTCCCCAAAGAACTGAACTTGTGTAATTTACCATACCGCAATTAAGATGTTCGACAGTAGATGGCATCCTTCCTCCCACACTTCGCAGGTCAGCACATGCACAAATACGTTGCTGGGGAAGACAATAACACAAGATTTCTTCCGGCTTCTATAGAAAATATACAGCATTGGCAATTAATTTTGTATTTTACTAAAATAAACTATTTTGAAAGATTTTATGAGATCTACGTAGGCATCATCGTTATCTTTTAATTATAGCTTATTGCCATCGAAACTTAAATAACTATCGGACATTCCAGTTTTCGACTCAGTGTATTTGTATGGCAAACGGAAGTGTCTTTTCCGAATATACCCATGACTGGTGCCGCCCTGTATTGCCAAATACCGTAGCTGGGGAAGCGTCAATTGTTGCACATTTTAACCCAGAATTTCGAAAGAACATTTTTTGTCTGTCTCTTTTTTAGTGGAGTAGTGCTGAAAACAAAGGTACAAATGCCGCCGACAATCATCCGAGACTTCCGAGACACGCTTTTTGTCTAACCTGAAGCAATTTTGTTTTTGATACCTGATAAATAACCAAATCATCCTCTTTCTTGGAGAAACACTGCAATCTTCCACAACAAAGCCAACAGCTTCCTTAACAAAATGTTCCTCTGTGTTATTCTTGTGAATTAATTAGTTACAACAACAGAAATGCCGCCACCTACTGTTCGTTTGGTTAGTGGCAGTTCTGGCAACGAGGGAAGAGTTGAAATTCTGCACGATGGACAATGGGGAACTGTCTGTGACGACTATTGGGGTCTAGAGGATGCCGGCGTTGTCTGCAGAATGCTAGGCTTTGGTGGGGCGTCCGAGGCACCAGGCTCAGCTCGGTTCGGCCAAGGTTCGGGTACTATCTGGCTTGATGATGTGATGTGCTCAGGAGAAGAGACCGACGTAGCTGACTGTCCGCATCGGGGGTTTGGAACTCACAACTGTGGTCATTCTGAAGATGCAGGGGCCGTTTGCTCTGTAACAGGTAACTTTAACATTCCATCAATGCTCAGCTACTTTTCATTATGTCTTCTTCTCTGACGAAATATAGTTACTATGCTTACTAAGCTTTTGAAAAATAGAACAGGCAAATGAACTTATTCCCCTTTCCTTTTTTCTAACACAGTTTTAGACATTACCTCTTTTCGTCTGGTTGGTGGCAGTTCTGGCAACGAAGGAAGAGTGGAAATTATGTACGATGGACAATGGGGAACTGTCTGTGACGACTATTGGGGTCTAGAGGATGCCGGCGTTGTCTGCAGAATCTTGGGCTTTGATGGGGCGTCCGAGGCACCAGGCTCAGCGCAGTTCGGCCAAGGTTCGGGTACTATCTGGCTTGATGATGTGATGTGCTCAGGAGAAGAGACCGATTTAGCTGACTGTCCGCATCGGGGGTTTGGAACTCACAACTGTGGTCATTCTGAAGATGCAGGGGCCGTTTGCTCTATAACAGGTAACTTCTACAATCCACCAATGTTCAGCTACTTATCATTATTTCTTGTTCTCCGACGAAATATAGTTACTATGCTTACTAAGCTTTTGAAAAATAGAACAGGCAAATGAACTTATTCCCCTTTCCTTTTTTCTAACACAGTTTTAGTCATTGCCATATGTTGAATGCAACGTATTTGAAAGGAATATACCTTGAATACAAACTCTATATTGGTTTAGGGAGAAAGGGCTTTTTCTATAATTATAACAATAATAATAATACATATGATTTATAAGGGGCCAAATCCACTTGACAGTCAAATGCTCAAGGCGCAGCTTGTACAAACGATGAAATACATACATGATACATTTATACAAAGTGCGATAGGAAAGGTACAGACATGAAAGGTAATGGTAATCAATTATAAGCTCAATTAAACAGATATTTCTTAAGATTGTTGTTTAACACTTCACCAGAACTGCTATTCTTTACCCATTGAGGGAGAGTATTCCATAACGAAGGCCCAGCATGAGCGAAGGTTCGCTTCCCCCACTTTGTTTTAACCCTAGGAATAACAAGTAAGCCAGAGTTTTGAGAACGTAGCTGTCTAGAAGGAAAGTAAAGCTTAATCAAGCCGATGTTTTACTGCGGAGCAGAGCCATGTATACAGTGAAATAATAGCAAAATAATCTTGAAAACAACACGTTTTTCTACGGGCAACCAATGGAGTGATTTGAGGACTGGTGTGATGTGACTGTACTTGTTGGACAGGGTCACGACACGAGCAGCATCATTCTATAATCTTTGTAATTTTGCGAGTAGGTTGTGAGGCGAACTAAACAAAAGGCCATTACCGAAATCCAAGCGAGAAGAAATTAAAGCATAAGTAATTTCTCAGTGGCACTACGGTTAAAATATTTACGATATTTATGCAATCCTTCTAGCCTGAAACATAATTTTTCTTCAAAACCTCCTATATTAAACATTGTGTCATCCTCTTTCTTGAAGACAAAATGTAATCTTGAATTAAAAAAGCCCTCAAACTCCAAAAAATGCTAATATTTTTCTCATTCTGTTGACATAATTAGCTACAACACCAGAGACGCCGACGCCTTCGGTTCGTTTGGTTGGTGGAGGTTCTGACAACGAGGGGAGAGTTGAAATTATGTACGGTGGACAATGGGGAACTATCTGTGATGACCTTTGGGGTCTGGAGGATGCCGGCGTTGTCTGCAGAATGCTGGGCTTTGATGGGGCGTCCGAGGCACCAGGCTCAGCTCGGTTCGGGCAAGGTTCGGGAAGTATCTGGCTTGATGATGTGTTGTGCTCAGGAGAAGAGACCGATTTAGCTGACTGTCCGCATCGGGGGTTTGGAACTCACAACTGTGGTCATTCTGAAGATGCAGGGGCCGTTTGCTCTATAACAGGTAACTTCTACAATCCACCAATGTTCAGCTACTTATCATTATATCTTGTTCTCCGACGAAATATAGTTACTATGCTTACTAAGCTTTTGAAAAATAGAACAGGCAAATGAACTTATTCCCCTTTCCTTTTTTCTAACACAGTTTTAGTCATTGCCATATGTTGAATGCAACGTATTTGAAAGGAATATACCTTGAATACAAACTCTATATTGGTTTAGGGAGAAAGGGCTTTTTCTATAATTATAACAATAATAATAATACATATGATTTATAAGGGGCCAAATCCACTTGACAGTCAAATGCTCAAGGCGCAGCTTGTACAAAAGATGAAATACATACATGATACATTTATACAAAGTGCGATAGGAAAGGTACAGACATGAAAGGTAATGGTAATCAATTATAAGCTCAATTAAACAGATATTTCTTAAGATTGTTGTTTAACACTTCACCAGAACTGCTATTCTTTACCCATTGAGGGAGAGTATTCCATAACGAAGGCCCAGCATGAGCGAAGGTTCGCTTCCCCCACTTTGTTTTAACCCTAGGAATAACAAGTAAGCCAGAGTTTTGAGAACGTAGCTGTCTAGAAGGAAAGTAAAGCTTAATCAAGCCGATGTTTTACTGCGGAGCAGAGCCATGTATACAGTGAAATAATAGCAAAATAATCTTGAAAACAACACGTTTTTCTACGGGCAACCAATGGAGTGATTTGAGGACTGGTGTGATGTGACTTTACTTGTTGGACAGGGTCACGACACGAGCAGCAGCATTCTATAATCTTTGTAATTTTGCGAGTAGGTTGTGAGGCGAACTAAAAAAAAGGCCATTACCGAAATCCAAGCGAGAAGAAATTAAAGCATGAGTAATTTTCTCAGTGGCACTACGGTTAAAATATTTACGATATTTATGCAATCCTTCTAGCCTGAAACATAATTTTTCTTCAAAACCTCCTATATTAAACATTGTGTCATCCTCTTTCTTGAAGACAAAATGTAATCTTGAATTAAAAAAGCCCTCAAACTCCAAAAAATGCTAATTTTTTTCTCATTCTGTTGACATAATTAGCTACAACACCAGAGACGCCGACGCCTTCGGTTCGTTTGGTTGGTGGAGGTTCTGACAACGAGGGGAGAGTTGAAATTATGTACGGTGGACAATGGGGAACTATCTGTGATGACCTTTGGGGTCTGGAGGATGCCGGCGTTGTCTGCAGAATGCTGGGCTTTGATGGGGCGTCCGAGGCACCAGGCTCAGCTCGGTTCGGGCAAGGTTCGGGAAGTATCTGGCTTGATGATGTGTTGTGCTCAGGAGAAGAGACCGATTTAGCTGACTGTCCGCATCGGGGGTTTGGAACTCACAACTGTGGTCATTCTGAAGATGCAGGGGCCGTTTGCTCTATAACAGGTAACTTCTACAATCCACCAATGTTCAGCTACTTATCATTATATCTTTTTCTCCGACGAAATATAGTTACTATGCTTACTAAGCTTTTGAAAAATAGAACAGGTAAATGAACTTATTCCCCTTTCCTTTTTTCTAACACAGTTTTAGACATTACCTCTTTTCGTCTGGTTGGTGGCAGTTCTGGCAACGAAGGAAGAGTGGAAATTATGTACGATGGACAATGGGGAACTGTCTGTGACGACTATTGGGGTCTAGAGGATGCCGGCGTTGTCTGCAGAATCTTGGGCTTTGATGGGGCGTCCGAGGCACCAGGCTCAGCGCAGTTCGGCCAAGGTTCGGGTACTATCTGGCTTGATGATGTGATGTGCTCAGGAGAAGAGACCGATTTAGCTGACTGTCCGCATCGGGGGTTTGGAACTCACAACTGTGGTCATTCTGAAGATGCAGGGGCCGTTTGCTCTATAACAGGTAACTTCTACAATCCACCAATGTTCAGCTACTTATCATTATATCTTGTTCTCCGACGAAATATAGTTACTATGCTTACTAAGCTTTTGAAAAATAGAACAGGCAAATGAACTTATTCCCCTTTCCTTTTTTCTAACACAGTTTTAGTCATTGCCATATGTTGAATGCAACGTATTTGAAAGGAATATACCTTGAATACAAACTCTATATTGGTTTAGGGAGAAAGGGCTTTTTCTATAATTATAACAATAATAATAATACATATGATTTATAAGGGGCCAAATCCACTTGACAGTCAAATGCTCAAGGCGCAGCTTGTACAAAAGATGAAATACATACATGATACATTTATACAAAGTGCGATAGGAAAGGTACAGACATGAAAGGTAATGGTAATCAATTATAAGCTCAATTAAACAGATATTTCTTAAGATTGTTGTTTAACACTTCACCAGAACTGCTATTCTTTACCCATTGAGGGAGAGTATTCCATAACGAAGGCCCAGCATGAGCGAAGGTTCGCTTCCCCCACTTTGTTTTAACCCTAGGAATAACAAGTAAGCCAGAGTTTTGAGAACGTAGCTGTCTAGAAGGAAAGTAAAGCTTAATCAAGCCGATGTTTTACTGCGGAGCAGAGCCATGTATACAGTGAAATAATAGCAAAATAATCTTGAAAACAACACGTTTTTCTACGGGCAACCAATGGAGTGATTTGAGGACTGGTGTGATGTGACTGTACTTGTTGGACAGGGTCACGACACGAGCAGCAGCATTCTATAATCTTTGTAATTTTGCGAGTAGGTTGTGAGGCGAACTAAACAAAAGGCCATTACCGAAATCCAAGCGAGAAGAAATTAAAGCATGAGTAATTTTCTCAGTGGCACTACGGTTAAGATATTTACGATATTTATGCAATCCCTCTAGCCTGAAACATAATTTTTCTTCAAAACCTCCTATATTAAACATCGTGTCATCCTCTTTCTTGAAGACAAAATGTAATCTTACATAAAAAAGCCCTCAAACTCCAAAAAATGCTAATTTTTTTTCTCATTCTGTTGACATAATTAGCTACAACACCAGAGACGCTGACGCCTTCGGTTCGTTTGGTTGGTGGAGGTTCTGACAACGAGGGGAGAGTTGAAATTATGTACGGTGGACAATGGGGAACTATCTGTGATGACCTTTGGGGTCTGGAGGATGCCGGCGTTGTCTGCAGAATGCTAGGCTTTGATGAGGCGTCCGAGGCACCAGGCTCAGCTCGGTTCGGCCAGGGTTCCGGAAGTATCTGGCTTGATGATGTGCTGTGCACTGGGGAAGAGACCAACTTAGCTGACTGTCCACATCCGCCGTTTGGAACTCACAACTGTGGTCATTCTGAAGATGCAGGAGCCGTTTGCTCTATTACAGGTAACTTCTACAATCTATCAATGCTTTATAGCTACATATCATTATGTCTTCTTCTCTGACGCAATCTACCTACTGTGCTCACTAAGCTTTAAACAAATAGAACTTAACTAGGCAAAATGAACTTATTCCACTTCCTTTTTCCCGAATTTGTTTTCAGTCATCGCTATATGGTAAACGCAACGTTTTTGAATGGAGCATACTTTGAATAAAAGCTAGATATTTGTTTAGGGAGGAAAAGGCTTCTTCTATAAGAAATCAATTCGTCTAGCATGGAACATATTCTTTCTTTAAAAAACTCCTATATTAAAAACCGTGTCATCCACTTTCTTGAAGAACAAATGTAAACCCTCAAACTCCAAAAATTGCATCTGTTATTCTCATTCTGTTAAAAGTATTAGCTACGACACCAGAAACGTCGACTCACGCTGTTCGTTTGGTTGATGGAGGTTCTGACAACGAGGGGAGAGTTGAAATTATGTACGGTGGACAATGGGGAACTGTCTGTGATGACCTTTGGGGTCTGGAGGATGCCGGCGTTGTCTGCAGAATGCTGGGCTTTGATGGGGCGTCCGAGGCACCAGGCTCAGCTCGGTTCGGGCAAGGTTCGGGAAGTATCTGGCTTGATGATGTGTTGTGCTCAGGAGAAGAGACCGACTTAGCTGACTGTCCACACCGGCCGTTTGGAACTCACAACTGTGGTCATTCTGAAGATGCAGGAGCCGTTTGCTCTATTACAGGTAACGTCTACACTTTATCAGGCTTTGTTTCTTATCGTTCTATCTTCATTCTACTACGAAATCTACTTAATATGTTTACTAAGTTTAAACAAAATTTAAAACTTAATATTGAGAAATGTACATATTTACCTTTCTGATTCCTAGTACTTTGTTAGTCTTAGCTATAGGTTAAATGCATCTTGATCAAAATATATTTTGAATAAAAACTCCATATTGTTTATTTCTGAAAATAAAGGGGCGTCTTCTATAATTATGTAATTTGTCTTGCCTAAAACATCTTATTGTCTCTAAAAACCTGTTACGCTAATAACCGTTTTATCCCATTTCTGGAAAGAATAGCTAGCACTAAAAAAACCTATAACGTTCTAAAATTGCTACTCTTATACCCCATTCACAGTGGCCTCAAACACCGCGACAGCAGCGGGACTGCCCCGCTGCTGTCGCGGTGTTGTCTTCAGTGTGAAGGCTCGGACCCGTTATAAACTATCGCGGGATAACACCGCCTCGCGATAACGCCGCGACAAACTATCGCTAGGTTCGCCTAGCTACAGCAGCGGGACAGTCCCGCTGCTGTCGCGGTGTTTACTCAGTGTGAAGGCTCTCCGCTATAACACCGCGACAAACACGTGTGATTTGTTTACTTACCTATCACTGACCTCTTTTCTCCAGCAATGGGGAACATAAAGTGAAATAGAAATAAAGTAACCAGTGGATTCAAATTGATTTTATTATTATGTAGATATTATAATTATCCAAATAAAAATATTTCACACTTCAACAAATTAAAATATTCTGACTGGAAGCAATAAAAATGCTAGTTTTTTTAAAAAGTAATATGATCGAGGATACAAAAAGCAACTTGACATGTTTACCTTTTGCAAGCTTGCCTCATCGTTTTTCCGTGCCGTGCTTTGCTGAATCGCTGCAGCGTGAATGGGTACATGATATTTATCCCGCTGCTGCAGCGGGATAACTTTTCTACTGTGAATGCATTTGTAGCGGTGTTATGGCGGTGTCGCCGCTCCGCTACAACGCCGCTACAAATTTCAAAACCACTGTGAATGGGGTATAAGTAATAATAGCTACAACACCAGTTCGAACCCTATATTTCCCAAGATTGCTGTTTGGCACGATCGCAGGTTTTTTGAGGGATTGTGAAAATGACAATTGTATACTTTCATGATGGTTCATTTACAGTATTAATTGCTGAATGGACTACTCTTTTTTCGCCTGTGTATGTAGTAGCTTTATGCTTGAAATTAGGAATGAAACAGATTCCATTGGTAAATAATACGTTTGGGGAATTATAGTGTGCTATTAAATAAAGGGAATACAATTTGAAAGGAACATAGAGAGTTGGGTGCTTTCCTAAATGTTTTTCCTCCCGGTAATCTGTTTGACCAAATGTTTCAGCGAATTCACCGACTCTTTAGACGCATGACAATACCTTTCTCATCGTTTGTTCACAACAACAACGGCAATAAGAACATTTATTGCAATTTATATCGTGATTGGTCTATCGATTAAACGGGTTTATTTTGTACTTCTATAATTATTGTAGAAAAATCAATATGAATAGAAATCTGCATGTTATTACTGATACCGTTCTTTGACGTTCAAGTTTTACTATCTTACATTTCCGGATTGCCAGAGACATGGCTAATAGTTCTCAAAGTCAGTAATTTTGATTGTACTCTTGAAACAAGAATTTTAAGACACCCCCCCCCCCCCCCAATGCCCACAGAGCAATGCGCAGGGACGTTGCTTTACTACCTCGTTGAATGAGAGATGGATCGTGAGGGAGTGTAGGGAATGAATATGACAACACGTTAAAGATAAAGAGATAAAGATAAATAGTATGCGGTCTCTCTGCAACATTTGTACCATCACGTATTAGTCAAAACTTATTATTTCACATGATTCGTAATAAGAGCTTCCATTTCATTTTTTGAGAGAGGGCGTTCCAGAACTGGTCACAGTTCAGAGCAGCGACCGACCGATTTGTAGCCTGCTCGGTCGACGCTGGAATTTAGGCATCGCCCAACGATTTTTTGAGAAGTCGAGCAGGATGTAAACCCCCAGCGATGGGCGGTGCCCTGTCGATTTCCCGTCGTTCAACGGTCGATTTTAGGTCAAAATCGGGGAGCTTCTCCGGGCGGAGTCCCGGCAGTGACCGACTGGCGGCCCGCCGTTTCCAAGCGGTCTCCCACAGGCCACCGGCTGATTTTTAAGAAATTGCCCGGCGGCCGGCCGGTAATCGACGGGGCATCGAAATACGTTCGGTGCCCGGGGGGTCGCCACCCGGGCACCGACCTAATCGAGCGTTCGCCGTCGAGCGATTAAGGTCAAAAATCGATGCCGCTAGGTCAAAGGCTGCCGACCGATTTTGAACTCGCCGTCCAGTGACCGACTGATCTCTCAGCCGCGAACGGGCGGCAACCGGGCCGTGACCGCTCGGAATCCTTTGACCTAGCGGCTTCGATTTTTGACCTTAATCGTTCGAGGGCGAACGCTCGATTAGGTCGGTGCCCGGGCGGCGACCGCCCGGGCACCGAGCGTATTTTGGGCGGCGAGTGAAAAGGGAGTAGGCGCCGCCCAATTGTAATTCAGCGCTAAAACTTCAACGGCGACCGAGCGACGCCCTAATGGAGCTCTCACACTCTGCCGTGTAGGCCTACCGTCCACCTGCCGGGCTATTCCAAAACAACAGAGTCCAGAACGTTGGGTTTTGAGCGAACTTGTCCCCGGCCGCAAAAAAAAAAAATCATAAAATTAATCTCACCGTTTCGTTGTCATCTTCTGACCGTTCTCACCGGGCGCATACCGGGGTGTTGAACGTGCTTCTATCGTCTTCACCGCCCAGATTGACTTTTGTTGAAAATTTTGGCCGTTTCCATACCGGGTCTCGAACGTGTGCACCGGGTTTGTAGCAGCCACCTACCAGTCACTTAGCGTCTCCTCACCGCTCGGAGCGTCCTGTGAGCGAGTCCCCGGACTGCTGACGTCATGACACGACTGCCATAAATACCCCGATTTGAATGGCAACGTTCACAACCCGCTTACGACCCGTTGCAGACGGTGGATTTTTTTTTTGCCCGTTCATCACCGTTCTGTAACGGGTTATGAGCGTGTTGTGAACGTGTTCATACAGTGTGACCGTTTTCATAACGTATTCATACCGTCCTCATACCGTTCAACACCGTCCTCTTGCCGCTTACTTGCGGCCGGTGCCAGCCGGCCAAAGTTTTGAACATGCCCAAAACTTTCGCCGGGTCCCACCGGGTGTAAATAAGCGCCAACGCCCTATTAACGTGTTGCCCGCTTTGATAACGAACCACCATGTTACCTCGCCGTTCTCCACCGTCCGCAGACATTTTCGCGCACGGTGGCACACGGTAGGCCTACACGGCAGAGTGTGAGAGTCACTACAAGTGGTGCCCGGGCGGCCGCCGCTCGGTGCCCGAGCGAAATTGGCTAAAACTCGTCGCCCGGGTTGTGACCATTGCTTAAACCAAACCTTTTTTATTTGTGAATTTGGACAACTACACTTAGGTTTCCCCGTACTCTCATTCGATGTTCTTTCTTTTTTTTTCTTTTTATCAGAACCCTCAGAATTCACAATCCGTCTGGTCGGTGGCAACCACCCTTGGGAAGGTCGAGTAGAGCTGCTCTTCCAGGAAGAGTGGGGGACCATCTGCTCTTTGTACTGGGGTAAACCCGATGGAGATGTGGCTTGCAGAATGCTGGGCTTCAGCAGCGCGTATGAGGCTATATCGCCTACGGGCGCACCGCCGATGCCTTACGGTGAAGGCAATGGGACGATCCTTCTAAGTGACTTCCGTTGTACGGGAACCGAAGAGAATCTGGCTGATTGTTCGCATTCGGCATGGGGTGACCATAATTGCTACCACTACCAGGATGCTGGATTAGTATGCAACAGCCCAGGTAGAACCTTTCTCCTTCCTCTTCTTCTTTCTTCTACTTCTCCTTTCCTACTCTTCTTCGCTTTTCTTCTTCTTCTTCTTCTTTTTATCCTCCTTATCCTTCTTCCTGTTGTTTTCTTATTTTGTATTAATCTTCTTCATAATTTCATTTTCTCTTGTTCTTCTTCCTTTGTTTCCCTTTTCTTCTCTTTTACTATATTAATTGTTGTCTTATTTATTCATGTTATTTCAACCTTAGCTTTAAATTGTACACCATCTTTCGAAAAGATGAGTAGGCCAAGTTGGTCAGAACTGTTCTAAGTGTATATACGCCTTCTGTATAGCTTTATTTGATCAGTTTGATTGTATGCATGACTTCATGAATTCTAAAGTATAAAACATATGTTACAACGACAAGAGAAAATTATCTAACCCAATAGATAAACCTACGCAATCTGACATCAACTTACAAAGGGACTTTGTACCAAACTCTGTATTTCAATTTGTGGATGTGTCGTAGAATAGTGGTTCATTCTGACACTCGACTCTGAATCCAAGGGGTAAGGATTCGAATCCCCACATGACACTTGTTTTTGCAAGATATTAATCCAGATGTAAATGGGAACCTGGCAATTGCCGAGGTAATTATTGCAGAGCCCTTTGGAAGAAAAGCATTGATGCTGATGAACCTTCCCTTGGTGAACAAAATTATTGTCATTAACGGGGTCTGTATTTCCATCCCTCACAGATCCTGAAAGTGTTGTCGTACGCCTCGTGAACGGCAGTAGCAAAGCTGAGGGGAGGGTAGAGGTGTTGTATGAAGGAGAATTCGGGACTGTCTGTGACGATTCATGGGATATCAATGCTGCTGCCGTTGTCTGCAGAATGTTGGGGTATGAATGCGCTTCGGAGGCTCCAGGGCTGGCTCGCTTCGGTCAAGGTTCTGGGGACATTGTCCTGGATGACGTGGTCTGTCAGGGATCAGAGGATAACATCGCGAGCTGTGCACATAGAGCATGGGGAGAAAACAACTGCGGCCACGTCGAGGATGCCTCGGCCATTTGCACCGGGGAATGTAAGTCTATAATATATAAGGAAAACGATCGCAAAAGATTCTTAACAAAACAAATGTTTGTGGCCCATCGCAAACTACACGATCGTCCTGCGATCCACCAACAAAAGGCCATTGCATTAGATAGGAAATTGTAGCAGTATGGTCCCGTAACTTATTGTTTACCGAGCTGCTCTGTAGTTTCTAGCATGAAGTCCTTTGTCTGCAGAAAGTTCACAAATGCAGTGTCAGTTTAGCCAAAATATTGCTTAAAGTTCTTGAAAGGAAACATGTAACTTGTTAATTCTGTATTCTTTTCTCTCTTGCACCTGAACAAAAGTAAACTTGCCAGTTCGCTTGATGGAAGGAAATGGGGACACCGACGGTCGAGTTGAAATCTTCCGCTACGGAGCCTGGGGTTCAGTCTGCGACGACTTCTGGGACATTAATGATGGTCACGTGGTCTGTCGTATGCTGGGTTACGAGCGTGCCTCACGCATCTGGTGGGGCACAACCTACGGCACGGGAACTGGTCGCATCTTGTTGGATAATGTGGAATGCAATGGGGACGAAGCGACTTTGGACGACTGCGATCATCCGTCATGGGGTGTGCACGACTGCAACCACTACGAGGATGCCGGCGTGGTGTGCGAAAAGTGAACGTCAGGTGCGAGTCGATCAATTGTTATTCTTCGCTTAGTTTCACTGAATAAATAAATGATTGAAATATTAATTATTATATTAGATAGCTTAAACAGATTCCGAGATGTGATTGGTTCAGAGCTCGTAACGTGATATCGATTGAGAGGATCGAAATTGTTATACTTTCCTGGCCGGTCACTTTTGATGGTTATATGGACCAGCTGGCAAAATGAAAATACTTCTACTCATTGCATGTCGCCCTCTTTAGGACTGTATGTCACCAATTACACAAATTACACAAAGACCGAAAGTCATTTTCTTTTCTTTTAATATTTTTTATTCTCGAATTTTGTTTTTCCATGCATTTTTACAATCATTTCTTATAAAGATTTTTTTTTTTTTAAAGCGGGAATTATTATTTTCTCGATTTATTTGTCCTCTTTTTATTTTCTTCTAAAATTTGTTTTGTCAAGGAAAATATAGAAAAAATTGAGGGCAAACAAAAATGCCCCCCCCCCCTCAATTTTCCAACCAAAGCTATTTTATATAACATTCTTTGGACCTGATATATTTTCCCATATGGTTAAATCTTCCTCAAACGCACAGCGCTGAGGGAAAATATCGTCACTTTGGAAAATATAACTTCCCTGAGCGGTCCAAAGAATATTATATTACACCCCTTGCCAGTCAATATCTGTATAATAATAATAATACAAACTGTGTTCTGCCGTTTCTTTATTGTCGTATTCTTTATTCCTAGGTCCTGTTTCTTAAACTTGTTATCCATAACAAGTTCTAATAACAATTATGAGCTACTGAAATCATGGCATTTGATTGACTGGGATTAAATTTGTCATAGACATTTTTTTTTAAAAATATATTGATCCCAAGTTTTTTGAAAATAGGGCCCCGGTGACAGGGACTTCGCTTTTTATTTAAACATATTTCCATTATCACCATTATAATATTAATACACGTTATAGCTTTCGTGAAATTTGTTTAAGTACATTTTTAACTTCTTCACTCTCTCTCCCTTTCCCTTTTAATCTTCTATTGTTTATTATAATCTTTTTGTTTTCACATATTTATACTTTACTGCATGTGACCGCGTCTCCAACACAATTATGTATACTTTTAATAAGTACAACGTCTTTTCTGTTTTAAAACTGTTGCTGTACAAGTTGCTTATGTCATTATGAATGCAAGGAATTATTACTTTTGTTGATAGGGAGAAATATGATGGACGAAAATAATTGTTACTTGAATTATATTATCTTTGTTTATTGCTCTTTTTTCACTCATTCACCTCCCCTTCTCTGTACTGTTTCTTTCCTTCACTCACTTTAATATTCACGTCATTACTTCTCCTTAATATGTTTGCTTCTTCTGTTTCTCTCCTCTTTTTTTTCTTACAGTTACCAGTGTTACTCTTCGAAATTTTTGAGGTTCTTTTCCAAAAATGAGGAGACGGTCATCTTTTCACCTTTTATCCTTTACATTTAATCAAGTAATACCATTATAATATGGTCGTAACGAATAACATTTCAGATAATTTATCATTAAGTTTCTTTGAAAAGCAAAACAAAAAATGTACGGCACTATATTACATAAATATACAGTGACGACATTTAACAGTCTGAATATAACATAACATGCCTTAACCGTTATATCTTTGTGTTAAATTAAATAATACCATGGCAGTATTGTTGTAACAAATATATTTATATTTCTTTAAACATATTTAGAAACTGTACGGGATTGCATTACATATGATAACATGTAATGTTGTGCATACCGTATTAATATCCGTTTATTAACAACACGGTACCGTGCACTTTTTGTGTTAAGGAATATATCAACAGATAAAATGTCATTAGATCTCTTCGAACAAACTATACAGGGTATTTATTATATATATAGTAGGTATATTGCATATACACATGTTCATTTATTCAAGTAATCAACTTCTTTCTCCTCCTCCGTCATGGAATTTTTGAAATAATTGAAAACTTTTGCAAGCTTTATAAATGCTAAGCTTATCGCCTTAACAAAATCGGAAGCTACCTTTCGTTGAGAATGAATTTATTACAAGTTTTAGCAATAAACAATTCCCTAATCTTTGATACCAGTATTAGTAACTTTTCATTCCTTATATTAGTGTTTAATTTAAACGGTACATTTTCATATATATGTTCAAATGTGCTTAACATTTATTTATTAATAATTCTACTTTTCAATTTCTTTTACAACACCGAAGATTGTTCTTGGAATTATTCTCTGACTTTCATTTTAAAAGCCTTTTGTAATGGCAACAATATATGTACGTTCGATTTAAATATTATACTGTGACACATCTTCATAACCTATACAGCTTTAGATGTTTAGAACAATAATTGAATTGTATATCTTAACAAAATAATTAAGAGTGTATGTGGGGGGGGGGGGCACAATTTTCGCCAAAAAGGCACACTATTCATTTTTAGATACTTATTTTGTATACCAATGACATACTAATCTTATGTCTAACGAGTTGCTCAATTTGTAGAAAATTTGAGAATCCATTAAGAATAGATCATTTCAACCGATAAGTTAATATTTCAGATGTAATACATAGCCCTTTACTTTGCGAAGTGCCTATTATCTACCAGGAGTACAATATTACTTACATAAATCATTACATTCCGTCTAGATCATTTGAATTCGAGTGGATTTTGCGACTAACAAATCCTATATTATTATTATGATCTTTATACATATTATTACTATAATTTCTAGTTATGATATCGTTTTTATAATCATCATTATGATAATACATTCAAACCTGCATTAGTGACCAACTGTCTACAAAGACCACCTGTCTACAAAGGCCACATTTGTTGTTTCCTTTGAAAATGGTTTCTCATTTAATCATGTACTAAAGGAACCTGTCTAAAAAGACCACCTGTCCACAAATGCCGCTTTTTGTGGTTCCATCGGGCGGTCGCTATAGACAGGTTTGACTGTAATTATTATCATTATTATTATTATTTGTTATTATATTCATCTTTCACTCCTCTTCCTTGGAGTGCTACTATCAAAATGCATTATCGGATTCATTGCTTATATCAATAAAACATAACTATCCCGTTTAAATTTTGCATTATTGCATTCATTTCTTTGTTCTTTCTTCAGTAAATTACTTAGATTTGCTTTGTGCGTCACCTATCGAAACGAGCAAACGCTGGAAAGATTGTGTCCATGATTACATGGATACTAATGTGTCAACATTGCCTTTCAGTTGATTTCTTGAAAATATCTCGTTCCTTATTGTAATATGTGGCAGGCAAAAGCATGCATTAGATAACGTTTTGATGTAATAGAATTTTGTCGGGAGCAATGATAAAAAAAGAGTATAATTATAGTAATAGTACCATGAGTACTCGTTTAAGCGCAATATATTTATATATATATATATATTTTTTTACCTGACTACATAATTGCATTTATATTACAGTTTGACCCCACTCAATTGCTGGGGGTGTTTTTTTATAATGCAGTCTAACTTATTACAAGTTTCCTTTCACAAATAAAAGGTTTTACAACAAGGGTGCATGAGGTCGCTCTCCATTGTTTACGCTCTTCATCAGTGCCGCCCTCATTGGCCACGTAGACGCAGTTTTCGCTGGTATCTGTCGGCCATTGTCCTCCCTGCCAGTTCGTCTTTCCCTGGAGACTCGTCCAGTCGGTCCATTGTCTTGTCCCAAGGCCAGAATCATGGATATCCGTCAATCCGATCCAATAGCCCTGTAAAGGAACATACAATTAGGTCAGTGAGAAGAAACCAAAACAGAACAAACAAGAAATATCTACACAAGCAATAATAATGATAAAACAGCCCAAGCAATTACAAAACACAAAAAGAAAAAAAAAACATAACATTTCGTCTTGTTCCCACTCTCGTCCTATTTTATCTCCCTCGTTCTGTCCCATTAGCATTCGTAATTCCCTCCCACTCCCTCATATTTTGTGGACCCCTCTTGAGTGAGATATTATGTAAGTGAACACAAATATGAAGGAGAAAAAATATGAATAACGGGGGGGGGGGGGGAGAATTACAAAAAAAAATAAAAAACTATAAAATTATACATAAGCCCATATACAAGCATACTTATAACAGAACATGAACAGCTTAGGATAATATGAACAGCAGATAAAAGACATCATTGGGTAACTTCCAACGCCAGAGGGCAGTATGATAAATTCCAGAGCTATGCTCTATGCTTTATTTTTCCCTCATCTACAATGGGGATTATGAAATACCTTAAAGAAGGGAGTTCAATTCGTTGAACATCATGATAGCAGCTTTCAGTATAAAAATTGAAATTTGTTCAATATTGTCGAAAATAGAAATAAAATGTTTTTCTTCGTCGAGCTCCCCAGAAAATAAATTATATCCCAATAAATCTGTATCTAGTGTAGAAAAGGGAATTACGGCAAGCCCCCCCCCCCCTCCCCCCCCAAAAAAAACGGTCTTAGTACCTGTGGGCACCCATATAAAAGTTACTGCAGTTCAGGATATATCATTTCAAACTTGGCACAGGGGGGATGATTATTTTCCTTTATTTTTTACATTTTATTTGTAAACTGCTGGGTTCATTTTAAATGAACACACCCCCTTTTCCCTCTACTAAGGGAGAATTTCCAGAATCTGAGCTTTGCCCGGTCTTTTGTGAAGCCCTGGGCCATTGAAATGATATCATAATCATGTCTATTTATATAAATGTCATGCTTTGTTATGAGGAATAAATACATATTTGATCAAAATGGGGTACAGGGCATCGATGAGGAAACAATACATGACTTGGTTTGAACGACCTCACTTCTACCTAAATAAAAGAAGATGAAAGGCAGTCTATGTAGAAAGACGCTGATTATTTCTAGCTTTTAAAGGATTGAATTCTCTGAAATCGGAGGAAAAGACAATCCTAGTTTTCTCTTGATTCGAAAACACAAAAACCTTCGTTTTTATTTTGCATTGGAATGGATTTACCTTGTTTATTACTAATACAACTATACATGTGGTATCAAAATAATGTCTTAACATAAAATGAAAAGCCTGATGTCATAACATTTTGGTCATGACTAAAAGAAATCTGAAAACCAATTAGTTAAAATAATTAAAATCACCCTCTCTTTCTGTTATCTCTCTCTCTCTCTCTCTCTCCTTCTCATTCTCTCTCTCTCTCTCCTTCTCATTCTCTCTCTCTCCTTCTCATTCTCTCTCCTTCTCATTCTCTCTCTCTCTCTCTCTCTCTCTCACTCTCTCTCTCTCTCTCTCTCTTTTCTCTCTGCATTCTCTTTCTTTTCTTTTCGCATTCTATATCTTCAAATTCACCTCTTTCTTCCACTCATTTTTCTCCACTGTTTCTTGTACGCGGTCTCTCTCTCTCTCTTTCTTTCTTATTTTCCCTTCTTCATCTGTTTTTTCTCCATTGCTTTCACTCTCTTAAAATCTCCCTCTTTTTATTTTCTTTCTTAAGAACTTTCTTTGTTTACACTTTCTTCACCTTCTTTCTCTTTCTCCATCTCTTCCTCCCTCCCCCTCCCCCTCTCTCTCTCTCTCTCCCCCTCTCTCTCTCTCTCTCTCTCTCTCTTTGTCTTTCACTTTTTCTTTTACTAAGTCTTCCTTTTCACTTTCATCTTCCCTCTTTCTCCAAAACAAAATTAACCAACAGAAGATTGACCAATCAAGGAGAAATTGCAATTATAGGTTCTTTAAAATCTATGAATGCTGAGAAGAACAAAAATACAACAATACTACTACTAATAATAATGACATTGTATTTCATAATTTATATAGTATTTGAAATATATACAAAGAAAATATAATATACTTCGATAATGAAGAAGTTAAGAAAGTCATAGAAATTTTATAATGATCATTTTAAGAAATTATGTTGATCTTGTATATAATTCATATGTTTTGTTTTACTTTTTTGGGTTAATAGTCAATATGTACTCTAAAATGGAAAAACAAAGTCCCTCTGAAGAGGTAAATAAAGACAAACAATATAAACTTGTTCTGATAATTCATCAACTGTTGTAGCCTTCAGAGCCTTCATTCACTCATCTGATGAGGCTACCCTGGGTAAATATTTCATACTAATACCATTGTTATTATGATTATTATTCGCATGGCTAGTAAAGCAGATCTAGACTAGACAGGATTGACTGCACAGGTTAAGGATAAATATTAGGATGGCCATCCAGTTTTGATTAAATTTATGATGATCAAAAACAGATACGTTTTACTTTGGTGGATTCTAGAAAGCAAAGTGAATTAAAAACAAAGCTGCTTTTTTTGCCAAGTGATTGGTATGTGTAATAAAGTTCATGAAGACTAATGGAAAACATCAATCCACTTAAAGGTAAAGACCAGTATTGGAAACGCCCCAATTTCAAAAAATAAAATGGAAGCTCTCATTACCAATCATGTGAAAGAATATGTTTTGACTAATACATGATGATAACAAATTTGCCGGGAAACCGCCTACTAATTAATATATTTGGTAAATTTGTTTCTCTCATGGTCTGTGAGAGATATAGGGTAGTCCCATATACATCTTTCTGTGTATAGTGCTTGTAACTTTACGAAGAATGGGCCAAATTTCTTATAATTTTGATGATTCCAGAACCTTGCAGATGCTAGATGCTAGATGATCAACCTTTTCTGATCGATTCCACAACGTTTCTTTCACAATGCAATCGCATGACCATAACTGGTCTTTACCTTTAAAATGAGAAATTGTGTATCCTGTGAACTTTTGGAAATCATCAAAAGAAACTTGACTCAGTCATGATAGAAAAATACATGTACTGCACTTATAAACAGGTACATTGCACTACATGCACATGCCGCGGCACGAATGTTTGATCCAAGTCATCACCTCTTTTACTTCATATGATCAAATGCAAAGGGCATTTGGGGCATGAGCAATTCATTTCAGAGTATTATAATGTAATATTCTTCAAATTGGTATAAAAGAAGGAGGACAAATCAGGAATTATCTTTATCTTGTCCTCGAGGCTAACCCGGGGCAATGTTGCATGAAACCGGATAATTTAGGATCTCTTTGTTAAGTACTAATCCTTTGTATTCATTTGATGGTTCAATATGCTTCGGAGATACGGTCCCTGTCAGATACCTCAACAAATTCAATTCAAGAAATCATCTCTCACCGCCCCCCCCCCCCCCCCCCGTTGGATGTCCCTCTTACTCTTACTCTTTCCCTCTCTCTCTCTCTCTCTCTCTCTGTATCTTACATTGCCTTATATATATATATATCTTCTTCAGTTCACTCTGCTACTATTTTTCTCTAAAGTAATTATGCCCTATGGTCTTTTTTCTACTAATTCTTTAATTTGTTATGCTCCACTCTTTCTCTCTCCTTTTATCTTTATTTCACGTTGTATGCCCCTCCTCTAACTATATCTAACTATCTCTAACCCTCTCTCTCTCTCTCTCTCTCTCTCTCTATATATATATATATCTTTCACTTACTATCCTTCTTTCATACTTTATGTTCCTTCTCCCTCGCTCACTCTGTCTTTCCATTACTACCTTTTGTTTGCATCATGTGTCCCGTTTTCTCTTACTTTCCTCCCATTCTTCCTTTCTTCATCATCATACATGTATGTCTCGTTCTTTCTCTCCCCTACAATATGTCTTATATAATTCATGCTCTCTCTCTTTTCCTTTTCCTATTGCTTTTCTGTTATAGTGTATGCCCCCTTTGCCATCTTTTCTCTATATCTTGTTTAAAGTTTGAAGTTTGAAGTTAATTTTTTCAACATTTTACATCGAAAAACAGTTTAAATTCCCCCTTTTTTTTTAATACAAGCGTATAGATTTCACACACAAAAAAAAAAATCATTTTTTTTTTTTTTTTTTTAATGAAGTATAATGTCCAGAAAATAAGTACAAGGTTCCGAAATATATATAGAAATGACAGGCAAGGTTAACAAAATGGGGAGCCTAAATAAAAAGCATAGCTTGTATGTGAATAGGCTCCCGTACTGAGTAAGACAATATAGCAGGTCTGAATTTAAAAGGTATTATAGGAGGCGAAAACGGAGTAGTATAGTATATGATTCTAGAGACGTACAAGGAGAGTGAATTTGAGAAAAAAAGACAAAAATAGAATAAAGAGTAAATAAAATAATATAATAATGATAAGTAGGAGAAGGTGAAGAAGGGAAGAAAGAAGAAGAAGAGGAAGACGAAAAAGAGGTGGAAGAGGAAGAAGAAGATAAAGAATAGAAAGCAAATTGATTAAATCAATGGCATTGCAAAATAACAAAGTCTTTATAACCACCTGTACGATCCAGAGCGACATCAACATTAATTTTATACATACTTACTTAAAAAGAAGCACCTGAGCTTTCGTTTAAGTGAATTAATGGATGGGCTTTCAACTATTTCGTTATTCAGGCTGTTCCAGAATTTGGGTCCAGTACAAATATTTGTTTTGTTTGCAAGAACGGTGCCAGTTCGAGGGAGATGAAAATGGTTTGTCTGTCTAGTGGGTAAGAATGTATAGTATTATTGCGTTGAAAAAGGGACAAAAGCATCTGGTAAATTATCTCTCGATAGTTCATACATAAATATTCCAATATTATATAGGTGTATGTAAGTCTGATATATTAAGAATATTACAATTATAGAAAAGAATATTTGTATGGGCAAGGAAACCAACATTATTTATTATTGCGAAAACCAAATCGGGAGCCGGAGAGAACATGATTAAAATTCAAAAAAACAATAAGGCGAGAATAACAAACTTTTTCGAGGATCTTTGAGAAAATGGTCAGAAGTGAAATGGGGCGGTAATTTCCTGCGTCCCGTTTATCACCTTTCTTAAAAATGGGTATAACCCTTGCGATCTTCATTTTATTAGGGACAGTGCCGGTAGTTAGTGAAAGATTGAAACTGTGTGTTAGAGGAGAAACTTTTACATGGATAATTCTTTTGAGTAAAACATTAGTGATACCATCATACCCTGAACTATTTTCAGCTTGAAATTGTTTATAATATCAATTAATTCAGTTTCGTGAGTAGGTAAAAAGAGAAAAATATTTGAAATGTTGCCTCTTAGAAAATAATTGAATGGTTAATTGGAATCGGACTGTTGCGGGCAAGATTGGGGCCTATTTTCACGAAAAATAAATTGAACGCATTTGCTGCGCTAGTATTATTTTGTAAATGTTCACCATCAACATCAATATTTTTTAAAGTCAGATTGGTTTTTATTTGTATTATTTAAATCATAAGTTAGCTTATGTGAAATGTAAAAAGCAACTCCACCTCCCACTTTGCCTTGCCTATTATTTGATAACAATGTAAATCCCTCTATTGCGAATAACGAAGAGGGGAAGTCAGTGAACCAGGTTTCACACAAGCCAATTACTGAGAATCTTCATTTAAATCATTAATGAATAACTGGAATTGGTCAAAGTTCCTATTGAGGCTACGTGCATTATGTTGCAGGAGCGAAAGTGTATTTAGAGAATTTGGTGGAGCATTATTAGATATTTGAGTAGGTAATACATATTTAGAGGTTACATTATTTATAAAAACATCGCTTGCATCAAGATCAAGCTGGAGCCCAGGCATTTGTCATTAAGATAGTTAATACTATTGAATTCAAAGTTGACTGCACCTTCTCTGCACTCCATGATATACAGTCTATAGCGCCTGGCAGGCAGCGGACTGTGCTCCCAATGTTTCTGTTGATACTGCATGAAGTATATTGCCTTCTCTTGGACTGAGAGAGGCAGTTTGATCAATATTGGATATAGCACTATCTAGACATTTCCTGTGGATTCTTATGATACTTACTTGTTGTAGAAAGCAGATATATTTTTAGACTCTACACTGGATCATAGCGTGCAGCCATCTTCATGCCCTGAGTACATGGGCCTGCCCAGCATAGCACCATTCAGCATATTCACTCAGCCATGTAGACAATGGACTACACAATTGACTGGTGCAGGATAAAAGGACCAGTTTCAATGTGTTCTATGCAGCATGAAGCCAGTGGTGAGCATTTTACTGGCGTGTTTGTTATGCATACATGTATGTTTGAATGAAAGCCACCTACCTGTATGTTCTCTGCACTCTTATAAAGCCAGCAGGGTTTTAACCCCTAAACTTGTTCATCATAAATATTTGTCTACACGTATTTTGTACTACAGTAACATTAATTCGACTTTTCAGCTTGAGCTCCTACAATGCGGAGACATAAGCCCGAATCCAGGCCCCACCTTTTCTACTGAGAGCAATCGTCAATATCCTCTGTCTCAATTATATGCCTTACAAAACTCGTGTAAATCAACAACTCACCTGCCACACACAACATGGAAAATCATCAAAGATCTAGCTATTCAACGGAAACCTTTTCATCATCGCGGCAAACGAGCGGGAAAGAGAAAATTCACGATATCTAAAAAGCAGGATCCAATTCGTCTTTTTAATCCAGCTCAGGATAATGCATCTTGTGATTTTCAACATAAAATACCAGTCATTACCAGACCCAGGAAAAAATACCAGCATAAAGATAAAGTGCAGGTTAATTTCTCCAATCTTCGTCGAATTACAAAGGAGAGATGTGTAAATACAGGTTTTAATTTGCCTAAAGTTCTTTTGTCTAATCCAAGATCAATAAATAACAAATTGGATGAGCTTGAAATCATCGTGAGAGATCATGCTGTTGATATAGTAGCTTTAACGGAGACATGGGAAGTAAAAGACTCACCTCTTGAGCTGTTAAACCTAGATGGGTTTGCCACCTTCTCCAGGCCTCGTGAAAAACGACAAGGAGGTGGAGTAGCTTTGTTTGCTAAGCACATATTTCATCCTCGTTTATTGACTGATATCTCTGTACCAGATGATATTGAAGTAATATGGGTTAAGACCCCCACATTTACCGAGGAAAATCTCTTGTATTATTCTGTGTGTACTCTATTTTCCTCCAAGAAGTTCTAATGGGGCGGACTATGTTGACCATGTAATTTCGACAATTGATTTTTTACTTGTAAAATATCCTGACGCGGGGATAACCGTACTTGGTGATTTTAATGATCTAAGTTTTCAAGAAATTTTAAGAGATGATAGTTTTAGACAAGTAGTCAACAAACCAACTAGGGGATGTAATATACTTGATAAGATTTTTACAAACTTTTCCGAATTTTATGCAAATATTTCAATTCTTCCTCCAATTGGTAGAAGCGATCACAATTGTATTATTTGGCATTCAACTATTGGTTCAAAAAATACTACAAATAAAAAGACCAGGATTGTTCGTCCTTTGAAGGACAGTGGATTACGATTATTTGGTCAATGGTTGACTGCACAAACTTGGGAAGAAGTATTTTTAGATACCTCTGATTTATCATTAACGTGTAATAGGTTAATTGACACCATTAAATGTCACCTTGATCTATACTTACCTTCGCGTGAAGTGAAAGTGAGTAGTACTGACAAACCTTGGGTAACTCCATATATCAAATCACTTATTCGTGACCGACAAAAAGCTTTTAAAAAAGGAAACGATACTCTTTGGAGGCATTTAAGAAATAAAGTTGCTCAAGCTATTTCTGTTGCAAAAAAGAATCATTATAATACTCGTATTAAAAAGGAAAAGTTGAATAATCCTTCAGCCTGGTATAGACATATAAAGATACTTACAAACGGTAACCAGGACCATATTCCGACAATTATTCCTGGTATTGATGTTCAAAGTACGCAGTATCCTAAACAAGCAGCTAATGCCATTAATGACTTTTTTGTGTCTATTGCTTCTGATCTTTCTCCTTTAAACAGGAAATCATTACCAGCCTTTTTACCTTCTCAGTGTGAAAGTCCAGAGATTAGTTGTTGGGCAGTTTATTGTAAACTGCGTAAAATGCAGCTACATAAAGCATCTGTTAGAGACGATCTTCCTATTCGCATAATTAGAGAATTTGCATGTGAATTGAGTGTACCGGTTACTAGGATCCTTAATATATCTTTTAGACAGGGAGTTGTCCCTTCACAGTGGAGATCCGCTCAAGTAACTCCTATTCCAAAATCGCACCCACCTTGTATTAATAATCTGCGTCCTATAGCTTTGACCTCACATTTTTCTAAGTTAGCTGAATCTTTTATGGCTCAATGGTTATTGAAAGATATTGAGAAACTCATTGATATACATCAGTTCGGTAACAGACCAGGGTTATCTACTACACATTATCTTGTTGGCCTTTTGCATCATCTTTATAAACATGCAGAAAACAACAGGTCTATATCAACTATTGTATGTACAGATTTTAAAAAGGCTTTTGATCGCTTGGATCACAACATTCTAATCGAAAAAATGGTTAATATGCACATAAGACCTTGGATAATAAGTTGGATCATAAGTTTGTTAGAATGTCGTAAACAAAGTACATTATATAATGGAACTCTGTCTGATATTAAATTTTGTCATGCCGGTGTTCCCCAAGGGACACGCCTTGGCCCAATTCTGTTCTCAATTATGGTTAATGATTTATGTGAAAATATTCCTATACATTACTTCAAATATGTTGATGATTTATCTTTAGTAAAATGTCGTAAATCAACAGACGTTTCACAATTACAACCCATACTTAACTCTGTGCAATACTGGTCTCAATCAAACAATATGTCACTCAATCCTTTGAAGTGTTTTACCCTGCAGGTTACTTTTATGAAAAATCCTGCTCCTCCTGAAGTTCTTTCCATCAATGACTCTACTCTATGCAATGTACAAACTCTCAAAATTCTTGGAGTAATTATACAATCTGATTTAAAATGGAATTTACATGTTAATGATTTAGTCAAAAGGTGCAATAGAAAACTGTACATGTTGAGGAAACTTAAGAAATTCAATTTACCGTTTAAAGATTTAGTGACAATATACGTAGGTTATATACGACCAATTTTAGAATATTGTGCTCCATTGTTCCATAGCAGTCTTACAGTAGAACAAAATAATAATCTTGAAAAAATACAACGTAGAGTATGTAAGATTATTTTAGGGCCTAGTTACATTACCTATTCTAATGCATGTCAAGTATGCAATTTACCAACTCTTGAGGAGAGGAGACTAGCACTTTGTAGAAAATTCGCAAAATCCCTTTCAAATCACTCTATTTGTCAGACCTGGTTACCTAAGAAAAAAAAACACTAATATCATTCTTCGCCGTATCCCCATTTATCAACAATTTCAATTCAAAACAAAAAGATTTAAAAATAGCCCACTGTCATTTTTAGTTGACATACTCAATAAAAGTTGAAAAAAAAAAATTGTTTTATTTTTTTACTTTTATCGTTATTGCAGGTATACTAAGTGCTTGTCTCCTCCCCCCAGCAGGCTGTTTAAAATGTACCTATTTTAATCTTTTTTACCATGCTTGTATTGACTTTTATAGGACATTTGTAAACAATTACAGCTGTATTTCTGGAAACTTGTGCAATGTGTTTATGGATTTTAGTTACAGAATCTAAGTCTTATTTTTTTATATTGCTAGTTTTTTACATGTATATATTTAAAAGTGTTATCCATTGTGCCGAACATGTAAACATGAATATTCCAGCCTAGGCTGTCCTTCATGTAAAATTGTATTTGTATGAACCATGTTTCTGCTAATAAAAACCATTTTTGAATTGAATTGAATGAATATGGGATAAGAATTTCTAAGACCATTGTTTACAGAAAAAAATATGGTTCAACTCATCCTCGTTTAAGGTTGCAAAGGCATGCACATGTAAATGATCATTCTTTGATAAATATGGAACAGTTAGGGTATAAATGCAGTAACCCTGGGTTGTTGAGACATGTGATTTGCATAGAAATAGCTGGTCTTAATTTACTCTAAAAACATGGATATGCAAATGGTGGTTACAACATACAACAAAAGCAATTGCGTAATTTACAAACTGGATCGTACAGGGGTATGCAAGCACAATAGCTTGTAGATTTGAATAACAAATCGTTTACAAAGATGAATGGATTCTGTCTTTCACTGGAGACAGTGTGTTGAACATGGAACGTAATTTTCATAAGAAATACAAATTTAAAGCATGATAACAGACGACGATGCATGAGAAATAGAAGGGATGAAGCGGACATTGTGTAGACTGACTGTGGCTCACAGTCACCATCAGGATGTAAAAGATTTTATTAAAATATTAAGACTATTATGCAATCTATCTTTCACCTACCATCTTTATTTCATATATTATGCACCCCCTCTCTCTCTCTTTCTCTCTTTCTCTCTTTCTCTCTCTCTCTCTCTCTCTCTCTTCCTTCATTATTACCTTCTGGTTGTATCATATGCCCGATGTTCTCTCACTTTTCCTCTATCCCCCTCTCTCCCACCTATCTTTTTCTCTCTCGCTGCTTTATTTTAAACACTTGTTTTTCTCACTAAACGTCACATATAGAATAAAGGTATCATAGGAGAGTCCTATAATTGCAATGCTTATAAGGTCGCCATTATGTTAATTTCTTGCAACTTTTTGATTCCACTGTCCTAAAAGGAATGTACCCTAATTATGTGCTTCCCTTTTCTTATCTGTTAACTCCCGTAGTTTTGAAGGCGTTATTACAGATGTCAAGACAAATCGTTATTAAGATAACAATTGTTGTTTTGTGGCTCTTGTTATACCTCTCAAAACTCATATAATGGCGATACAGTCACAATAATTATATTGTTTAAAAACTCCCCTGAATAATAGCCAGTGTGTACCAATAAACTATGTTGTACTTATACAGCCTTTAAAAAAGTGATTAGAACGACCCGATCCTTTTAATACGACAAGATTGAAAGTTGTTTTTAATCGGAGCAAAAAATGCAGAAACATTTAAAAGAAAAATCCTATGATAAATAAATAAAAATGAAGCACCCCCCCCCCCCCAAAAAAAAAAAAAAAAAAAGACTTACCAGGCTCGGATCCATTGCTGTCTGCTTCCAAAAGTCATATATCACCGTTCCCTCCTCAATTTCGTCAATAGATGCAAGATCGCCTCCTGGAAATATCTGGCAAATTTGGTTAGCAGTATTCCAGCTCACAGGGGACGGATAATGATAGTAGCAGAAACCTGGATATAGAGTGTTTGTCTCCCACGGACTGGGACACTGGGCGCTGGCATAGACCACAAACAGCGAGGACAGGATTAAACAAGTTAGACCAGACATTTTGCTTCCTGACGACTCGAACTGTAAACGTTCTCTGCGAGTGGGGGCGATGCAGCGAAGGCAAATAGTCCTAGAGGCAACAGGATATGATGCCCCGGGCACACAGTCACATCAAGTACACCGATACCAGACAAATAAAAGACCGAACATTTGGATCGATGTGTAGTCATGCATGGGTATAATAGGGACTTTTAGATTCTGCACGACTAGAACGTGGACTACCCTTTTAAGGCATTGTGACGCCACTGCCAGTGCCTTAAAAGGACGTCACATTGCCTTAAAAGAGCAGTCCACGTTCTCGTCGTGCAGAATCTAAAAGTCCCTATTATTTAAATCGTCGACAACAAAAGCACTTCATTTGAAGGAGATGGCATCTGTTTTACTGGAGTTCTTGAAGAAATCTTGAAAACACATGGCTAAACAGAGGAAAAATCGCCTTTTATAACATTCCTTGAATAGGTTGTATTGAGATAGTGAATTTTTGTATTAGGTTGTTTTGTTTTGTGAACTTTGAATGGCATGCTGTATGTACAATCAAGGCAGGAGAGAACTTCTTTCTTTCTTTTTTTTTTGTTGGAGGGGGGGGGGGGGGGATAAGTTGTGCAAATATCTTTATATTGGAAAAGAAAAGAAGATGATGAAAAATCCATTCTGGAACAGAAAAGGAAATTACAGAGTATTTATTTTTGCACAGTGAAAGAGAGGCAGCTTTTTGTACAGAATAGGAAATATAGAGTATTATTTTTGTATATATTATTACAAATATGAAAGAGAAGCAGTTTCTTGATGAAACTTTGTTTAGAGCAGTTTTCAGAGAACTGTCTTAATCCAAGTGTTAATTATAGATGATCGACACAAGAAAAGTGGAAGATGGATATAATGAAGGGGTGAAGATGCTGGGTTGGAAACATGAGTATTTATTCATGGGGATACGTTTATTCCTTCTTTTGTTGCACTCTTACATGAAAAAAGACCAATGATAATGAAGCTGCAGTTGATATGCAGGAAGTATATTTGTTTTGTGAACTGTGAAATGTAGAAGGTGAGCATAATGCCCCCCGGCCATATTAAGACCTCAAATAGCCCGGCCTTTTTTAAGAGACTTGGTAACATTGTTCATAAAAGAGAAAATGTAAGGAAGTGGATAGTGACTTCAATGCTAAATGTAAACTCAAAGATAATCTGAAAGTTTGAGTAAAAACGGACCGTTATTAATGAAAAGAATTGGGAAACATTAAACATTATTGATCTGATCGATTCCTTAATTTTCCTAACTATATTATTACAATTTAATTACATTTCATGTGAATTTAAATCGTCACAAAGCAATGAATTGGCTCTCTATACCATTCCAGACATGTAAGTCGTTACTTATTTTGTAAAGCCTTTTTTATGTCTTATTTTCAAGGAAAAATGGTTGGGAAGATTCAAAAGTGGTTAGGAGAATTTACTGTTAGAGGGTGTTGCACAGTGACCCTTTCAAAGAAAAACATAATATATTTGTGGTTTGAGAATGTTCTCATAAATTTGTGCATGTTAGAGGGTAACTACAGTAGAATGAATATAATAAGTAACATTTCATACACAAATTACACAGTTTGGTCATCAACCTTCAACAATGTTACCGAGTCACTTTAAATAGAAGAACGCTGATGTTGTCGCTAATAATGAGAACTTCGTTAACAAATTCTTTTCATTACTGGTGATATTTTGTTATAACTTACGCGTGCATGAAAACATCGATTTGTGCAATTGTCCTTATCTAAGTCATTGTGATGGATTTTCTTTGTCGTGCAATCCGGTGACGGATCAAGCATATCCGGCAGAAGGGGGGGGGGGGGGGGGGGGGCACAATCTGAGATGGGAAAAGTAAAATCCTCAAATATTTAGGTTGTGTAATGCCCCCCCCCTCCCCCCCCCCCTCTCCCCATCCCCTCTGACCTACCGATGACATGGGGTTTAGAGTTTATTTAGCGCCAACAAATAACTATGTTATCATTGCTAACATTGGCACACATTTACCATTGGTATGTTGTAATGTATTGCGTTAACTCAGCAATTCACGTTTAATTTCGATTATCCTCATGAAAGTTTCCACAAAAAGATGAAGCTAGGGTATGTTTAATCTTTTCTCTAGAGCGTTTCATTGTTCACCTCCAGTTATTGCACTCATTACTGTTATCATTATTATTAAAACAAATATTTATTGATATTACTTATATAATAATGATTGTTATCATTTTAGTAATTATTAGTAATGCTGTCTTTGTTATCATTATAAGTATTATTACAAATTATTAAAATTACAATTAGATACATACATTAAAACACTAACAGCAAACCAAAAAAAATAAAATTAAAAGGTTATATACGAGATCAGAATTAGAGATTTAGAGACATGCTACATATGAAAACGAGCAAGTAATTTATATATAGTTGCTATATAGTTAGTTCAAGTCTAAATAAATTGATACAAATATGAAAATGATACATGAACTAAAAATTATGATAGGATATGTTGCTGGTGTATTTAAAATTGTTTTGGCAGTAGAAATAACGCAAACCCTCGAAGAGTTCAAACTGGAATGAGTTATTGGAGAAAGAAATATATTTGTTAAAAGGTGATTAATGTATTTTGGCTCTCTTGGGCTGTGTACCCCAAATTAGCTCATGCATGCGAAAGTAACAAAAGGCGGTGCTAGAGTCAATACGTTACAAAGGTTTTTACAACCGTGAATGTCTGAAAAGAAGTACTCCATTTATGATATATCAAGCCCACTTCAATCAATATTTGAATGAATGTAAATCGTGAGAATATGTGCAACTTAAGGTCCCATGTTGAGACGTGGCCAATTTATAGGGTTGTTTATAGCAAATTCTCATTCATCAAACATCACCAATTACCACACAATGGTGTATAGAAAAGTCTTGCTAATATTAAATTATGATATAACGTGTTTAAAGGGGTAGTCACACAAATGTTAAATAGCTTAGCTAGCGTAGTGGCGCTCCATAGCGATTCACAGCCTAACGAGTCTATCCTTAAAAGTAACCTGGACATTAACATGAGAAAACCGTGCGCTGAGGTTTATATGTGGGGCATGTTCAAAGGATAACCACCGTCGGTAGCAGGTTTTTTCATTAACCTGACAACAACTTAATTCAACATAGTTACACGTAGTTCAACATACTCCAACCTAGTTCACTGTACTTTATTGTACTTAAGCATTCTTATCCGTGCCTATACTTACATGTGTACATTTTCCTGGTCGTACTTTAACTTTAAATACGTTAACCTACTTGAATGTATTTTAACGTACTGCTATGCAGTATGGGCTACGCCCCCCCTTACGAGGCTAGCCTGGCCCTTGAACCTTTCCGATAGACCATTTCGTAGTTAGCACATGTGTCAAATGACCCCCAAATATCTACATATCTTTTACTCATGGAGATGTCCCACTTTGTGTATTTTAGAATAATCAATGCCAAAGTCATGTATGTGCTTCAGGAAAAGTTTTTGTTTGCCCTCTTGTATCATAGAATTTACCCTAGGTGCACACATGAATAATGTTTAATAACATGAGCACGTATTCATCTCGGTGGGTTTTACAATTTTATCCTAAATGACCTTTATCTGCCCATGCGCAGATAGCATTTACGAAATGGCTTAGAATATTGTCCAACCGCGGTTTAAGTTACAGCAACTGTAACGCTAGTAGTATGACATATTTTAGATTGATAATTCATTTGTAAAATGATATGAATATGTCTAATACTAAGACATAATGATAATCTCTTTTTAGCTCGATGAGCACAAAAATGTACAATATTGCCTATGCAATTCAAGTTTGGGTGAACATGTACGTTTTAAGATATTGCCAGTCTAAATAAGGTTGCTTTTTGTTAAAGACCCCCCCCCCCCCCCCCCCCCCCCCCCCCCCCCCCCGTATTCATTTTAAATCGACCAACTATTTCATACGGTAAAAATGTCCTAAGATACCAGTCACTATAATAAGATATTAGTTTTAATATCTTTCGGGGAGAAATGTTGTTTTTCCTCAAAATTGAATAAAAAAAGAGACGAGGTACGTGCTTACGCCCCTCTGATAACGACCCCTTAATAGTTGCCAACGATTAACTCGCACAAGTAACCCTTTTGTGCGAGTCTTTGCAATGATGTTTACATCCTGCTGTTTTTCCCAGCCTGTATGTCTCTGCACTTATAATTGGGCTTAACAAATTCGGTGCAAAAATCACAAACCACAGTGAGATAGTGAATGCCCCCGAAATAGGAATTATATGCTCTGATTCACTGGATTAGCTAGCTTTAATCGTTTGCCCTTCATAAAGGCCATATTGTGGATTGGAGTCTAAATACATTTAACTTGGAAATTCATTACACTTCAACACCAACAAACAAAGTTGTGTTTTTGTTTTGCCTGAAACGTGCCAGAATTTGCTGAAATTCCCCCATTTGTCTGAGGGTGAATGTACATTATGTGAACAAATGTATTTTTTTAAATAAAAATGGAAACTACAATTATTGGTTCTTACTATTTAATCGGGGATGTCGAATTGTAAAATTATCGCCTAATATTTCATACTCTTACTACAAGTACTACTGCTGCTACTGTAATTACTACTACTTATACTACTACTTATATTTCTACTACTACTACTACTACTACTACTACTGTATCTACTACTACTATATCTACTACTACTACTACTACTACTACTACTTCCACCACCACTACCAGGAATTTCTAACCGGAAGGGGGCACAAAATGGCATAATCGGGCCGAAAATTTCGCAACGACTCAGCCAGCCGCTGAATAAGCGAAGAGGGTGGGGGGGGGGGGGGGGAGGGGGGGGGGGGTTAAGAGGACATTATATTTATTGTTTGGGTCCCACAAAAAAATCGCAGTAGTAGAAGTAGTAGTAGTTGTAGTAGTAGTCGTAGTAGTAGTAGTAGTATCAGTAGTAGTAGTCAGGGACTGATCCAGGGGGGCACGTGCCCCTCCCCCCAGGCCCCCCCCCAATAGTGCTATCACCCCCCGCGCTACTACTACTACTGTTACTACTACCACTTAAACTTCTTAAATTATTCCCACTTCTACTACTTCTACTACTATTACTACCACTACTACTTTTACTACTAGTACCACTACTACCACTAATACCACTACTACTTATACTACTAATAATAATTACAATACTACTAATGTTAATACTTCTTCTATTATTACTACTACTACTACTACTACTACTACTACTACTATTACTCCAACTACTAATAATAATAATAACAAATTATACTACTACTAATACTACTGCAACCAGGCGCGTTCGCAGGGTTTTCTCGAAGAGGGGGGGGGGGACCTTTTTTGGGTCACCCATTAGCTATTTTTGTTATTGTTTTATTTATTTATTTATTTTAATTGAGGGGGGTCCTCCTAATCACACACAAAATGGAGGGGGGTTCGACCCCCCCCCCCTGCCTTCGCCCCTGACTGCAACTATTACTACCATACTACTACTTTTATTGTTATTACAACTACTACCTGGTTTAGGTATAACGGACAGATTGTCACACTTGACACTCATGTGGCTCCACTGTTCTAATGCCTAAGGACATCCGTGTCATTAAATCACTAGACCACGAGACCTATTGATTACGAAGATTTTCAGATTTTCTGGCTCTGCATTATTTGAGTTTTTGTTTGGTTATCCTCTTCCGTCGTCATAATCTCCTTAAAAACTCAATTTTTTATCCAAACTATTATAACCAGTAGCTTTTCTTTCAAACATCTCACAAACCCCTCACAATCATCGCGATCACTGCCTACGCGATTGGGCTTAAAGAATCGTAAGAGAATGACACGTGCTAGTTGCAGCTGAGCTGCGAATTGCGTTAAAACTTTATTAAAGCAAACCGAGTGCAAAACCATCATATGACAAACATTAATATCTCGAAGCTAATACCAAAACACAAACGACAATTCAACATTACTGAAACGACAAATCAAGTATTAACACAAATACAATGATCAAACAATTAATTATATTTACAGTGTAGCCCAACCCTTTTTAAGTTATCAAAGCAGATGACTTATTTCAAATAACGTTTTTATTTAATTGACTTAATTTTGTTTTTTGGAACCATTTCATTACATTCAAACTTTTTTAATGAAATATTTTTGTTTAGACATTATTTTACTATCAGATAATTAGCAATACATTGCGTTCCGAAATGTGTCCTAAGTTCACCGGACTACGCCCATTTATTTATGAGTATTAAAATACTTGAGGGTTTTCCCCTTTATAAAAGGGAACCTTTCATTCGTAGTAGCCCACACATTTGTTTATCACACGTAGGTTATACATTCCTTAAAATAGACACGGATATAAACACAATTTCACAGCCTTTCTAGAGATTTAGTGGAACCATAATATCATTAAACAAATAGTAACTCGTTAGATTGCAATTTTCTCTGATCAAATGAAAGAAAGAAGGAAAAATGCAAATATGCATTGTTTAGTTTTCAGCTCGTGCGCTGACATCTTTCAATATTGTATTGCCTTTATGACGTGATTTTTCTTTCCTCAGGGCGTAGCGGTTCCAGAAGGAAGGGGGGGGGGGAGGTATTATTTACACCTCAAATAAAAGTCCCCTTTCCCACAAGAACACCGTTCCTCAAGGATTAGAAAAGGTAAAATCTTTTAGAATCGCTCCGGTTTGTCCTCCGGTTGTAATAAAGGAAGTAGTTTGTCATGACGTTAATCATGTTACTAATGTTCTCACGGTCCTTGTTGCAAACCAAAGGACTAACATTCCGACCCTGAAATCCATGTGTAGAGACTATTGCCCCTTCACAAAGACGAACAAAAGATACGGGAATGATGAATAGAAATAAACATGTGATTCAAAGTATACAATTGGGTGAAAATTCAAACACGGAAACTGTACACATGAACTTTTTTAATGAAACTTTTTTAATGAAATATTTTTGTTTAGACATTATTTTACTATCAGATAATTAGCAATACATTGCGTTCCGAAATGTGTCCTAAGTTCACCGGACTACGCCCATTTATTTATGAGTATTAAAAAACTTGAGGGTTTTCCCCTTTATAAAAGGGAACCTTTCATTCGTAGTAGCCCACACATTTGTTTATCACACGTAGGTTATACATTCCTTAAAATAGACACGGATATAAACACAATTTCACAGCCTTTCTAGAGATTTAGTGGAACCATAATATCATTAAACAAATAGTAACTCGTTAGATTGCAATTTTCTCTGATCAAATGAAAGAAAGAAGGAAAAATGCAAATATGCATTGTTTAGTTTTCAGCTCGTGCGCTGACATCTTTCAATATTGTATTGCCTTTATGACGTGATTTTTCTTTCCTCAGGGCGTAGCGGTTCCAGAAGGAAGGGGGGGGGGGAGGTATTATTTACACCTCAAATAAAAGTCCCCTTTCCCACAAGAACACCGTTCCTCAAGGATTAGAAAAGGTAAAATCTTTTAGAATCGCTCCGGTTTGTCCTCCGGTTTTAATAAAGGAAGTAGTTTGTCATGACGTTAATCATGTTACTAATGTTCTCACGGTCCTTGTTGCAAACCAAAGGACTAACATTCCGACCCTGAAATCCATGTGTAGAGACTATTGCCCCTTCACAAAGACGGACAAAAGATACGGGAATGATGAATAGAAATAAACATGTGATTCAAAGTATACAATTGGGTGAAAATTCAAACACGGAAACTGTACACATGAACTTTTTTAATGAAACTTTTTTAATGAAATATTTTTGTTTAGACATTATTTTACTATCAGATAATTAGCAACACATTGCGTTCCGAAATGTGTCCTAAGTTCACCGGACTACGCCCATTTATTTATGAGTATTAAAAAACTTGAGGGTTTTCCCCTTTATAAAAGGGAACCTTTCATTCGTAGTAGCCCACACATTTGTTTATCACACGTAGGTTATACATTCCTTAAAATAGACACGGATATAAACACAATTTCACAGCCTTTCTAGAGATTTAGTGGAACCATAATATCATTAAACAAATAGTAACTCGTTAGATTGCAATTTTCTCTGATCAAATGAAAGAAAGAAGGAAAAATGCAAATATGCATTGTTTAGTTTTCAGCTCGTGCGCTGACATCTTTCAATATTGTATTGCCTTTATGACGTGATTTTTCTTTCCTCAGGGCGTAGCGGTTCCAGAAGGAAGGGGGGGGGGGGAGGTATTATTTACACCTCAAATAAAAGTCCCCTTTCCCACAAGAACACCGTTCCTCAAGGATTAGAAAAGGTAAAATCTTTTAGAATCGCTCCGGTTTGTCCTCCGGTTTTAATAAAGGAAGTAGTTTGTCATGACGTTAATCATGTTACTAATGTTCTCACGGTCCTTGTTGCAAACCAAAGGACTAACATTCCGACCCTGAAATCCATGTGTAGAGACTATTGCCCCTTCACAAAGACGGACAAAAGATACGGGAATGATGAATAGAAATAAACATGTGATTCAAAGTATACAATTGGGTGAAAATTCAAACACGGAAACTGTACACATGAACACTCAAACAACTGCACAGCCATTGCTGCACTTTGCTACGTTAAATATTGCACAAAATAACGGACAATGCGAAACGTAATAATACTGTAAAATCTTAAACACAAGAAACTTAGATCAATGAAGAAACATAAACACATATGTACACTTCAACTTAATGTACACATATATCAATACCAACCAATAATAAATACAAGTAACATATATATATATGTATATATATAATGAACGAGAATAAAGTACAACTTCGAAAACGAATATGAACATGACTTTAATGTTTTGACAAGTTTGCTATATAATACAGTTCACAGTCATTTTGAAGGTGTATACAAAATGTTTCTTTATAATGCGTACAAAAATGTTCAAAAGTCACGATCAGAGAAAGGTGAGATGAACACAATTAATGTTAAGATATGTTTATAAGAATTGAACGAAATCATGATAAGTTTGATTTCCAATCTAGCACCCTTCTTTCAGAATCATATATTCTATCGTATGCGAAATGAAATCCATGTTATCATTGACAAAATTTTAACAAGGATAATAATCATATTTATATCAATAATAATAATGATAATGATAAAGAAAACAATAACAAATGAAAATAATAATAATAATACTTATGACAATAAGGATAATAATAATACTAATACACAATAATGGTAATAGTTAAGTCTTATAGGTAGGTATATCAGTATCAATACTGCTCTTACTGCGGACCTTGCAATTACCATTACCCAAGCAATTGCCAGTTACCCATTTACACCTAGGTGGAGAGTGGTAAAATGGTTTGATTTCTTGTCAAATTACGTTTGGTTTAATAGTGTCGGGCTGGGATTCGAACCGTGTCACCCCTTGGATTGGGATTTAAGTAAATAAACCACTATACCACGACACTTGTTTAAAGATGTGATGTTGGCTATGATTTAGTGTTTTTGAAAAATACATGAAAAGGCCACTTTTGAATTTTTGATCGATTTCGGCTTAACGTCTTCGTTAGTTTAATATTTATCAAATATTTCACGTAATATTTCCATCCGACTATAAATCAATAAACTTATGGACAGCATTTATACATTTTTTTTTATACAATTACAGTGTACAAAGTTACATAATATGAACATGCTTGAAATATTTCAAATAGATTTTCCAAATAAATTAAACGAGTTAGCTTGAAATACTTCACATAGAGTTCTGCACATGTTTGATACTTTCATATCAATACAAACACATCGGCCCGAATTCACAAAGGAGGTTTGTCGACAAGCCTACATTAAAGATAAAGTTGAGCTCTGGTCATGCGATTGCATCGTGAAAGAAAAGGTGTGGAATGGATCAGAAAAAGTTGATCATGTAGCATGTAAGTATTGGCGTGTACTGCAAGGTTCTGGAGTCATCAAAATCATAATAAATTTGACCCAGTCTTGGTAAAGTAACACGCACTGTACACAAAAAGATGTAAATGGGACTACACCAATGGTATCGGGGCTACTAATCTTTATTTCCTTATCTTTCTATGCTCATTACTCAGCCAGTATACATTTTCTACCAAAATTGTTTGGCAAATGACATTTATTTGTACTCTTGAACATTTAGTGTAAGTTTCGTTTGATTCTGTGAGAATTCAATTTCTTTTTTTTTACGAGAACTCAAGTTTATCTTTACTGTGCGTCATATGACGCGTTTCGATGCGTTTCAGACCAAGTTTCAGACCAAGGGTCAGACAAAGGTTCAGACAAACCTTGGTCTGAAACGTGTCAAAACGCGTCATATGACGCACAGTAACTTAGATTGTTCTACAAACCTCCTTTGTGAATGCGGGCCATTACCTGCGAGATATTTGAAAGGGGAGTAAAGGAAGTTATTTATATATTCGGGACTTCAAACGTTCTTTGGACAAAGACGAATGTTCGTGCCGAATGTTTACGCCCAGATTATTGTCAATGACGTCAGAAAGGTCACAAATCGGGTCACATCACTGACGTAGGCTGTATAGCTGAACAGCTAAAAATATCCGAGGCCTTACAAAAGTATTCAGACCAATAGTTCAACTCTCAAACAAATGTATCACCACAATACAAATATATGTTAAATCACAAATGTTTGCATATTTACAGAAATTTCACAAGCACCGCTCTTTCGTCTCAATGAGCTTAATATGACTTGCACCCAAGTTTGGAAAATAGAAGGCAGTGGAAAAATAAACCCGTGAAAGTGCGAAAATAGATTATTTGTTTTGTTTTGGTAGCAAGAATAGAACTCATCTTGATGATAAATTTATCATTAGGATTAGGATCTGGGTGTCTTTAGTCCACGCCCTCCTGTTCGGCTCGAATTCTTGCTGTCTGTAAAACAAACATGAACATTTAAAAGAGATTATTTCTTTGCGAGCATGATAAAATCATAATATATTCTTGTTCCTGTCTTTAATAAAGTCATAATGATCAAAAATTTGTCAACAATTGGCTTGAAAGTAACCCTTCAGTAGAAAGTCCATCCCAAAATCAAGTAAACTACGATTCCATTATTCTAACGTAAAGGCAGGTCAGTCAAATATTGGAAAAATCTGAAGAATTAATATTTGTTTAACACTTTTGAACAAAAAAAAAATCCCTTCACGCCAAGTGAACAAGCTTTGAGCTGTGATGTGCATACGTGGATAAAATATGTCCATCTTGTTCAGGGAAGAGTTTAAATCGCACCCCGAAATGATAGGCTAGTTGGTTGGCTTGTTTGTATTAACTGACCGCTAGGGAAACATGTGCATGCTTGTAGGTACGCACACAGGTGACCCACAGCTTTAATTCCTCTCCGAATGACTTGGTAAAGAGGATAAATGTCTTACCAAAGGGAATTAGCATATCGAATTGGATTTGAACCGGGGACCTCCCTGTTATCGGACCACTGCTCTACCACTGAAAAATCGCGCCCCACTCAATAAGCGATCTTTTACGTAATGAATTCACCTTTTTGTTTATTCAAAAATGAATTGTAATCTCGAAACAAAACTTGATTATAAATACCTCTCTCAGTTTCTCTTTGATTTGATCTTCCTTCAACTTCTGTTCTTCATACCGGTAGAGGGCGGACCGTAGCGGCTCTACAACTGAATCATTCAGCTGTGTGAAAAGCTGTTAAATTGAATGAAAGGGATTTAAATGTATGCCATTGAATAAAATCCACACAAGCTGCCCGTTTATGATTAAGTTACATGAGATTAAGTGTAAATACACTTATTCATGTCATCTTCGCCCTGGACTTCGCTCATCTGGCTTTACTCTCCACATGCCCTTTACTCATCTCAAGGGATATGGAGACCGGGCATTTTCTTCTATTGCTCCTCGCCTGTGGAATTCCCTCCCATCATCTATTCGCGAAATTGACAACCTGGACCACTTCAAAGCTTCACTCAAAACTCACATCTTCCTTCAGACATTTAAATGCTAATTTTATTGAAGGAGCTCGCGCCTTTGAATGTTTTCGAAACAGATATATGACGCCATACAAATGCTGTTCATCATCATCATCATCATCATCATCATTATCCAAATAGGTTTTCTATATTTAAACAAAAATAGTTGTATTACTACCTACTGCGCATAATCGACTCTATGCCACAGACCACAAATTAAAGGAAACCATAATATTTGAAAGTTCATGCGACTATGTGAATGTATTGTTTGAAGCCGTACAATCTATATTATATGGCTCTTCTGCCATTACAATGACCAATACAGTGTGATGACATGTAATCGTTCAATATAGAGATAATAACGAGGCCATTGAATGTATGATTGTGTTCATCTACGAAGGAACTGGTCTACTATGCCTGGAAAAAATATCGCTCCGGATGTTCTTTCCTTTTAAAGTATTTCTTCTATTGTTTAATCTGAGAGTCTTATTTATTTTATTCAGTTCTCCCTTTCACCCATAAACATGCAGGGTGAAGCTATAGGACAGCTTTTAAACTTTTGATATTTCACCCCCCCCCCCCCCCCCCCTCCCCCTGAGAATATATGGTGTGTTTGCTTCTATAATTCAACAAAAGCGGATATAGATGGTAATGGCTTGTGCTTATAGAGAGAAGCACTACCTTGCCTGAGTTACAAAATTGTCACAACAGTTTTGTGATGGGATTCGAACCCACGTCCTTGGCAACTCCAATCTTGCGTTTATACCAGTCGACTACGAAACAATAGGGACTTTTAGATTTGCGTGGACTGATACGTGTGACGTCCATTCACGACAGTGCATTAGCAGGACGTCGATCGTAGCATAGACCTATTGTCTTCGTGCGAATCTAAAAGTCCCTGTTAACAAACCACTCGACTACTGCTTCCCCTCGGTATTCAACTCTTTTCAATTATGCCACACTATTAATCTCCTTGTGCCACATTGCCCTTATCGTGGCATAAGTATCTCATTCTAATTCTATCCCTCTGCGCCTCAGAATAGTTTACTAGATCGATGGCACATAATAAATGCTGTATTATTATTATTATTATTATTATTAAATATAAAAGTAATACTATTCCGTTTTTATATAGCGCTTACTACATCGATGATGTCTCTAAGCGCTTTACAAATGTATTATTAACCCCCCGTCACCGGATTTAGGCTTGTCCGTACACAATGTATGCACATTCCTCCACACCCTGGAGAGCATTCCAGCTAGGCTTCAAATTTTCTGAGCGCAAGTTTAATATATGCCTGCGTTAAAGTTGTCGTCCTGGAGCTAAATATAATCAAGTTCGTAATAGAGCAAATATTGGAACGCTTTTTAAGTTGCTTGAAGCGATCATTTTGTTAAACTGGTACATATTTGTTTTTAGCAGATCTACACGCCTGGCAAACAATGTACCGGTCAATTGGCACTGGTGCAAAATGAAAGGTCGAAATATACAAAATAAATAAAAGAACCTCACCTTCGCCACCACCTCAAACATTGGGATGAGGACGAACTTGATGAAACCGACTTGAGCTGTGGGCTTTGTCACCTTGTCACGGTCCATGAATGATGCGACGGGTAACCCTTCTATCTTCTCGCGATCACTCTACATTGCAGCAAAATAAAAATAAAATTGCTATCAACGTTTTATTTCAATCTATGTTGAACATAAATTCAATATCTAATTGATATAGTTTAGGGTACCCCTTGATATGTTCACTGGACATGGCTTCTTTCATATGGTATCATGTTTAATATGGTATCATGTTATTGACAATAATTATGCTTAAACCCACTTTTTTGATAAATGCTTCGAGTAATTATTATGTAAACGTACATTGTACATTGTAAAGCGCTTTGAGAGGGCCTTCGGTCCTGAAATGCGTTATAAAAGAACGAACTATACTACTATTATCATTATTATTAATTTATTTTCAATATAATTCCTTTATTTTGTTTGGGGAGGGGGCAAATCTAATCATCGTATTGGAAACGTACTCTTCTTTTCGGTTAATCAAAATGAGCACAGAATAGCATCCATGACATTTCAGATTTCTCTCGCGAGATTTCTGTTTTGCTAAGCAAATGCTCTCCTTTCTTTGACAAATCAACTTCGTTAGCAGTCAAACTACAGTTAGTTATCACCAATTAACATACGCTGCACCAAATATTGTGCTTTAGATATACATGTATAAATGCTATTACCCCCTCCCCCCATGTCTTATAATGGAAATAATTCACCCTCAACTTAAATTTGTATGTAGTTTATGTGAAGTAACTTTGGTGTGCGTGGTTTACATTATTTATATAGTATTTGTGAACGAAATATTGATATGTTTCAATAATGTTCGATCAGAAACAATCCAATATAAGAATACATTTCGTAATACGGAAAATATATGACCCGTCAAATCCATGCATATAGTCACGTTCTTTACTGACCTGCATAAAATATTCCTCCAGTAAGCAATCCACCCAGGGCTCCGAAACATCAGACGGTCGAACCTCGTTAGAGATATCACAGCACTTGATCAATACCATTCGAAGCTGTAGACAATGGTCACATTGGAAAAAAAAAATGAAAATGATAAGACTATTGCATATTGATAATAATTGTGTTGAAATATTAAATTAATACAAAATGTTATGAATATGCAATTTCAAATGCCAATTTAATAGTTGTCCTTAAAATGTAATGTATAACTAGTCCCCAGTATCATGTCAAAGGAATAATCCTAAATTGTCTCCCAAAGTTTATGGCAAACAGTTTGACAGTGTTTGTCTATCCAGTAAGGGGGCAATAATCGCAATCAGTGAATTAAAGGCAAAGTTTATGGCTGCCAATGCTGAGGGGAGGGGGGAGGGGGGGGGGGGGCGTGTTTTGACGCCTTCTTTTCCCGTCATATTCTTCCCTCTCTACCATACCCTTGAACGAAATCAAAATCGCTTGACTAAAAAAATAGGGGTCATTCGGCTTCGGAACCCCATTAGCAGTTTCAAACCCTGTTAACATTATTAAGACAATTTCGAACAGTAGTTTGGGTTGGACTTGATGCAATGGATCACAACAATAATACATAATATTGATTTGTTAATATTTGTATAGCGCTATATCCAATTTAAAACTGATTAAAGCGCTTTACAAAACAAATGACACAAATCAATGAATTAAAAAGTAATAACACAATCTGATAAAAGATGTAATGCAGTTAATTACAATGTAATCAAGGTGTGTATTAAGTTGAAATGAAAAAATGATATGAAAAAATAAGTTTTTATCGCGCATAATATTAACAAAAAATGCTCTTCATTCTAGTAAGCAATCAGGCCTGGATGTATAAGAATACTCACGTAGTTGAGATGTTCCTGGTTCGAGAAGTCGAAACCACTTTCCACCTGGGCTTTGAACTGGTCCAGGATCTCCGAGTGACGGGCCATATCGGTCGCCATGATCAGCATGATGATACCCTGCCATAAACAAGTATTTATTAATTTCACTAATTCATACATTTCAGTGATTCATCAGTTGTTATACTTCAACATGTTATTGTTACCATTTATATAAAGTCACATGGATTGGTAAAGAAGACCTTCGAGTTACAGTTATTTAGTTAACCTTTTTCTTTTCCCGGCATCGTTTTCAAATGTACTCTTGTTTTGTCTTTGTTGATTGTTATGAGTTTCGTTGTAATCTTGTATATTTTAAAACGCTTACCCCCAAAAAGTTCATCTACGAATATGAAAATATATGCAAGATCTGAATTTGCAGGAATCCTTTAAATACTTTGATAGAGGTACGTGAATTGGGGTTCCGAACTCAAAGTGTGAGTTCACATTAATCTAATGAATACTTTTCAAGAAAGTCATATGCGGTCATCATTGTCCAAAGCAATAGTTTTCGTTAAATTATTTCAAAATTGCAATTTCTCCCATTTGTAGTTCACCTTTTCTATCAAAATGTAATAGTTTATAAAAACAGATGATTTGTACTTTAATGTGAAATCTCTTACGGCGAATATATGTTTGGCATAGACAAGTAATGCATTAATGAAAACAGAACATATCCAAACTAACCCAGTACACACTAGAATACTATGGAAAACACTTTCCTTTACTTTCACTAACAAAGTGAATTACGATAGGTTTAAGCATATTTGTATTCAAAGCTATTTTGCTTCGAAGTAAACTATGGCAAATTAATGGTCTTTAAAAGAAGAGAACAGGACCCTGTTTCACAAAAACTTGTAATCAGTGAAAAATGTCAGTTTTTGTTATAAGCTACTGAAATCCTTGCTTCTGATTGGTTATCGGCAGATTTGTCACTAATATTTGCCATTTGTCATTGAAAAAAGGGCTTTGTGAAACACCCTCCTGCACTTGTTATGTACCTGCCGAATATCCTTAAACTGTTCTTCCGGTACGTTCCTGAAGATGTTGCATTCTGGGTTGCTGATGATCTTGAAGGCCACTGCGCAGTGATGATTCTCCAGAGGTGATATGTCGTTGTATCGGATGGCCAGGTCGGTCCGAGCATTGATCTGATACCTGTATCCATAATAATAATAATAATATTAATATCGAATATTAAGGAGCGCTAAAAATACAAATACTAATATCGTCGCTGTTTTCACGAAGTGACGGTAGTGAAAAAAAATTGCATTCACTTTGCGTTACGATTTTCCTCGCTACCGTCACTTCGTGAAAACAAGGACGATATATGGAAAGAGGACAAAAATGTACAGTACAGGAAACATATCACATAGATCACTGGGGAAAAGGGTAAGTTTTGAGGAATCTGTTGAAGGAGAAAAGACAGGTAAATTCCCTTATGGAAAGAGAGATGCTGTTCCAAGTCTTTGATGCAGCTACTGCAAAATATTTTTCAGTTGCTGAGAGTATAGATTTGGGAATGATAAGTTTTCACGAAGATTAAGAGATGGTGTATATATTTTTAGGGTGTTATTGAAATATTCAGGGGCCAAATGATTGAATATTTTGAAAGCATACAAACAGAATTTAAGCAGAACATGGAATGAGGACTGTAAAATAAAAACTACATAACATGCCTACTTAATGCCCTGCGACAATGGCTCTCTATTTTGTATGCAAAACGAAAACAATACTCAAGAACATATTCTGAATTTTGAGAGTTCCCGATGATCTTGAAGGCCACTGCAAAATAGTGGGTTCAAGAGGAGAATGATGGTCGTTCTATCTAATAGGTAAGTCCGAACGTTAAACTGGTATCTTTATCTGTATGTGTCGTATTCCATTATTGGTCCACTTGTACACGTCTTATAAACCAAATGATTGTACTCCATGTTAGTTTCTTCGTAACAGTGTGATTATGGAATTATTTTAACGAAACGTTTCAATAATATCGATTAAAACGATTATAACAAACAAATTACTATGGTTTCTATGCTACATCCAATGTGAAGACTTACCGAATATCTTTGTAATTGGTAAATCGAGTATTTAAATGTTACAATTTTGAACTTTTGCTTTTCATGTCACATCAACGCATGACGTCATGTATAAACGTATTTTTGTTTCGGTCACTTAATAAAAAATGACTTATCACAATAAAAACAACAAACGAAATTGATTGATATGGTTTATGACAGCGGAAGACGATTAGCCAATACGGAATATTGACCTGAGGGGATTTTGCGGCAGTGCACCTGGTACAGTATGGCTTTACAGCCTATCTGCACTAGTTTGGCCATGAGGGATTGGACCTTCCTGCGTGGTCACTTGCAAATGGTTATCTCATCGAATCAGCTCTCAATTAACATTATAAAAAGGGAACCATGGGGGATCAACGGGTACCGCTTAGGCATTGATGGCTGTATAGAGGGCGCAAGTAGCTACAAGTAGTGCGGTCCCACTTTATAAAAGGCCCACTGTACTACTTATAGCTACTTGCTCCTTCTATATATATATACATAAACAATCCTTAATCGGTGACCATTGGTCCCCCATGATCCTCTTTTTATTATGTTATTTGAGAGCTGAGTTGATGAGATAGCCACCTGTCGGTGACCTTCCTGTGTGGTCTAATCCCTCCCGGCTAAACTAGTACAGATTACCTTTTAAGCCTCTTTTACACCACCACAACAGCATGATTGTACAAATACATACGTGTTGTTGAACCCCGGGTGATCCAGATCATGGCACACTGCCGCCGTCAGCAGGATGCCCAGATCTGAGAGGCAGACCTTGGACTGCAGGTCGCACAGGTAGATCATCCCGTACATCATCTGCGTCACGCAGAAGCAGTGGCGAAAGTTGTGGAACGGATTGTTGCGGTAGTTCTCCTGGACACATAGCTGGAGGTCAAAGGTCATTAGAGTACAGTGACCAGGGCCCCGTTAACTAAAACTTAGCATTGATTGGTTACGTTGCAATGAATGGAAATTTCCATTGAAACCTTGATTTGATTAGATGTTAAGTGATGTTGCAAAGGTAGTTTCTATTGATACCAAAGTAATTTACCTTTTTTTTTCTTTCTTTAATGGGGGTCTGTTATTTTGCTTCTGCGTTTATACCTTTTCCCCAAAATAATGTTAATGTTATTTTTGTATTAACAATAAATTAATATATCAATACATCAAGAATTACTACATCAATAACAAATCAATACACTAATAGATCTACCACTACTATTGTACTAATATTACTTTTTCTACAAATAATAACATTGATGATAGTAATGATAATAGTAATGACAATGGTAATTTTTTCTTTAGGCCTACCCAGAAGAGCCATATAAGTAACAATACTGCTTCGTATGCGGGCTCTGCAATTACCATTACACGAGCACTGCCAGTGATCCATTTACACCTGGTTGGAAAGTAGTGAAAATGAGTATGGTAAAAGTGGTCACTCAAAGATTGTTACTTTTTTGAAGCACTTCATGAATATTTTGAAGCGCACTTTTGTTAGGGCTTCAATGTTATACCATATCACAGACACTGATAACACGTAGGACCATAATTCTCAGAATCGTAAAACCGGAAACATTGTTAAACAATGCCCTCAAGTACTTCCCCGATGGACTTGATCATGAGGATTAATGCCTTACGGAAGGGCACAGGCGCATTGGTTTGGTTTCGAACCCGTGACCTCTCAGTTATGAGACCACTGCTCTACCACCGAGCCATTGCACCTTCTCAATGCACCTCTTGCTTACCAGAAATCGCCGAAGAACAATCGGATTCATGTGAAACTCGTTTACTAAGCCCAGCTCGTGGTACATGTGTTCCAGAAGACAGAGCATCTGTTTAAGAAATACAAATATAAATAAAAGAATAAAAGGTGAACTGGTTACAAAAGGGCCTTTGTAGAATACTTTTCAAAGTAAACTTTTATATTACGTATTGTTTAGGAAAGAACATGTAAAACAGTACAAATCAATTTGCACATAATTAAAACGAATTAGTTACAAACTTGGTATGGGTGTGAATAATTTAGTTATTGACTGTATGTGGTTTGTATTCTTATCATCGAAATTAAGATATTCAAATTAACAACTTTTTCATGGGTATAAAAGAATCGGACATATCGAAACTAAACTCTCATCAACAAATAATACACACTGCCCCTCCCCCTACCACGTTTTTTTCGGAGACTCGTTAGGTGTCCAACAAACTTGCTGAATCCATATAAATTTATTAAATGTCCCACCAGAAGGTTTTAATGGATGTTCATGAAAATATAGAAAGCAAAACCCCAACATATCTTTTATATATTTATATTTTTGCAATTTAATGAATATTAAAGGAGGACGGGGCACACATTTATTTTCAACTTATAGCAGAATATATATTTTGATGGAAATGGGTAAATCGATACTGAAATATGATGTGTACAATCGGGCGCTGAAAAAAAAAAGTATAATTCTATATGGAGTAGGGTTTCAGAGAAATATGGTAAAAATCGTTCCGTTGACAGAATACATATTGCTACAAAACTGATATATCATGTAGGAAAAACAAGTTGTTAGATCTGAGACGGATATGTAATTATGCCCTGCTGTGCTTTTGAAATACAGTCAATTAGCGACTAATCACCATGAATACTAATCACCAAGAATGTCAAGTCGACGCGGTGGACTGATGCTAATTAGTGAATTGGAGAGATTCTGCAGACTGTAATCGTAGTCTGCATACATAGACTTTAGTTTGATACTTAAACACAATTCCATAAACTCTTGAGCAGAGCCTAGCTTTGTCAATCTCTGACTATTAGGAGCAGTTTAAATACAGAGCCTATTGCGTGCACTAGACCGTGCAATCGCCGTATTCTCTAAGTTCAGACACCATCTTAATAGTTTTTACTAATAGGGTTTGTGCCAACAAACTACTGATTATATACAGTAGGTTTGCGTTTGTACCATGTGTGTGAGAGAGAGAGAGGTATGAGGAGTCCTGAACAGGACTCTGACTCGGTAATCTTTCTTGGAGGAGTGTAGTCCTGAAAAGGACTGTTTGTTCTCCAAGAAAGATTACCGAGTCAGAGTCCTGTTCAGGACTCCTCATACCTCTCTCTCTCTCTCACACACATGGTACAACCGCAAACCTACTATCTACATCACCATGCAAGCCGACACTTACAAGCAGCATCTAAACTACTGATTATTTTGAATAGCTAGCAGCAGCTGGTGTTTACTTCAATTAATATATATAGTTTAATACATTTTTAAACAGATCGGAAAATGCACCTAGCTTTGATAACTAATGTTGCTGTAATCCACTTTAAAAGTATATTGTATATACTTTTTCACTACTGTATCATTGTTGGTCTCTTTCTGTGTTAGGTTTGTATTTTGTCTAGGATCATCTACCCATACGTTTTTGTAAAATATGTAATGATCCAACCACTTCATCTGTTTTAAATGTTATTGTCTTATCTACATTTGTGAGAAATACGTAGTCATATTATTTGCATTTGCATACATTCAATGTAATACAGTGTGTGATGTAAGAACTTACCTCATTCGATTCCCAATGCCAAATGTCGAACGTCGGCTTCTTGAGGTACTCCTTTGTCTCGCGTGAAAGTGTGTACTGCAATAAAGCAAGATAATATAATGAGACAGATGCATCAAAGGAAGTCTGGTTTTACTGATAACAAACTGTGTGAACAAGATTGAAGCTTTGCGAAGAAAGTGAGGAAAGATAGGGGAGATTGGGTGCTTTTGTAAAAGCGTAGTGGAAATCATTTGAGGTAGTAGCCACAAATTGATCAAAATGAACAACATCTCGACGATTTCATCCTTCCTGAAAGAAATGGAGCTCCTAAACATACTTCTTCCTCAATTTGTTAAAGTACCTTAGTTATTTATAAGCACAACCTCCCCCTCCCTGGTACAATCGTTTGTTCTGTTTAAGGTTATATATCATTGTAATAACCCCGTTGCGTAGTACCACATCAAGGACACGCTTCATTTGAACTTGATAATGCAAAAGGGAAAAGTGACGTTCCTGTGTTTTTCTTTGAACATAGCTGTAAGAATGCGAGGCTTGACGAGTAGAGAAATGTAAGAGAAAGGAAAAGTATGGCTTCTTTGAGATGTACCTACACTGACGTTCAATTGAGTGTATAGAAGATACATCTTCACTTACATTTTATCTTCAGGCACTACATTCACAATCCCCATTTGTTGAAATTAATGACGTATTTTCATCTCAATTAAGTCTGGCTTAAAAATGTCCCCCGAAGTATATGAAGGTAAAAGCAGAGATTTATATAATATGTTATCGATGCAAATTCAGCAGGTCTAACTTTTGTTATCCAATGTAATTTGTCGTTATCGAGTGATTTACTTTATCAACGCGTTGTCTACAAAAAGAAGATGGCGGATAAGGAGCACAGTACTAATCAGAAGAACAAGAACAACCTGAATTAGTTAATGCACGATCTAAGACAGTCATTAAATGGAAAGCGGTAATATGTCAATCAATTACAGATTTGTTCGATTGGAGTATTTTCTTTTGCTGTTATGATTTCAATACTTCCTTTATGTTATGAAATATTCCCAATATCTTGCCCCGGATCACTTTTTATCGTCCAGATGATTGAGATAGACCCTTAAAATATTCTTATGAAAGCGGAAAAAACACGAGAGAAAAAAAAAGAGACATCATCTTTAATGGCCTTTTCGATCGTGGAACGAAATAAATTGCTGCAAAAATCAGATTCCTACTTGTTAGTTGTCATGGTTACAGAAGCCAATGACGGCAAGGCAAGGACGGCGGAATGTCGTATTTCAAAACGTAATGGCAATTTCAAAGAGACCATTAGTGCATTCTCGGTAATGAAGTGATACAACTAGATACAGCATCAGAACAAAAAAATGCTCGTCGTGAATGATATGAATAGCTGTCGAATTCGTATCACCCATGTAGAAGTTGTACTATGTGTTGTGCAAGGGGTGGTGATATATGATGCGTTCGTCTTAAATAGAAAATAATCGTCATATTCCTTATTTATGAAGTATTTAAAAATGTCTTTGTTTTGTATCGAAAGCTAGACGGGCTATAATTTTGAGGAAAAAAATAGTAAACGACTACTGTCTGATTGGAAACTAAGACAGATCATAAGTGTGATGGTGATGCTAGACAAAATATCACACTCCCCACCCCACCCCACCCCTCCCTCACTTCTCTTTAATACCCTATAGTCATTCAGACGAACCCCACAACAGACCGAGCAGAAATGTATGAGCGTTTGTTTGTTTCTTATGCCAATTCACTACTTCAGTGGTGGTGTTTTATTTATAGAGTAATATTATTTATGCACAAAGCATTGTTTGATATTTTTTCTTTTTGACACAACTTAGTACGTATAATCTTGTTAATTGCTCTACTGTTAACTTTTTTGCATGAAAAAGAAAGTGCACGAAATTTAAAATGATTTGTACTGATCTAACCTCTAAAATTATAATTTGTATACTTACTTCTTTTGATTTGTACTACTTCTGTTTTGGGAAATAAAACGTTTTATAGAACAAAATTGCCCCTAGGGGGCAAAGAGTCAGTCGGTCTGGAACCTGTTAAAGGTATTACAAAGTTTTGGGAAATTTTGAAAAATGGGTGGATATTGATTCTTTACAGTTTTGATATATTTGGATGCCCCTGTGGATGTATTAAAAGCACTAGAAATCTTAGCCCCTAAAACACTTCTGCTTGCGAGTAAAATTGATTATAAAGATTTACCGGTGCTCCCGGTAAATTTTGATAAATTTGAAATAGCTCCTACGGCCGTGCAATGGTAGCTGCGATCAGGAAAATCTCAGAATATGTAGTTGTGGTATATAATTTCCGAACGGGAATAGCTAATCGGTCGATTTTAGTCAAGAACAATTGTTTTATAGCTTAATTAATATCCTGACCTTGAGAGGGAGCTATACTACATAAGGTGCTTATTATTTACAATTTCATAACTTTAGAGTCGATTTCGACCGCGACAACGATCAGTGAATATTGTAGGATCGCATATGCTTCAAATATGTTCATTTGAACCAAATTCACGACCCCATACCAAAACTTTGTATTACCTTTAAAATGTGTGACTGGGGTATAATGGTGGTTACCGGAACCCCCGAGGCTGGTGTATCAATTGTCTGATGTTCAATGACGCCGAACAGGCCTGTCCTCATTATCTTGAGGTTGCCAAATAACCCGCTATTTTAACTATCCCGATGGCAAATTAACCAGTTAACTTGCGTCTTCATCAGCCTCCAGTTGCAAGTAGCGGGATATTTAGTTGAGAAAATATCCCGAGAAATCTTTGTCTTGTTTCCAAAATATCCCGCTAGGCTATTTTGCGTCTCTACGAGCTAGTTTTTGTATTGGTGTATCAGTCTTCGAGTTTCGGGATAATATCCCGAGTCTGAAAATAGCGGGTTATTTGGCAACTAACTCAAGCTGATGAAAACAAGCCTGCCAGTGCTAATTGTCTTACCTTGGGGTATTTCGGCACATCACGCTTCGCGACGATCCGTGTATCGTTCCCCATGGCTGCCGGTATGGTACACTTGCAGAAGTTCGCATGGCGGCTTCAAAACGGACAGAAATGGGAGACATAAAGTGTAAATTTTAGCTCATGCAGACTTACTAACAGGTACAGTAATACATAATTATTCATGCCCCTTGTAAATTTGATGATGTTGATTTGTTTTCGCAACTCACGAATGAAAGGTGAACTGGCTGTATTATGGTCTTCGTTAGATAGTTTTAGATGTGTAAGCTTTGACATGCCATATTCTCAAGAAACATAAATCGGGACAAAGCAATTGTTCACGAACTTGACAAAATTATAAAATTTGGTAAAGGTATGAATAATTAAGTTGCTAACTGCTAAATTAAAAATATTAGTAATAATAATAATTACTACCATGATTATAACAATAGTGATAATAACAATTCAACTCAACTCATAATAATTAATCTGTTTCCATGATTCAATCGAAACATATTAGATAATGATAGTAATAATAGTTGAATTTATAGCTCGCTTTTCCGAGAGGGAGTCAAGCCGATGTCTCTGAAATAGTCTAAAGAAAACTAAGACTATTTTCGAGGTCTGTTTTCAGATGCTTCTTGAAGAAGACAAGTAAAGTACTATTTCTTAGAAACTTATATCACAATTTTATCATGCTTATCTTACATGATCATTTTCTGCATATTTATCTCATATTGCATAACCCACAATAATGCCAATTCCCCTTTTATTTTAATCCAACCACGCTACGCAACTTCCAATGTTTTTTTTCCTTCTATTTGCATACATAACGAGAGTGAGAAAAAGCTTTTAACGGATTCATTCCTTTTCAACTACAGAACATGAAGCTGTTGCCATGCCTACCTCTTTGCCACAAGTAGTTCATCCTTGATGGCTCGTATCTCCATTTTACATTTTTCAATCTCTATCGCCTTCATGCCTTCCACTACGATAACAAAAAACACGCTAAAGGTTAGCATATATATAGTTACAAAACGATTTGTTGAATGGTAATGTAAAAGTATAACGCATATTACTAACCATTATATTGGAAAAGCTTTCCTGAATTTAGACGCAGGGTCCTTTTTTCTACGGGTGAAATATAATTTTATATCAAGCCGAAAGAGGTTGAGTCCTGATTTTAAACAAAGAACTACGAATTTGCCTCGAAAATATTAAATTTCAATTGTCCCCAGTCCAATTTTCAGATAAAATAGACCTGTTGAGCACATTTTGCATGAATTTCAGAATTATTTGTATACATTAAAAGAAAGAGAAATTCCCTTGGTGTAATACAAATATACAAGGCTCTGTGAATTGTGGCTTTCCTCTGTTGTCTTCTCTTCTAGCTAACGCTGTTTATTAATAAATAATCCCTGTTTGTTCGGGTTCAATAAATGAAGGAAACGTCTTCATGCATCTGCCTGTCAGGAAATGGCTTGATAAGAAATCACGGTTGACTGTTTGACATCTAGATTCTGCGTGCAAATCTCGGAAAGCTGGCATGCAAAGTCCACTTCCAGCCTTGCATTTGAAGATGAAGTTGAGTTCTGTACGTTCCATTATATTGTGAAATAAACTGTCTGCAAACAGCAAGGAGATGTTAACTATTTTACAAATAGTAAATTATTAAGGCATAATAATGGATTTGTGATGATAAAAAACGGAACAAAATCGATACATTGCTAAAAAATTGGCATCCATCTCACGCAAAAGTATAAGGGACTACACTAATGTGGTATGAATGTTTAGACTAATCTTTCCGCCGTTTCCTGTCATATTTCAAATTGGGGGGCATTTTAAGAGCAATCCTTTCGAGGAGACTTTTCTTATCTGACGTTTTCCCCAAATGACATCGAAAGAATGAAACTTTTCACAGTGAATCTGCTTAAGCATGTTTAAATACAAGCCTAGGGCGACTTCCATGCTGTGTGGAAAATATATTCGTAATTATATGTTGTGCCTGCGACCTTGCACTTTGAATACCTTGCATGCAGAAAATTGTTCTCCTCTAGGAATTCGATAGCGTTTTTATGATGGTAAAGCCCATGAAAAACACTCTAGACTCATTATTAATAAGAAATAATTTAATTATTATGAATAATACTATGCAGCCAAACACACCATCCATTTCTTCTCTCTCTGTGTTGCGTTGGTGTGGGTGTTTTCCAGGTATGTAGTTTGTTATGTTGTAAATGTGACCGGTGGCGTATTATTCACCTTCGGCAGAATCGGAACCCCCCCCCCCCCCCCACCCCCCCCCCCCAATCAAAAATCAGACAAAGAGCCCCGCCTGCGACAACAGGTTCCCTTTTCGGAAGAGCAAAGTGATAATCCTTTCAGCTAGAAGTAAAATTATGCCTTTCATATATTCAGTTTTTACCAACTCATGACAGGAAACGGATAACCTTTTAGGAGGAGGGGGAGGGTAACGTGTTAGCTTAAAGTGTTTTTTTCAGGTTCGCTCCAAATTTAGATTTGTTCTTTTAATTAAATGATATTGATTCTTAAAACATTCATGATATCAAGAAATGCACTTCAAACGCTGGATGCAATATGACATAGCCTTGTTACAATACATAACGAACCATGAAGAGGAAAACTAATTTCCATGGGCACAAAACAGAGCTGTCCTAACAATACATTTTCTAAATAACAAAAATACAAAGAAAACAAATTATGGGTAACGTGTTAGCTTAAAGTGTTTTTTTCAGGTTCGCTCCAAATTTAGATTTGTTCTTTTAATTAAATGATATTGATTCTTAAAACATTCATGATATAAAGAAATGCACTTCAAACGCTGGATGCAATATGACATAGCCTTGTTACAATACATAACGAACCATGAAGAGGAAAACTAATTTTCATGGGCACAAAACAGAGCTGTCCTAACAATACATTTTCTAAATAACAAAAATACAAAGAAAACAAATTATAGTTGAACGAGAGCAGTACATGTTAAAAGCTTTACAAAATAAAGCGTAGTTCATTTTTTTTTCTAAATAATAAAGCTAAAATATAAAAAATCACATCACATCAAATCAAAACAACTATTCGGGTCTTTGTGAAATTGTGCGTGAATTCAAGTACAACAAATAAAATAAAAGACTAAACTAATAAATAATGTCTATGCTTTGCATCAAATAAAAGTGGCTACTAAAAGTGATTTCTAAAGTTGGAAAAAGTCATGCATCTAGTAGGAGTATGGAACATTTTTTGTTATATTTTATAAATCATTATGATCGTTTTAGAATCTTCTAAGCCACCATCGTTTAAAAAAAGAAAGAGAGAGAGAGAGAGACAGATAGAGAGACAGAGAGAGAAAATCAAAGGAAAAAGGAAAGAAAATAAAAGAAAAAAAGATGATTGTGAAAATATTAAATTCCACCGGCATTTGAAAAATAATATATACTATTTTAAAACTTCCTTTAAAAGGAAAGGGCTTGAAAATGTCTTTTTGTGGTAAAATAACGATCTTTAGTAGTCGAATCGACTTTAGGGATTGCAATCCTTTTAGTAGATAGTCTGATTTTCAGACACTTTTACCGTATGGTCGTACGTTTTGTGCTACTCAAAGATTAAATCTGTTTAATTTTGGCCATTGCAAGAAGTGGGATTTTGATGTAGACAAATGCTCACGTGAGTCACGTCCCCTTTACAGCTCATTTTATGTATGTTATTACCAAAGAAGTCTAGAAAGTAAACAGGTTTCCTTGCATAATTTAAATACAAGGACGCTGCTAACTTTTAATTTTTACAGATAGGACATACATGACATATTTATGATTCCTGCAAAGTTCTACAGGATTTGATGTTGGCTGCAAATGGGACGCACCTTTTGAGCGCACCAATCGCCAGAAATAAATTGGTAAAACTATTAAAATCGAAGCAATTCAACCTAAACAGAACGATAAAAGAATACCTGGCGCCTTATAGATTTGGAATACAGTATAGCCACATGGAAACCCTTACAAAGCAAAATATGTTTTGGTTATATTTGGTTTACCTTATTAAATACACTAATGCGTCTTAGGTTTAAGATGAAGAGAATGACAGTTAATGACGTACCCTCCGTCAACGTTTTTCAAATAAATCGAGTCCTACATAATTTAGAATATGTTTTTACTTTTTGATAAATATGCATGAATCATCAGATGTGAATACAATACCTTTGCAGCTACATAGAACCAATACTATGCTATTCTAGACCACATATAAGACCTTATGCATTATCGCAGGCGAAATAAGGAGCGCGTAAAGAATGAGGTTCATGCATTGGGTCAGGGTTATGGTCAAGTATCAGAGTTGGGGTTAAAGGTAGCATTAGGATCAGTGCTTGGTGTAATGGTAAGGATTAATGGGATACGTGTCAATGTAATCACCTTAGATATAGTGAACAAATAATACACAGCAGTGAGGGCATTTAATTACCCACACAAGGTGCCTTTGTTTTAAAAGATGACGTTTTATTTGTTTTGTAAAATGATGTTTTTTAACATGATTTTAATACTAATGATCAGTCTTTAGTATTTGCTAATTAACGGTCATTAGTAAAATTACGTATTAGGCAACAAAAAATTGCCTGCTCACGTGTACGCTCTCAACCAATCATTTGATTAGGATCCGCTTCATCATCTTCTAAAATTAGGGATAGGACTCAAGAAAGGGTTAGCATTATTATTAGTGTCAGTGTCCAGTGTCAAGTTGGGATTAAAAGGATGAGTGTCAGTGTTTTCCTGTTGGGTAATAATTAGGTTTAGGACTGGAGGTAGGATTATCAATATGATTTGTGTCCGTGCTTAGTGTCAATGTAAGGGTTAAGAGAATTAGTGACAGTATTGTAGTGTTAGAGTTAGAGTTACATTTATGAGAAGGGTTTGGATAGTATCGGCGTCCGTGTAAGTTTCAGTGTTAGGATTAATAGGATTAATGTCAGTGTTATAGTTACAGGGTTAGACTTACGTTTAGGACTTGGGTGGGAATTATCATTATGATCAGTGTCAGTGTTGAGGAGCAGGGTAGAACTAGTTATGGTTGCAGTATTAGTGTTAGTATAAGGGTTATGATTTGCAAGGATGGGACAAGAGTAAAATTTAGCCCCTTGGGCCAGTGTTACTATTGCTTGCGTAGCGGATGTATTCTATTCAATGTTGCTCTCAGTAATATTTTTACTAATTCAAGTTCTAACAGCATGTCGGACTACATTTTAGGTCAAGCAAGAAAATATGGAAATGCTATAGGGATTAGGCTGAGTGTGTCAGTATTATCATTGCTTTTCTGCTTACGTTGTTGATCAGGAACTACAGCTTCTGTACCTTCAAAAACACCAGACATTCAATCAATAGTAATGCAAATTTGTATTATCAATATATTTAAAGAAATCGTTACAGGAGAGCACCATAATATTGCCCTTAATCATATTTTTCACCCAATTATATAATAAAAAATAAGTGAACAAGCAATACAATAAACTGTGTATAAGCACAATATTTTTAGTACCAGTAATAGGCAATCATTTCGTCCCTATTTTCACGAAGTGACGGTAGTGAATGAAAATCGCATACAATTTGCGTGCGGATTTATTTTGAGTGATATTGTGAGAAACGAAATTTCTAGTCGAAAAGATACAAATCTTACTTTCGATTCTTTGCTGCATGACGTTGAGTCGATTAAGCATCTCATCTTTCATTTCGTTTATTCGGAAAGCCCTGCAAGAAAAAAAAGGTGCATGAATATTATCAAAGAAAGAGGTAGAAATATCCTTCTTTTTTGTTTTACATAGGTGATGTTTATTTTGTCTTATGAAATGCATATGTATTAAAAGTCAAATGATGAGATGTTAATGTCAAATGCGAGCTCTGCGTATATAAGTGTCGTTTCAAAACACGACACTTATATACGCAAACAAACAGTGAATGTAGAGCCATAAGTATCAGCACGCAATCATTTCAATTCATACCCTCAAACATAATGACCTTACACTGTATAGTGCATTAAATCACTCAAAAGCGTTTAAATAATGATGACATTTCTTCATATATATATATATACAAGTTCTTGTATTGATATAGAAGGCGAGGGAGTAAAAGATAAACGATGCGAATTCTAGATGTTCTGGATATAAATATTACCCCCAAATTGATCTAACAACCAACCCAACAAACTTATCTTCTGAAATGGCGACAAAGGCAATAATTAAAATGTGTTAATTTTTGTTTTAAGTGAAAGGGGAAAACAATAGTATAAATGGTAGGAGAATGAGTAAAGAAGTAACTGAATGAGAAGAAGCGGAAGAGGAACCAGAACAAGGATAATGAGAAGAACAAAGTAGGAGCAGAATAAAGTAAAGAAGGAAGAAAATGTAGTAATAGTGTTTATTTCAGTATGAGTATTATTAGTAGTATTAGTAGAAGTAGAAGTAGCGAAAATAAATAGAAGTAGCAGTAATAATATTAGTCGTAGTACTATTATTATTATTATTATTATTATTATTATTAATTATCATTACTATCATTATTATTATTATTAGTAGTAGTAGTAGTAGTAGTAGTAGTAGTAGTAGTAGTAGAAGTAGTAGTTGTAATATTAGTAGTAGTAGTAGTAGTAGTAGTAGTAGTAGTAGTAAGAGTAATATCAGAAGAGGATGAAAAAACAAGTACAAGAACAGCAATAGCAATATTAACATCAAACACCACGAATGACAAGTGAACATATAATATATAGAATGTAAAGGGGAACAAGGAGAAGAAGAAGAGGAAGAAAAAAGAGAAAAGGAAGACAAATCGGATAGAAAAGGAAAAGATTTATCAAAAAGAGGGAAAGAAAACTTACTTGGTCATTTGCTCCGAAACGTGCGTGAGAACACCGTGAAGAACTTCATCGTGAGCTGTTAAGAAAAGCAAATTAGTAAAGTAATGATATCGAGTGGTATATAATAAATAGATAAGTTCTTAACGATATATTATGCAATATGTTATGCACGAAACAAATTATCATTATTATTTGTTTTCATTAGTATTATTTTTGCCATTTTCATCAATATTTGTCTTTTTATTATCATTATTAATGTCATTGTTATTATTATTATCATTATCATTACTGTCATCATCCTTTTTATCTTATAAACATTATTACAATTGTTATCCTTTTGATTACTATCATAATCATTATCATCACCGTTATGATTATAATTATTATCATTATTATTATCCACATCTATATATTTACCTTTGTTGTATTTTATGATTTATGACTATGAGTGATTATTGTGTGGAATTTAATCAAATTGAATTGCATTATCATTATCCCCTGCCAAGACATTACAATGTCATACTTTTTATCAAATACAATATATGCATGAGTATTTAATTATCAAGATTTTATTAAAAAAGAAGTTAAGAGCATATCATATGCAGTTAGATTTGTGGGTTAAATGGCGAGTCCGTTAGGCACGCATTAATAAAGTTGCTCCGATTGTGTTCGGCTGCGTATTCACATCATTCATCATTTTTCCTAGGCTATTATGAGCCTCGTTATTATGACTTGAACATCCTTTTCATGATAATATTTCATTGAACTATCTAGCGTGCCCAGAGTAATGCGCATTGTTTACTTCCTTGTAACTATTTTTTCATTGCCTTGCATTTCATCATTTTCCAAATGTGAGTGAAGATATATCAAGATGTGAAAAAGGAAATAATCCAGAATTTGATGTCATACCTCTTTATAAAATGAGGACAGATAATGAAACCGAACGTAAGAGTAAAGAGAATTGTTTCATAAATGTATTTCAGCTGGAGCTGAACAAGCTTTAGTTCAACATAGAAAATGATGCGGTTCTTATATGAATCTGCATGCATGATACATTTATGATATAAATAATTTTGACATTCTATGTATAATGAAGTATAAATGGAGATAAAGATTAACATGACATAATTTTAACTATGGTGTAATAATACGTAATACGATCATTCCGTTGCCAAGTAACGCGCTATTTTAGCATAGTGCGCTTGTTCGTTTTTGATGTATATAGTTTGTTGCATTCATTTATTTTGAATTCACTATCTGAAGAAATACAAATAAAACCTGTCGATTGAAGAAAAGAACTGTCAAGGATTCGCATTTCAATCGTTTTAATTATATTTATATATATATATACATGTATGTACGTGCGTATGTAAGACTTTTACCACGACTAAATGAATGAAGTAAGAAAGAAGGGCGAGAGGGATAATAAGGGCCGGTCTTTGAACCTCGGATTTTAATCAGATTTAGCAGAAACCTTTTTCAATGTAACGCTTGCTGGTACAGTCGTTGATATATGTTGGGTTTTGTCAATGTTATTGCTCAAAAATATATTACATGCAAATATCTTGCGCCACACTACTTACACATGCCAAACCAAGTAGTATTAAGCGATTCTTGAACCAAGAGAGCCTAAAACTTATTACAATTATAACCCAGAACAACGCTTAACTTTGTGTCGGAGTAACATACCTATGTATTTTTACTTGTACTGCTTAAAATGAAAGTAAAGAGTTTTACAGGACTGCATATTAAGCGGGTTGAAATTAGAATCCCGATTTTACTCTCTTCCTCTTTCTCATTCTTCCTTTTATCACCTTTTTTCGTTATGTTAAATTCATAATTACCATATTTGTTCTCCTCCGAACCATTCTCCTCTTCTCCTACATTCCTTTCTCTCTGTCTTCCCATGCTCCTCCTACTTCTTCCCCGTATTCATTCTGCCACCATCGAACAAATAATCTACTGCACTCATCTCCCAGTCGCGTCGTTAGAATATGTTTAACCTCCTCTTTTAGAACTTATAACTCTTCCTTTTCGCATATTACTCCTTTCTCTCCATATTCCCCTCTACCCCAATACGTCTTCTTCTCTGATCCTCATCTATTTCCACTTCTCCTCCTCCGTGGTTCTTTTCTTTTCATAATCCCCTCTCCTCCCTTTCCCCGCCTCCTCTTCTTCTTGTAACTGTCTCCTCTTCCTCTTTCTCATTCTCTCTTCGTTCTCTTCATCTCTTTTTCCTTTTTTTCCCACCTAGCCACAATCGAACGGTATTGCCAATTGATGTAGAGTACTTATCTCCAGCCACACCGTTAAGAACATGTTTTATGTATGCATTTCCATTTGAAAATGGAAATGGACACGGTTCTAAGGTTGTTGCATCTATTTACCAATGGTCACCATAGTTACTAAATGAAAAATCCTGTTGCCATGCCAACACATATTAAAAAGGAGTCAATTGAATTTTACGTTGCCCGTATGTGTTCGATGAGTTTTCAAACTTTGTTATCATCACATAATGTAAAATTTATAGCAGTTTTTATTGCAATCGTCGGCATTATGTCCCTGTTCACCATTTGGCAGAACAGAAACGTGAGTTCTTTAATTTTAAATGAGTAGTCTCCAAGCATAAAACGTCTCTAAAGGAGTACTAGGAATAATATCCTTATCATAACATACTATCTGGATAATCCTAATTCTATCAAAAGAGGCAAAGACACGCGACGAATTGGGGCACGTTTTAATTCCCACCCCTCCCTTCATGCAGAGTGGTGAAAAAATATAATAATACAGAAAAGAAGAAAAGGAATGGTTTAAAAAGAATACAAAAATAACATCCCTCTAACTCAATCCACTCATTCGACTATCGTGTTCTCTCGTATTTTATCTTCCTGATCACAATGGTGACCTACCCTCTGCCCCCCCCCCCTTCCCGCCCTTTACGAAATAGGAAAAACAATATTTCACTCGAGGTGCGTAACTGGTCTGGAGTTGTAACGCCTCATTTATACAGGCAGTGGCAGTTATGTGCTTCTGCCTCAGTATGAAAGATCAATTCTATTTGAATTATTTCAATCAAATTGATTGGAATACATGAGGGTATACATTGGAATACTTGTTGTGTTGTTAGAAAATGGCCCTGAAACACCCGCGTGTGACATCGGATTTGAGAAAATTTGCCAGAAGGTGAATTATTCGCTTTGATATAGACAGCCCAGAAAGATGGATTTTCTGAATTTAGAACACTTATATTTTTGCGATTTGTGTATATGTATGTGACATAATGAAATAAACATGAATCTCGCGTTCTTGTCGTCGAATGGCTTCAGTTATTCTAGAATTAGTACATATTTCTACTTCACTTATTCCAAGTTTGGCAGATTGTTATCAAATATTCACTGAATATATATATATATATATATATATATATATATATGTTTAATTGTCAGGTTCCCGAACACATACATACTAACAAAATGATAACCACGTAGTCTTTACTATCGAGGGTGACCTTATCAGAACTGACACTGATCAATACTGCTCTTTCCTGAGGGCCTCGCTGAAATTTTCGCTTCCGCTGCCTTCTCTAATAACCATTAAACACACCTTGGTCAGAGGGTATAGGCACTGGAACTCGGTCCTTTTAAGAACCCCTCGTATGAGACGAAAGAACCTACTGTTGCAACAACATTTACATATTTGAAGAAGGGCGACGGGACAATTTGCCGCTCATGACAGTTTCCGGCCAAAATGTATAAACTAGTGCTTAGCGGGTTAAGGAATGTTTTGTAAGCCAATGCGCATAGAGCCGCATGATATATAGGCACATATTAAGATACATTTCTTTCCTTTAAAATACGTAATTTATGACGATCACGACGATGCCTTCAAACAGTGATTTTATTATTTAACTATGCGGAAGACAGTAAGATGAGATGTTTTGCCCAAAATACAACTTTATAAAAATGTAAACGACTCACAGAAAGTCAATTTCACACATACATACATGATTTTGTATGTATTTATAAATATAGTATATCATATAATGTATATACAAATGTATCCCCTTCCTTTTTAAATGATTTTGATGTAATCTATCATATGTATACATTGCAGTCGAGAATACCGAAGGTTATTTACCATTTGTTAAACCTTCAAATTACTAGTTTAATTAATAATGCTTTTACCACGGAAGAAATGTATTTGCCGGCGGAAATAGAAAAGACATTGAATTAAACTTGTAGGTCGTATACATGTTGACAATTTTTATCTTGTCAAAATGTACGTCGTATATGCTTTTAAAATTGACCTAATATTTTCTTCCAAAGAAATTAATGAATGAAATTATATCTAAGTGATGTACTTTAGTCGAGTATTCCGTTGGTGACTAAGCACGTGTATAACCCTGTATAACATCCCTTTATCCTGTTTACGTTGAACGTGTAAGACATTCTAGAGCAACGTTTTTCAGCCTTTCTTTGTTATAGTTACGACACCATTACGGTCATCTCATTGCCAGGGATGGTGCTGTTTAGCAATGAGCGAGGAATACAACATCACTTTATTGTGTTTTAAATTTAATTCCCCGATGGAATATTCAACTTGTTAGTATTTGGGCATTTTATCATGAAGGAATGTTATTCAAGATTCCATATTCTATATGACTCAATTCTTCACGCGGCACCCCGTTTTAATATATATATATTCAGAGAAAGCGTCATGAGCGCCTAGCAGAGGCTGGTATCGGCGCTTTACAAGAAGCCATCTCGTAATCATAATCTTTATATATTTTCATGATTTAAATAATACCATGGAAGCGAGTTAGATTGGTACATTCCAGTCGAGTACAACGGAAATGAGTTATTGTTTGATTTCAATAATGGTGGAGGAATTTTTAGGTTAAAGAAAATACCATGCTATCGAGTCAGTCAGATTGGTACATTCTCTTTATTTTTAATACTTGTACATGTATATTGTCACAAAATCTTGATATGTATGAATCCCTGACCCAAAAATAAAAGCATATTGGAATCGACTATAGGGGCATTCCTGCTTAAGATACCGAAAGTGAATTACCGTTTGTTTCACCCTTGCATACACGAGGGCACAAAGTGCTCGATCTCCAGATGATTTATGCCCATCCTAGCATGATCTATCTGTACGGCTTCTCTTTCAAAGTACATGAATTATTTCACTGTAATACAATCGAGCTTGAGTGGGCAAAATAGCAGTTACTTGTAATTCCATCACTAAGCGAGACAATCACGTACACACAGTTTTGATATAACACGTTACTTGGGGAAATAATTAAATTACCGCACGTAAGAGAGGAGATGAGCGGAGGATGAAACAAATGCATCGAATACTATAACGACGCTAGAAGCACGATGCTAGTTTTTGTTTTATTAAAGAATCATCATGTAAAAATAATAATTGTATTATAATCAACAGTGATTTTATTGTTGGTATTTTTATGACACCATCAGCAAATGAACTTACCTTTTCGATTTCTGAAGTCAATTTTATCTGTCCAAAATGCATATCTTAATTCAACTGATCCCCCAAACATATCGGTAAAAAAGACATACCATTATAATATCTTCCATAAATGTACGCAAAAGCCCAAAATACAAACTCTCACTATGCTCATGAACAACAATGTAAATGTTCACCCTACCAAAACTCTTCTATTCTTATGATATAAATTTGGCATCATTTGTGTACGTTGTTCCCTTTTCTATACCATCTCTGTGTTGGCTGTACCTCTTGAAGTAAATATGAATAGAAAGCGAAGAAAAAAATATCCAGGTCAGATTACCGCCGGGAGACGAAATCGGCCATTTAAACTTTTCCATGTTATCAAACGTGTCTTGCCTTTTCCCGTTCGAATTATATTCCCTTTCCTTATCGGATGATGGTCGTCTTTAGATTTCTCCATCTTCCTCTATTTTTTTCTGTTCATGTTCTGTTCTTTTCTCTTTCTTATAATCTATTTGTTCATTCATTTTTCGTTTACTTTAACATTAATTGATTAGTTCATTTATTTTATTGTATTCATTTATTCATTTGTTTGTGTATTAGTATTATTATTGTTAATTAATAGTAGAAGTAATGGGTAGTAGTAGTAGTAGTAGTAATTAAAATAGTATTATTATCATTTTTTTTTTTTTTTTTTTTTTTTTTGGGGGGGGGGATCTTTGTGTGGCTAGGTTTTTTTTTAAATTCCTCTTTTCCATCGAATTCTACCCCAATCCCTGCATTGCCCTTGTCCCTGTTATATTACAGTTTCTCTTCTTCGCGTACATGGGGGTGGGGTTGAGTGCAGAATGTACATCCAGAAAGACATGACAGAAAAGTGGTCAGCGCCAAACTGGCGTCTGGAGCCAAATTCGGTCACTTCAGCCTTCCTGGTGTATTCTTCGTTGTCCCCGTCCGATTACAATGTCCTTTTTCTTTGTTTTAAGACATTACCCTATCATGCGGCTATCCTTCTTTTTCCCAGTACGAGGATGAGGTTGAGGGTATTGCTCTATTTTAAGAATGTGCAGGTCCAGAATATCGCCTAGAGCCGTTCGCCGTCCACTTGAGCTTGTCTGGTTTAACGCCTCTTCATCGTCATTGTCACCGGGTAGAATTGCATTACACATTAGCAAATGTCACTGAATTGATCAGCAATTGAAGACCGCTGAGCGAGTGAGCGGTGTCTCCATTTCCTAATTTTGTTGAGATTGCAGGGCGAAAACCCGTAAATTCTTAAATGTCCTTGGCCAAACGCCAATACCATTGATTATCTTACAAATTACCAGCTCCTCAAACGCGAAATAAGGAATACGCGGATTATTCGCACTGCTTTTCATTGGACACGCTTGTTCAAGTAGAGAACGAGAAAAAAAACATTTTAATTCGTAAAGTATGATTTATTATTGTACATATATTACCCGCAGTAAGTGAGTAGCTACGATATCAAGTATTGTGCCAAAATGTATTCTGTTTTCTACCAACAGATTTCTAGGATACTGTTAATACAGTCTGGGTATATTATGTTAGTACGTCAGATTCGAATATCGTATATTCCATTTACGCCAACAGTCTACCTTTAATAAACAACGACAGCAAGAACCAACATTTTATTCGACAACAAAATAGCTAGATCGCAACTAAGGGTAAAGATAACTTATATAACAAAATTAATTGTAAAATTCCACTAAATTTGTGTAATTACAAAAAAAATCCCATTATTAAATGCGTAATCGACTTCGTGCTAACTTTACCAACGAGTGTCTATCACAATCCTTTTTGGTTTGTATGCACATACAACTAATAATGAGTGTTTCTAATAAAACGCTTTACCGGTCACAGCGTAAACGACCGAACTGTTTCGACAGTATTAATACCCCGACCACTAGATTATGTTACTTGAAAATACGTTATACAGCGCACATTCTCCACTCCATTGGGAGCATTCCAGCCAGTCGCCCTCTTGACGGGCGCGCACTTGCTAATCCAATCACATTGAAGGACGCATCCTTCTGATTTATACCTACTTAACACCTGGGTGAAGATGGTCGATGTAGATCAAATGCCTTGCTCAATGACATACGAGCTGTGCCGGGCTCGGACTTGCAACATAAAGAGGTTTATCGCGAATTAAATCGGTATTGTTTTGTTCGTGCGTGTTTGTGTTTAACCCCCTGTCCACACACAACATTTTCCGTGATTAGCTATACCGTTTCGCGATAGTTATACAGTTTCGCGATAGTTATACAGTTTCGCGATAGTTATACGATGAAATTGTGTGTGTGGACGCTCACTAACGATACGTCGTATAACGAAACGTCGTATAACGAAACGCAGGTTTGGGCATCGTTTCGAACTAGAACTCAATAAAGAATCACGCCTAATCACGCCTAATCACGCCTAATCACGGAAGGTGTTGTGTGTGGACGTAACTAGTGTAACTAGTGTAACTAACTGGATGGGGCTTAACGTGACCTCGCGCGAAAGGAGACCTGACCTCTCATTTCCGCTTCCATTTCATGACCGCAGTAGCAAACTGCGCACCTATTCGACATTTCGCTGTAGAGTTTCAGGATTACTTTCTTCTGTGTGTGGACATCCTGGAATTTAGACGATGATTATTTATACGACGTTTCTTGTGTGTGGACACTCTAAAATGTATACGATGATTCTTTATTCGACGTTTCGTTATAGAGTTTCGGGATAAATTGTTTTGTGTGTGGACACGCTGTATTATGTGTTGGAGTCTTGGAGATATGCTGTGTGAGTACGATTGTGTCTTTAGCACCATAGCCCTTGAGGCAATGATATGCGTTGATAGATGAAAAGACAAAAGCTAGTTAGGTTTACCCGAAAGTAGGGCACCGAATGAAAAATCAGCTCTCCATTTGCAAAACAACGAGGTTAAACGACTTCCTTTCTTCTACCGTCAACCCTTGAGGCTGCAAACACGAAGGTACGACAATCGTAGATGCTATAGTGCTCATTATAACAACAATCCTTCTTTGTTCTTCTTTATCAAATATGTTTTGTACAAAACATAAAAGGCCAATCTCATTATATTACGCTCGCTCATGACGCTCGTGACACAGAATAATACGTCAAGATGATGTCAAACCTGAAGTAAGAAAAACAGACACACTTGACTTATTTAAAATCTAACTGAAGAAAATGTTCTGACCTGTTTTCTTTACTGTGATTGTTTTCACTCGCAGGGCCCCATAAAATGACCCCCCAAAATCTCTACATAATGATAGAAAGATGAAAGTGTTATTGAGCCCAATAACAACAATTGCATTGTGTGGAGCTGATTGAATAAGCTAGAACGAGCCTGAAAACATGGAATGACATACAGGGAAAGGAAACATTGAGACTTATATAATCCAATATGTAACATTACTGTAATTTGTATGTCTGTTTGTTTGTAGGTTTGTGTGTTTGTTCCTTCTTTGCTTCGTTTTTTGTTTCTTTCCTAGTCTCCAAAACCTCGAAAAGGAACAATCGATGTGTTACAAAAGTATACTGATTTTTTGTTTGTACACCCCATGTTAAGAAATTAAAATCGATGAAGTACACTAAAAGACAATATCGCTCTAAGAAATAAGTTTAGATAATAGTATTGCACCCATGGTTTAATAAACATAACTTCAATATTACGTCTTAGGCTGCAGTTATTACCTGCGTGCGTTTTATCAATTTAATGAGACAGTTTAAACAACACCGCTACATTAAGAAGTGGTGACTGTATTATACGAGTAAAACAGTGGCATTTAAGACCTTGGTAAATGATTAATAACAGACTCTTCCTTGTGTCACGTATTTATTAACTCGATTAGAGTGCGTTATCTCTGAACTGATCGGGGAGGGTAGACACGATACGTTGTTTTACGCATTGTCATTATGATTTTCATCAACCGTACTCATCTACCGTATGATCATCAAGGTCCTTTAATTAAATACTGTGAACGCTTGAGATGTTCTTTGCAATAAAAGCGATGAAAAAGTGGTTTGACATTTTGTGTACAGTTATGAATGTTAATCTCAAATTATTCACGTGGGAGTACCCTCTTAATATTTTGATTCCTTACGAACATAATAATTTATGACTAATTCTAAAACTTCATACACAAATAAATAGGTAAACTAATCATTGAAATAAATAAATGAATGAAAATATTATGACATATTTGGTAATTTGTTAATTTCTCAAGGGCGTCGATCCTAGTCCTATAATTAATTTTGCACGCCATGTAATACTTTTCTTCAATTCACTGCACCCCTCCCCCATCTGAAGATGTGTTGACACCACCGTCGAATACAGTAGCAGTTGTACTCTAAATACATTTCATATTTCACATTGAATTTTGAGCACCGAAATGCCGTAATACTGGACGCTACTTCGCATTAAAAAAGCGATGCTTGTACCCGCAAGGGGAAAGCCCCGAGAATAAATTTGTCAATCAGGCATGCATTGTTTCACACATGAATAACTGCTACGCTTGTGTATGCACATTAATTTCGGAATTTAAGTTATGCACATACCACATTAATGACTCTTGAGAAATGAAAAAGATATGCACAATTTGACACGTTTTCCAATATGTACTAGGCTATTCTCTAATATTAATACCTATGATGTCGGCTTTGTGCAATATAACCTGTCGAGAGTTGTGTCATGCAAACAAGATGCTACAGCGTCGTCCATATATCTCAAACGTTATAGTTGAGTTCATATATATGATGAACCAATAAACCCTGAATATTTGAAACCAAGTTGGAATTTTTAAGACAGTAAAGGCTGCTCACAAAATTGCCTTCACGATTCACCAACCACTTGTCAATTTTTACAATTCATGAAAAAAAAAACAGAAGTCGGTTTTGCAACAAATTTGTGAATTATTGTGATATAATGTCATCACTCGAATTCAAAATCAAATTCAACTTCAAGCTTCAACTTCAAATTCAACTTCAACTTCAAATTCGAATTCGAATTAAAAATCAAATTTAAAATCAATTAAAAATCAAATTCAAATTCAAATTTATGCTTCAACTTCAACAATGCATTTCACATTCTTACCTTCACCCGGCCGATTCTGAGAAACAATGACCTTGTAAGGCTCCCTGAAATAAAAAGGTTTTAAAAAATACAATCGTATCAGACAATTACAAAAAATAATATTTTCTATATCACCCGAACTATAACTTGTGATTGGTATGAATTGGTCGTATCCAAAAGACCAGCAACGCACTTCCGCGCCGTTCTTTTTTTCACACTATAAAGTGATTAGCTGCAACGAAACGACGTCTGTAAACGCAATTTTATTGATTATCATAATGCATCCATTGTTCAATCAGCCATAGCAGCCCTACTGATAAATTCTTCTTGATGAACTGAATCCCCGATGATCAGATCTATATCGCCGTCAGCAATATCCATACGATTGTGCTTGATTGGTAATAAATTTATTTGACTGATATATTCCCTCTGGTTAGGAAAGTGAATGGGAGTCATTACAATTTCAGTACCAATATAATACGACACGTTACCTTTCTCCAATAACAACATCATCGACAACAAAAAATAGGCAATCTTTTTGTCGAAGTACATTCAAGATAAAAACCTTTTATTGAGGAAAAACTTTGGTTCACTCTGCTTTGACTTTTGTTATCGGTATGAACTCGTTGATTTCCTCGGATTTCCATTACTTAAAATTGTTTTAAACAAGTAGAAAATAGAAACGATAGGTAAACATAATGTTAATTTGTTTATTATCAATAAATCAAACCAATAAATCAAACCAATACATAAATAAATGCAGAATCACACATACATCACACCAGGGGGTGTTTCACGACGACTAAGATCGACTTAAGTTGGACTTGAACTATGGCAAACCATTCATGTCACCGGTTGCAGCTATTAACTTTGCTCTCTGACGGGACGTCAGAAATCTACATAATATCTTTTTTTACATTTTATTGTCGAAGAAAAAAATGTATTTACATTGTAAACTTAAGTTATATTTAAGTCTTTGAATTATACAACACTGTAATACGGTAGGCGATGTTTGCCCTTGAAAATTATCGAACCAAATGTAAAATTAGAGCAAAACATCTTAGAAATTACAATTTGTACATCACTTGAGAAACCAGGAATGGTGAGAGCAACCAAGCATGAACTGCTTGCCATAGTTCTGCGAAACACCCCACTGGACTATCAATTAATTTAGTAATTAAAACGGAGAGAAAGATACCCACCTCGCTGTGTTAGCAGGCATCGTTGGGGCAATAGAAACCAGAGCCCCTTGCTGATCTTTTAGACTTATATTGGCCCATCTATGAACAAAAGTTCGAACAAGAGAGAAAAAAAAAAGAGAAGACACTATATGTCAAAATAAAATAACATTTACATAGTCTACTATATGTGTGTGTGCGTGTGTGTTTGTAAAAAGTATCATGGAGAGGTATATTGATGAATAAATCCATGTTTATTCACAATTTTGTTGAAGTATCCCTGTACTGTTAGTGCCTAATAAATAAATATAATTAATAACAAATAACAAACAACTGTATCACATGTTAGCATACCCGTGATCATTCTTTATTGCCATTGCAACGTGATATTTTCTTTTAGTTATCGTTTCCTAGGAATATCAGATGCTAAACTGCCATTGCCTTGAGTGTCTTTTATAGAATAAAGAAGGTTGCCATGGTTGCTACGTGGAGTTCCATGTGTAGTAGCAAAAGAAAGGGGAAGGACTTTTATAAGCTGCTTATAATGTTCATTCGTCTTCTAGTTGGGGCCTCCATATGCACTTTGTGGCGGCAGCGCATGTGAGTTTTTTTTGCGACAAAAATAGAATTCTGTTTTGTAATACCCACTACAACAAACCATCCGTCACGGCGTGATACACCTACCTTTAATTTGGAGTCGGTTATTCCTCTTTTTACGACACATTTATCGAAATAGATCAATAGAATGAAAAAGTAAACGAATAAATACATAAATAATAACAAGTAAAATATATTTATGAATGATAAATGAATGGATAAATAAACAAATATGAACAAATACAATATTTTGTAAGGACTAAAGAATGAAAACGAAACCAGGAATATATGTTAATCCACAGAACGATCTACTGCATGTTCTCAAAGTTGACCAGAAAGAAGAAAGGGGTAAGGCAATTAAGTTCCAAAACTATTCCCCCTTCACTCTTTCTCCCTCTATCTGCCCCCTCTCCCCCTTTCTCTCTCTCTCTCTCTCTCTCTCTCTCTCTCTATCTATCTATCTATCTTCTCTCTCTCATTCATAATTTAATGTGGAGGGGACATATCGGAATGTTAAACAAGTCCGACAGGTAGACGATAAAAAAAAAACTACATGAGCCCTTTAAATGTAGAAAATCAATTCGAATGTTCATACTCATGCGTTACCGGGGGCGCTAAGGGAGTATTGGATACAATAATATTTGTCTTACCTACTGACACCAGCCACTGAGGTCAAGAGGTCATGGATATCACGTGATCCGCAATGGGAGCTGAAAATTATCTGCGAAAAAAGATGAACAAAATAATATCACAAAAATGTATGCACGAAGTGTTTTGTATAATCAATACATTTGGTGTTAAGTAAAGTACAGAATGTTAAAACGGAAAATAGCGCATCAGTGTAGACATGTGTAATGTTTGTATATTATAGATCTTTTCAGGTAACCAAAAGTGTACTGGCATCAATGGTACATAATCTTCGCATTAAAGATGAAGAAGACAAAGACAAAGGAAAGAAAAAAAGACGAGGAACAGGAGACAGACTGAGTAGAAAAAGAAGAAGAAGAAATCATATTGATTAAAGCAAAAGTGCATTTCATTTTTAAAATAAATGTTGGATAGTATACAGACAATATACAGTAGTGAGGGCATTAGTAAGATTTACACACACACACACACACACGGTACCTTTGGAACAGTCTAACATGCCCGAGGCGACATCCGAGGGTTCTTGAAGTGTTTTGAAGGTACCGAGTGTGGGTCAATTTACTAATGCCCGAACATTATGTTTAATAAAATGATGTTTTGATTGTTTTATAAAATGATGTTTATAACATAATTTTACTAATGACCGGTTATTAGTATTGACTAATTACCGGTCATTAGTAAAACTACGTGTTAGGCAAAATAAATGCCTGGTCACGTGTACGCTCCTAAACAATCATTTGATTAGGATCCGCTTCATCATCTTATAACGTATTTTATCTTGAATGACAAACAAAAAATCAGGTAAAACACCGGATTGTTCCTCCTTGTATATTTAAACAAGAACGTCCAGCATTTCGTTTCCACTTCACTTTAAAATGAAACTCTCGTGCAGTCGAGAAAGTAGTAACCTACGAATGTTGAATTTTCTCTCTTCCTGTCAAGTTTCTGTCCTCATTTCTCTCCTTCTTTAACTTTCCGTATTACCAGGGACCTCTTTATTTAAAGTAATAACCGTCATGCTTTCACTTATATTTGGGCTCTACCTCTTTCTGGGGTTGATTGAATTACTACCTCTCATATTTGTAAATCTAATATAGACCATTGCAAATTCAAATACTATGACATGACAAATTGTAGAATACTTAACCCAATAGCAACTAAACCGCCCGAAACCGCCCCTCCTTTTACTCACTGAACCGCCCGAAACCGCCCGTCCGTTTTCGTCCGTTTTCAACGCGCTATAGTATCCGTTGTAATCCTTACGATGTCTACAGTAGGATTTAGCATAGAAAAATAGCTCACGTTTCATATTCTTCAGAAAAATGTCAAAAAGAGAGAAATATTGCAAGTTCTTCCAGTGAGTAATAGGCATTTTTTACAAAATTTCTAGTTGCTAATGGGTTAAAAGCATGTAAGGGTTCATGCGGTTCGTAGCGTAGAATTGTATTCATTCATTCATAATGGTTTATTAAATAAAAACTTCAATGGCAGCCGTGGAACGCTGAATTGATGAGGTGTACAGTTTCATGAATGCAAATAACAAAGGCAAGACATCCCAGTAGAAAGGCAGCACATGAGACCGATTGCACCTACAGACTGGTAGATCTTCTAATACTTGTCAGAAGATGAGCTCGTGAACTGGAGCTTAACCGAGATACCCTACCCGTTAATAACTGATAGTGTTTATTAAGAGTACGGAAGCAGGCATCATCATCATCATCATTCCATTATCAATTTCATTATTATCATTACTTTTACTATAATCAATATCACACTTTAATATTGATAGTGTTATTAATATTATTATTAGTAGTAGTAGTGGTAGTGGTAGTAGTAGTAGTAGTAGTAGTAGTAGTAGTAGTATGATTATTATTATAATTAAGATTATCATTAACATTTTCACTATCAATTATATTCTAATCATCATCATCCATGACCCACCGTAATTGTCGACATTGTTGTCGTCGTCAAAATCGTGATTTTTTTATCCCCACCATCGTGTTAGCAAAAGCGGGCATGTATTTATTAACAGTGAAGTCCACGTAATATTTTCAATCAAAATCATTACATCCAGTACAGAAGGAAAAACAGCTATCAACCGCCACAGGCATCCTCCTGCAAACTGCCTCATCCAACACATCGGATGACACTCTGCAGTACATAAAGGGCATTTCTTTCTTGCTAGGCAATAATTTAGCTTATTTTTCCGGACCTCTGGGAAGGACACAGCCATTAATTAAAGCCCCACTGCAATACGTATAGCTACTTGCGCCCTCTGTATAGCAAACAATGCCAAATCGGTGCCTGTTTGTCCCCCATGGTCCTCTTTTTCTTATGTTAATTGAGAGCTGATTTGATGATATAACCACCTGTCGGTGACCTTGCATGGAGGGCTAACACCTTTTGCCAAACTAGTGCAGACGGTCATTAAAAATATGCCTCAGAATAGAGCGATACATCCGTGTTATTTTTAAGCAACTGTCATTATTTAGTTTTTATGTTCATAAGAATGATGTATGTATATCTGTTTTGTATATAAACAAATCGATCAAAACCGAAATTTTTATTTTTGTATTTTTGTTTTTCTATTTACTAATTTAAATTTATAATCATTTAGATCGAGAATACATTTTAAGAAAAAAAGTTGTAATCTATTTGTTTCTATTATTATTAGTAGTAGTAGTAGTAGGAGGGGTAGTGGTGGAAGTAGTTATGTAGTAGTTAGTAATAATGATATTATTTACTATTATTATTATTACAACTATTACCTTTGTTTTTATTGTCATTTCTATTATTATTATCATGATAATATCGTTATCATTATTATCATAAATGGGTACTAAATTAGCGTGTACTAAGTTAGTCCACACTTGTATGGAGTGCCAGTTGCCAACTCATTTACCGTGTACAGATTATTTTTATCCTTCAATGAAAAGTGTCCAAAATTTCAACGAAGTCTTGGTAGATTATCTTTAATGCTAAATATATTACTCATTGCGGATATAGTATCGAAAATAATATCGCTAGTGATATTCGTTTGTCTCGCAATGTGGTCAATAAGGAATCTAAAAGATCACGACGTTTCGTATGCTACTGCAATACTTCGTCAGGTGATAAAAACTGTTGTAAGCAAGGGTCTTTTATACTTTACGGGAGGACCGTAAAGCGGTCTAAAATTCGATCGATAATTGGAACAATAACGCCCAATGCCTATTGGTCGACGCACACGGTGATCGACCAATCACCAAGGCCGCTGGTTCGGCCGCTGGTTCGGCTGATGCACCAGGCCTATTGGCCGACGCATACGGTACTCGACCAATCAACGGGCCGCTGGCTCGGGCCGTCTGCTGAATGGAATCGACCGTTGTTGGCTGGCAGGACGGCGAGTGTCATGGCGGCGTATCGTCCGCATCCAAAATTCGGGGATATCGATCCCGTTGTCTCTGTTGAAATTATTAGGATTGAGACGGATATTGATAGCTTCTTTTACCCTCCGTGTATACCAATGCCGTTCTTGGGAAAGGCACTGAACCCCGTCCCAGTCTGGTTGATGCTGGTTGTCCCAAGCATGTTCGGCTACGGCTGAGTTGTCAGTTCGACGGAGTCTGACGTCCCTCTTATGCTCAGTGATTCTTTCTTTTATCGGACGGGCAGTTTCACCGATGTAGGATCTATCACATCCTTTACAAGGGATGTTGTACACAATGCCGTCCCGTCTATGTGGAGGAATTGGATCCTTGGGGCGTGTAAGTTGTTGACGTAGGGTGGTATCTGATCTGAAAACCGTTCGAATGCCATGGCTCTCTAGGCGGCGCTTGAGTTGTTGGGAGACCCCATCAATGTCATGAATATTGAAGGAGGAAGATGAAACCTAGCATTCCATAGAAGTGTGAACTAAGATTCTTGTTTAGTCTGGACTTAGTCCCAGCTTAACTTTAATATGATAATACTTATGATGACTATTATTATTTGTATTAGTATATATTATTATTAGTACTATTATTGTCATCGTCATTAGTATCATTATTATAAGTATGATTTGTATTACTCATCCCTGTTATTATTGGAGCAAAGGTGAAGCTATACAAATTATTTACCCGGACGCGCAATTTTTTTTTACACGCTAGCCTGGCCATTTCTATGATAAACACCATGGAAACGACTAATATTAGTCTAGCAGCCTACATGCGAGGTGCATGATGATACACATGTACATCATGCATGACAATCATCAGATAAAGACATTAGCTGGCCCTTTTAAATGAGACGGCCATCGCAGCCATTGGGCGAAGGAATTCAAAAACTTAATCTATTTTAATTTAATTTAGGAATTTTACATTAATCTTGATCTAAGGAGACACGAACGAACGAACGTTCGGGAACGTTCAGCTATAGAGCAACCAAGTTAAACTGCGGTAGTGCATACCTATATATGTAGGCTTTATCACCAGCGCACTTTTACGAGTATTACGGCGAAAGTGGCCAGGCTAGCGTGTAAAAAAAATATTCGCTACCCGGACAATGGTCGGAATCTACACTCTGCAGAGTGGACATGAACAACAAAACATAAACTTCTCCTCACATCCCCCTCCACCCTGCCTCATCCACTACATCAGAAGAAGCCCTACGGCCAAAGAGAGAGCATTTCTTAGTTACTAGGCAACACATCTACCTTCAAGGGATTCTATTTGCTCACTGGCATCCAATGACAAGTTATAAAATGACCAGTATCTACAAATCATGAGGTAAGCCATTAGGGGCAAGGGAGAATGGCGGAGGAGGTGGGGGGGGGGGGGGGGGGGGTGGGCATTTGCCCTTTTAGACAAATTTTCCACAGAATGTAACAAGTTATAATAATAATAGTTTTCAGGTCATGGGTTTGTAAGACAATGCACAGAGACGATTTGTTATTAATTATGAATCAAAAATTATAATTATTAGCATTAACATTGTTGTTATAAATTGCCGTTTTTGGACCATCAACCTGTGAAGCCTCATTAGGTTTTTGATGATTGGTTTTCGTTTCTCTTCTATTATATAAATTAATTAATATGTACCTTGTAGTTTACCCTTGAAATTTTTGTAATAATAATTATTACTATTCTATTTCAAATTGATATAGCTCCTTTTCCCCTGAATAACAAGCGCTTTCAGATTCCATCCATAGGTAAGTGATAAAATGTACACAAGTAATATGTCAAAGACAGATTATACATGTCGTGGTTTGAATGTATTATAATTATCATTACTCATAATATAAATCAAAGAATGAATACAAAAAAAATGTTATTTGGGACAATATCGTCTACCAATATCTGTCGTATATGTATATATATTCCGCAAAGCTGGGCCATCGAATAGGGTTCTCTTAAACTGAACTATAGGGATCATGCAAGTTACGATGGTTTGCCCCTGTTGAGTTAAATGTCTGAATACGCCACTGTAGTAGATGGATGAATATTCGGAACTGCCGCCGGAGTCGAAATTGAAATAACTGGGATTGAAAACGAAGCTTCTAAATCATACGTCTTCATTCACTATATCTATTTCATTTGAGAAGCCAAGAGCAGTGGGTGTATTTAATCTTGCCTGATTATTATTTCATCGGGGAAAATCAATTATATATACAATACTTATCGCTGAAATGTTTTTCACTTGAGTAAATTGCAATGCAGAGTAAATAGAAAGTAAAACTTACCATAGAGATATATTCAGGAAAAAAAAGAAGAACGGCATAGATGAAATGCGGAAATATTAACATAATCAAAAGCAGGTTTTTGAACAGTTAAGTTTTATGAACAGACTTGACAGAGTTTAAAGTTCTATGTCTTCAACTCAATTAATTTGTATTATTATCATTAGTTTTACTATTGATTGTTTGTATCATTTTTCTTTCTATTCGTTCTCATCATCTCATTCGCTTTTTCCTCTAGTTTTTTTTTCTTCTTCTCAATCTGATTTATTTTCATTTTGTTCTCCTTCTTTGCATTTAGTTCGTTGAAATTAGGTCATTCATATCTTATTCTGATTTGTTTGGTCTGTTTATTAATAGATAATGTAAATTTTGTATTTGTGTATTGATTTACATACTGATTTATTTATTTGTTAAATCACCTAACAAAGAGAAAGAATGTTTATGGTTTGAAGGGCTACTTTAAAGTTTATGATGATTACAGCAAGATGATTACAGCCCTCGCTGAAGAAAACAGAATTATCATTGTTCTCTCTCTTTCTTTTTCTCTCCCTCCCCCTCGCTACTCTCTCTCTCCCTTTCTCTCTCTCTCTCTCTCTCTCTCTACCTTTCCTGTTTCTTTTTTTAATTTGTATTACGTTGGACAAAATGCAGAATTAAAATCAAATCAAACGAATAGTATAACTTTATGGGCAACAATGTACATTATGAGGTATTAATCCTCATTACCAATTCCCTCGGCGAGGACTTAAGCCGTCGGTCCTCTGGTTGCTTACTTACACGCATACACATGCTTTCTTTCAAACCAACCATACGGCTCTCAAGAAGAACATAAATAAACGAAATTTCAATAGAGTAATTCATACCTTCTCAATCCTCCCATCTAAATCCAAATGGATGGCGCGCGCTTTACTGTAAGAAGCGCCGATCCCCATTCCGCCGCAGAGTGTGTGCGCTTGCTCTTCGGCGAATTAAACAGTTCTCAATCACGTCTCCTCCAAGTCATACAATTAATCAATAGATTACACACGTCGTTGCTCTCTGTGTTCGTTTACCAAAAACAAAATATGCCATGGATCCTTCCTTCCTCCTCGCCAAAATGTAATTTTCACCTTTCCCCGCCAAATTATGTCTTTTCCCGCCAAAACGGCTAATAATGGAACGGTAACTGTTTACAACGAAGGCGTGAGCATCCGTGTAGAAGGAGTTATATTTGAATTCACAGGCTGTTATTTAGGATGCGTGAGTTCTGCGTTTATCGGCATTATTGTTCACTCGCTGTTTTCGTCCCTGTACCGTATTCATCGTGTTATCCTCTTCTTCGCTGCAAATCGCTGGGAAGCGCGCCTATTATGAAAATGACACGGTGGTTGCTATGTCAACCGTTCGCCCGAAGCCATATGATAGCGAGGGCATCTCGTCGTGAGAAAAAAATGTGTTCTTTTCGTTTTATGCACATGTAGGAAAGCGAGTTTCACAGCAACCGGTTTAGGTCCTCCATGTGAACTTTTAAGACGTCAGTGCAGGAGAAAACCAGCACATTATGAAATCTAGAATTATGAAATCACCATGTCGAGTAAAGGAATGTTCTTTTATACTGCATGTTAAGTTTTTTCTTGTATGTGATTATTTTGATATTTTCCCGACTTCCGACTACACTGTTTCACAGGAATATAAACGGCAGTAACTATAACCCTGATAGGAGTAAGTGACTTTTTTGTACTCCGCGCTCACCCCCCCCCCCCCCTTCCCCTCCCCCCCCCCCCCCCTCATGAATCAAAACGTACGTCTGTTTGGGTCGAGTTCTCTGCAGCAGATATCCATTGTCCGATTTATTGAAGCCGAGAGGGGCAAATGTACATTTGAGTCATTCCAAATGGCATTAGATGTGTAAATGTTGTTGTTATGTATAGTGGTTCGTTCTTGACTTGACTTTCACTCTAAAGGTTGATGGTTCGAATTCCAACCCGTCACCAACGTCCTTTGGCAGGACATTAATCCATACCTGCCAAACCTAACAAAAGGGGGAAATGGGTACCTCGTTTGATGTGACTATCCTTTGTTAATCAAAACCAATTAGAACTAGTTATTCGTTAGTTAGTTATCTTTCCTTTTGTATCGTCTCATGTTTTGTAATTGTTCAATGCCGTTTTGTTGTTTTGCGGTTATTCTTGGCTTGTGGTTTTGCGTATTAAAATATGTTTTGTTCCTGTTATCGTCCTGCCCTAATGCTAGGCTTTTCTGAGCGATTATATCGTATTCGCCCTTCTATCTATATGTGTAGGCTTGATAGAAACAGAAAGAAAGAAAGAGAAATAGAGAGAAAGAGAGAGAGAGAGAAAGAGAGCGAGAAAGATAGAGAGAGAGAGTGCAAGATGAAGGGGTATTAAAAAATGCTGAGAGCAAGAATTGGAGGAATGACTGCATGGATGATAAGAGGTTGGAGCGTGACGAGAAAAATAAAGGAAAGGAGAAGATTCAACGTGATATATCCTGCCATCTGTCTGCAGTAAAAAAAAAAGTGTGATGCACCTCCACTTTCTGTTAACGGTCTTGAGATGGCGCTGTTCATTCTTGATAGGCTGCTTGGTGAACATTGTCGTCTGCAACCATCCCTTTTTCCCCGTTGGTCCCTCCTCTTTTGGCTTGTTATCCGTGTTATCTGCTTTCTCTTTTGCATCATTAGGGAGTTTTAGATTTGCACGACGAGAACGTGGACTGCGAAGTGTGTAATCCTTTTAAGGCAATGTGACGTCCTTTTAAAGTGACTTGGTAACATTGTCGAAGGTTGATGAAAAAACTGCTTAATTTGTGTATAAAATGTTACTTATTATATTCCACATACTAAGAAACTTGCGCTACGATTGGTCAAAAGTAAATCACGTGATGAAAGATAGTTCGCCCATCATTGATGGGAGAAGCGAAAAGTTCGTTACACTGTGTAGATAGTAGTACTATCTACACAGTGCAACCCACTTTAATTGTATACGCTGCGTATTGCCCTCCTCTTTAAGCGCTTTTAGTGTTAGTACGCGAACTTTGGCCACGCGTGAATTATGGTCACACCACCATACTGCATGCACTGTACGTATCGTACACCGTTTGCTAGCTTTTAATTGATGACTTCGCTTTTTTCATTGCATATTCCAACGCGTGTGGCATGTTACTAAGCGCTTAGGTCTTGCATATTATTAATATCAATATCTTGTAACGGAAGAAGGAATGCAATCTCAATAATATTAAAGAATAAGGATATTCCTTATAATTTTGTGTACATGCGATTTGCGCTTGCATTTCACCATAATGATATAGGCCTATAGTATAATCTCTTTCTCTCTCCCTCCCCCCCTCTCTCTCTCTCTCTCCATCTATATCTCTATCTCTCTCTCTTTCTCTCTCTCTCTCTTTCCAGGTATATATCTTTTTATATACCTACCTATCTATGCAGCTATAACATTTATATATCTATCTATCCTTTTGTGCTCCCTCTTGCAATATTTTGTTTCATACTTTTTCTGTCTCTGTCTAGTGTATGTTTATTCCCTTTTTTATTTCATTGTGCCACTAGTTTCATTGAATTAACTTACACTCAATACGCCCTCCTTTTTAGGTTTTGTTGTTGCGACATTTACTATGCTAAGTTAAATGTGCTTATACTCAAATTCATGATGCGCGAAATGAGAGAAAACAAATACATTTTCCATAAATAATTAACATTTAATATATACCTTATGAGTTAGCATAGAAACATGGATCAGCAGTATAACACTTTAGAGAGATGAAAAGAGCAACATGCAATAATATTGTCGGTACATAATAATGTTTGAATATCTGTTACCCATGAAATAATTTGCAATATTTGTTCTGCTTGAACATTAAATCATTCAGCAGATATTAAATGTATAACGAAGAAACGACAATAGGTAAATACGATAATATCGACTATTCCAAGAAACTAATGTTATGTTGTTCCTTTACATAGACATTTATATACCCTATGGCTATGTAAAAGCCAATATAAAGATGAGAACAGCAACATTAAACAATACAGTTACATTGTATGAAGGAGAAGAACAATTAGGTAAGGTCAACTTTTTTAGGTCAGCCATTGGCATAGGGGGGGGGGGGGGGCTTGGTTCCAAATTACACACATAAACAAAATTGAAGGGGGGTTTAACCCCCCCCCCCCCCCACCCAAACCTTTGCGTAAGCGCCTGACCACCACCACCACACACACGGACGCACATATACACGAACAACCCAACCACCACACCACAATCACAAAAATACTACCACCCAATCTTTTTATTCTGAGTATGAGCCACCGCTCCTGACTATCAATCCGAAAAAAAACAATAATATAGGTGCTTCATCGATATTTGATGTTAAATAGTTTTCAGGGCTAAATATCTCAAGCTAACGAGCAATTCAATTGAAATTCCACTATATTATGGCTAATTGCATTTAATTCAAAATCGAGAAAGTTAGTTGTGACACATACATCTACGCAACAAGAGCTTTCATAGGTGCCAAGAAATGGACCATGTTTCATAAAACTTGATATCAATATCAATAACAAGTTACAAGCTACTGTCATAAGCTACTGAAATCAAGGCATCTGATTGGCTGAGAGCAAATTTGTCATAGAAAGTTTGCATTTGTAATAGATAAAAAGTTTTGTGAAACTGGCCCCTGTTCCCCTTCCAAGTTTGGCCAAACTCTGTATTATAATTATGGCCTTGTATCATGTGCATGGTTGGGGATGGATCTCAACACGTTCTTACTGCTTGAAAATAAACATTGAGATAACGACATTTAGGATTGAGGCAACAGCAAAGGCGTAACTAGCACCAAGCCCTGCAGCCGAGGACGCCAGATCACAGTCGCGCGATGGAGTGTTGTCCGCGAGAGGGGAAGGCGGCGTGCAGTTTTCGGCGCCGTCACAGACGCAGAGGGTAACGCCAGAGATGCTCTCGAAAGTCAATTCATCTCCATCTGACATCACGGCCAACGAATCATCCGCTTTCAAGTACTCTTCCGCACTGGCTTTGTCGAGGCACGCATCTCCCTGGGGAATCAAGGAAGCTCCTTCTGTGGATGCACATCCACGTTGCTCCTTCGTCAGCATCACGTTAGACCCTACATTTGAAATCAGATTAGACAAGACGATATATCATTATAACAACGACAACTTATAGTAATAGTTAAAATCAAGTAAACGTTAATTTCTCATGTAAGAATATATACAGTTAAAATAATTTACAGATGGCATCTTCTGTAAAAAAAAGAAAACGATTGCCTACCGACGTGCTTATCGAAATGATAGTTGTTAATATACTGAGATGTTCATTGCATACGCCATTTAAATGAGACATGGCGCGCGAGGCGTCGTTTACCTGACGTAATATTGCGTCACTTTGTGCTGTTTGTTGCTATGTGAGCGTATAGGCTTGTTCTTATCTTTCACCGAAAACAACATATAAACCGGTGTGGGTTTTGTTGGTGCACATGTTAATACACGACAAATGCGCGCAACAAAGGACGTGCGCGTATTCACTTAGACACGAATGTGAAGTATATCCATAAGTTACATTTGACGTCATCAGAAGAAAAGAAAAACAGCCGCGGTTTTGGAACGTCACACTTGAACGAGCTTTAACAGCTTCAAAAGAAGAACAAAATAGACATTACACTGACACTGCGTTCAACTACTAGCGTGTTGGTGATGCCTGTACAAGTCTGATCAACGCAGTCGATAACGCGATCGAAATGACGCCTCGTATAATTGCCTATGCTAATCAGGAACTTGTTATCAATGACAAGTTACAATACATGTTATAAGCTATTGAAACCCTTGTATTCGCTTGGTTGAGAGTAAAGCTGTTATATAACGTATGCATTTGTTTAATTGATATGATAAATTTCATGAAACGGGGCCTAAGAATGTGAACCCAAATGATGCTGGTGGCATTAGTTCAATACTATTTTACCACTATTTATTGTTTAGCATTCGTTATACGATGTCATTCCCACATGTTGCGTGAATGACTGCGCCAGTCGTTGACGTAACACTGTGTCAACAATGACACCTCGTGCGCAGCGCAAGTCGATGGTGACGCTCACCTGAGTCACGGCTATAGGAGGCGTTGACTTCCACTGAGATACAGCTTGATACGCCAGCGGGACACGTCACACTCGTCGGGTTATCTGAACAGGAGGGAATTCCCTTGTCGGCAGCGATGGCAACATCACTCTTTGAGGTAATATCCATACACGTGACACATGTTGTAGCATTGCCTGGTTCTGTTAAATGACAAAATGAAGTTAAGTAGCATGCTAGCATAAACTCTCTTTAAAGTGATCGCTTTACAGCGTGATTATGACTAGCGATCGCAACGCCAAAGCTTACTTAGTGCCCTGACATGTGTAAACTTCCATGTACCGGTGTGCATTATAGACAAGCTTATGAGGAAAATAACATTCATCTGTGCATGAAATACCGAGAGAATCTCGTCCAACAGTAGGGTTTTTCCACCCCCCTAATCCAGCGTTGCCAATTTCAAAATTGATTTCCTTTCATATTATTTCTGGGAATTGTGAAAAAAATATTATAGAAGTTGCACGGATGTTTTGGGCTGTCCATCATATTGCACGCCATTTGTATTATTATAATCATTATTATTTTAATGATTATTATCATTATTCTTATTATTATTTGATATATTAGTAGTAGTAGTAGTAGAAGTAGAAATATAAGTAGCAATAGTATTCATCGATTTATTAATTTCTTCTCCTCTTTTTATTCCCCATCGTTCTTCTTTCTTTTCATCTACTTCCTTCTTCTTTCTTCTTCTTTCTTATTTGCCTTCTTCTTCTCAATTTAAAAATAATTCTAAAAATTAACAGCAACAGCATTCAACGAGCACTGAAATTATCTCAGATAGAGTTTGGTCTAGAGAGGAACTTCTCTAAGCTCCATGACTATTGACACGAGGGCGCGAATGTGCGCGCGTGTCGCAACTTTCACTCTCAATACGCCATGGTGCAGCTACTATTTACCTGGGGCAGGCTCCGTCATCGGAACGACCGGTGAGGGCGGGGTACACAAGTCCTCGCTATCGCACACACAAAAGCTTAGGCTGAAATTCAGGTATATCGCACGAAGATAAGGCTTCAGATCGGTTCCAAAGTCTGGCAAATCTGCTTTGATAATTTCAACTGCCGCATCGTCTAGGCATACGTCTCCACCCGGGCTATACCGCGTGTCGCATCCTCGTAATAAGTTCGTCATGGTTATGAGACCTTCTGCAAACCGATACATTAGACCACGTTATATTGAGGACGATGATGATTATAATCATAATCAGCATAATGATAATAATGATAATGATCGTGATAAAAATAAACATCAGTTGGTTTATTTCCTCTTTTTAACATCATTAAAAACCAAAACTAATTTAAACAAAATATATGTGTGTCTTAAATCTGTATTTAAGTGATCGTTGAGATGCTCTAACGCAACGTTCAAGTTTACTCCGTAAACTCACGAGCAGTCGCGTACTAGATGTCACCGTAAGCAGAAATCTCTACTCCTAGTCAAACAACATTTTAACCTCTGCATTCGATATAGGTGAACTTTGTATGTTTTAGTAGTGAAGTCAGTGAAAGTGCCAGTTAAATATTTGTTAATTTCCTGTTCCAATTTTCTTTTGCGTAAGGTTGATGGTGGATAATAATAATAATACTATTGGATATTTATAGAGCGCACATATCCACCCTGCAAGGTGCTCAAAACGCTCCAATATTACCCCGGCTCTGCTAGACTACCGATTTCGGTATCATTCAAGGAATTCCTTCCTACCGGTCCCCATTTACTTCACCTGGGTGGCGTGTGGCAAATGTAGATCAATGTCTTGCCAAAGGTCATTAGTGCTGCTGCGGGATTCGCACCGCGGACCTTGTGATCGACATTCCGGCGGCGTATCCACTCATCCACGACACCTATACATGTCTTTGACATGAAACTTGTGACATCTTAATCGCAATCTACCTCTCGCGGCTTCTCAAATGAGTTCATAGCAAAACTTTTCGGTGTTCTAAGACCTCATCATTATAGTTTATTTGCCTGTTTGGTTTCTGAAATATCTTTTAATAGTTTGTTCTTACCTGTTTCATGCATGAAGTTTAACAGGACTATCATTGTCAAGCAGCTGGCATTTCCTCTGCAATTTGCCTGTGTAGGCTCCGTACATGAGTTTCTAACCTGATCTGATATGTTCAAAGCCTCGGCGTTCGATGAATATATCGATTGACATTGGTTGCAGGTTATGGCCTCCCCTGCATTCAGAAAAGGAAGAAATTAAGATTCTTCTCATTGATGTTACTATATCTCTTTTACCCGGTGACAATTGAATACAGGGACCTTTCGTTTATTTTAGGTATATTTCTTTTAAATACAATTACAAAAAATATATATTTTATCGGTGACCAAAATTTGCTTGAACCTTATGTCTGAAAGTACATCGGGCCAGACCCATGCATTGTATTCCCACTTAATAAAATAATTTTTGATTCATTTCTTTGTTTTACAAGAATCCAGTGTCGTACAATAAGTGCAGGAATTATTACGTTGTAGAACATACTGTCACTTGAAAGGACACATGCTGCATGCATGGCTGCATAATTCTGAGCATAATAAGCAAATAACTACCGTTGGTGAAGGTGATGGGACAAACTATCACTTCCGAGGCGATCTGGATGTAGCTATCTTTCCGAAGCGAAGCTGAGGAAAGATAGCGTATACATTCTGATCGACGAGGAAGTGATAGTTTGCCATCGCCTGAAACCAAAAGGTGATTATTTGCTTGATATTCCACATATAAAACAATTTAACAATAACAAGAAAAGGACGTGTATGCATCTACATGAAAGACACCAGGCCAAAATTCACACCAAAAAAGTTAAAAGTTTAACCCAACCCCGTGAGGGTACGGTGCGCGCATGTGTTTGCTTTAATTGCGCTCATTGGTAATGCGCGCTTAATTACGCCTGTTTTAGTGCGCTTTTGGATAATCTTCAGTGAAAGTGCGTTGCCCTGTGTAGATAGTACATCTATCTTCAGTGAAAGTGCGTTGCACTGTGTAGATAGTAGTACTATCTACACAGTGTAACGAACTTTTTGCTTCTCCCATCAATAATGGGCGAACTATCTTTCATCACGTGATTTGCTTTTGACCAATCGTAGAGCAAGATTCTTAGTATGTGGAATATAATTTATATATCATGATCTAGTGTATTCTATATCATATTATATTATGTTATATAATATTATTTCTTGACTGCTTAAGCTCCTTATTATTGGAGCTCAGCTACGGTCGTGATAATAATGTGATACCTTTTATTAAGTGTAGAGTATATATATACATATATATATATATATATATACATGAAGTAGCTGTCCTATATCAAGTGACTTATCATAATTATTATTGTTACTACTGTATGTCGTATTTTTTTTAAATTTCATATTTTGTTGTATTGTAGATATAAAATTATGTATTGAATGGCAATATATATACAAAATTATTGTAATTTCTTCACATGATGCTGCATTCAATCCAGGGAGGAAATAATTTCACCCGTCTAATTGTGACGACATCAAAGCATGATCAGTAAATATTTCGCAGCGTACCAGCAAGAAATCAATTGTTAATAGTCGATATTAGATAGCTTAGACAGATACCGAGATGTGATTGGTCCAGAGCTCGTCACGTGATATCAATTGCGAGGATCCAAATTGTTATATTTTCCTGGCCGGTTATATCTTACCAGCTGGTAAAATGAATATATTTTTAATCAATGCATGTCGCCCTCTTGAGGACTGTATGTCACCAATTACACACATTACACCATTACCGAGAGTCATTTTTTGTTTCCAGTATTTTTTCTTCATGATTTTTTTCCCCCTTGAAATTGTTTTTTCGATTTTTTTTTTCCCCAAAAAAATGTTTTTTAGGGCAATTTTTTGTGTTCTCCCTTAAAATTATTTGTTCCATTTTGTTTTCTTCCCCAAAATGTTTGTTTTATTATACAAAAAAAAAAAATTCCCTCAGCGCTGCGCGCTTTGGGAAAATATAACCACTTGGGAAAATATAACTCCCTTCAGCAGTCCAAATAATGTTATTACACCCCCTGCCAGTCAATAACTGTATAATAACGACTGTACTTTTGAAGGCCATTGTGACCGGGGGAAAAATTCAACTGCGAGCTGGCCGGGGAAATCATACTGCACAGCAGGGCCTATTTCCTCGAATGACCATCAATACAAATGCATACAATACAATGTTAACCAAGAAATGTTTTCAGCAACTAGGCAGAATAGGATATTTTGGATAACATGATGAACTGTTCAAGCCTCGAGTATTACAATTTTATTTCCACAGTCGTGTTCGCAACGCTCATTGATTGTCCACTGTAATTTATTCTTCATTTGCCTAATTTTTAATTGATTATTAACCTCCGAAAGAAGTAATTAGAAATATGATTTCCAATTTGAGTTTTGGAAACGCCCTCCTCTCAAAAAAATGAAATGAAAGCTCTTATTACCAATCATGTGAAAAAATATGTTTTGACCAGTGGCGTAGACAGGTTCGTACACCTGGGGGGGATGACTCAGGGGCGGATCTAGCTTTTTGCTAAGGGAGGGGGGTTGACCAAAATAATGACGATGCGGAGCATCGTCCACGAGCCGCGAAGCGGCGAGCCGATTTTTTTGGGGGTGTTTATTTGAACCCCGTAAGTTATGTTTTCCTGGCATCTATTAACACAATGGACACCATAAAAAGCAGTGCATGATAACGTCTTTTTAAATCAGTTAAATACACAGTTATATCCAGAGTTATCATGTGTTTGGTTAAGTTACCAGATGAGTTGAATATCTTCTCACAATATTTGCACTTGAAAGGGTTTCTCTCCAGCGTGCGTTCTTTTTTTTTTTTTTTTTTTTTTTTTTTTTTGGGCCGCCTACGGGGGGGGGGTTAAACCCCCTAAACCCCCCCCCCCCCGTAGATCCGCGCCTGTTTAATCTTGTGGTTATCTTGTGGTTTCCAAACCACAAGATAACCACAAAATACTTGTAAGATTTTCTTTTTTTTACCGTCTGAATTGGCTTTCACCGTGTGAATGCGGCTAATAACAATAAACACAATTACAATAATGATGAGGATTATTATTATCATCATCATAATTATTATTATTATTAATATTAAAATTGTTATCATTATTATTATTAATATTATTATCATCATTATGACTTATTAAGTAAGCAAATATCATTCCCCAAAACCTGGGGGGGATGATTGTACATGCCATCCCCCCCCCCCCCCACCTTGTGAGGTGGGGGGGGGGGGGATGCATCCCCCTCATCCCCCCCCCCGTTGTCTACGCCCCTGGTTTTGACTAATATGTGATGATACAAATTTTGCCCGGAAACCGCCTACTAATTGATATATTTGGTAAATTATTATATCAGTCCGGAGTGGATAGATATTGCGTAGCCCCATATACATCTTTCTGTGTACAGTGCTTGTAACTTTACCAAGATTCAAGGATCAGAAAAAGTTGATCACGTAGCATGTAAGTATTGATGTGTACTGCAAGGTTCTGAAGTCATCAACATCATAATAAATTCGGCCCAGTCTTGGTAAAGTAACAAGCACTGTACACAGAAAGATGTTAATGGGACTACACAATGGTGTTGGGGCTACTTACCTTGATTTCTTTACCTTTCTATGCTCATTACTAAGCCAGTATACATTTTCTACCAAAATTGTTTGGCAAATGACATTTATTTGTAATATTGAACATTCAGTGTAAGTTTCGTTTGTTTCTGTGAGATTTTTTTATTTTTTTGTTTTACTCAAGTTTATCTTTCATCAAGTGTTACAAAATATTAATTTATTCCCAATCTGACTTGAAGTTAATTTTCCCAGGTCGCTATATTTGTAATATTGAACATTCAGTGTAAAGTTTCGTTTGTTTCTGTGAGATTTTTTTTTTTTTTTTTTTTTTTTTGTACTTAAGTTTATCTTTAATCAAGTGTTACAAAATATTAATTTATTCCCAAACTGACTTGAAGTTAATTTTCCCAGGTCGCTTAAAACAGTTTACAATTTCGAATACAATTGTTATAAATCAATGCATGAAGGCAGGCAATTTTGTACATTAAATTATTAAAGGAAAACGCCAAAATAAAGCTAATTTGTAGGCAGTCAAACAAGCAACATATATTGTATGTGAATCATTTGCTGTTCTAATATCTTATGTAATACCAGGGGCGGATCCAGCCGGCGGCAAGAGGGGGGGGGGGGCAAATCTTGAGAAAATATTTAGCGGCGAATCAGCCAGCCGGCGAACGGGGAATGGGCGGGGGGGGGGGGGGGGCTAAGAGTACATATATTTTATTTGTTTGTTCAGTTTTGGGGGAAAAAATTTGCGCCGACTCAGCCGGCCGGTGAATAAGCGGGGGGGGGGGGGGGGGGGGGGAATGCTGAAGAGGAGGATCACTAATTTTTTTTTTTTTTTTTTTTAAGGGTGGGATGAGGTGAAGCGCCATTTTTACATTACTTTCTTTTTAACTCTCACTTTCACCTATCCCAGATAACCCTAAGTTTTTTGTTGCTGTTTCCTATGGAGTTGATAATGCATGATTAAAACAAATAGAGAGAGAGAGAGAGAGAGAGAGAACGAGAGAGAGAGAGAGAGAACCACCATCATTATGCAATGGTTCAGGGTTTGTGTAATGTACATTTGAAACCATTTCTTAGCGTCTCAACGTTAACAAAATAGCGAAACTATTTTTGAGGAAAAGCATTGTACTGAACTGAATAAAGAATAATAACTTTATATTGGCTCATACTAATACTGATACGAGCTACAGACAATTTGGTATCGGCAAAGTAAGATGGGGTACTTTTTTATAGAGGTACTCCAAAATGACATTCTGATACTCAACATTTTGTTCTGTATTCATATGTATATATACGCATAATACAACTGATATTTATGATTTCTTAACGTGACATAGCTTCTTCTCCCCCTGTAAACGAAAAAGAAAACAAGGTTATTTAATAAAAGGATCTTGCGACAAATAATCATTGTGATTCAAATTGATGCAAAGATTTTTTTGATTAAGCAATGCTTTTCACCAGAATCTTCTTTGTAAAAACGACTTTTACAATTCTCGGCCATGCAATTCTGCCACTGTGCTGTAAGATCACTTTCAGATTAGGAGAAGTGTATTCTTTAATGGGTATTTTAAATTGAATGAAACGTCTCAACTCAGTAAGCATGGCTGATATTTGTAAAAGTTGTTTTTACATAGAAGATTCTGGTGAATAGCAGTGCTTATTCAACCAAATATTTGCGCAATTTGAATCACAATCATTATTTGTCGCTTAATTCCTTTAATGACCTTGTTTTCTTTCTCGTCTGCAAGGGGAGAAGAAGCTATGCCACGTTAAAGACACCATAACGATCAGTGTTGTATGCGTATACACAGGCCCCGAGGAACATTTATCAAAGTGGGGGGGGGGGGGGGTGCTAAAGTATTTACGATCAGATAGAGGGTAGCGAGCGAAGCGTAAATTGGTGTGGGGGGGGGGGGTTAGGAGCGGGAAGCTCAGGAGTTTTAGGCATTTAATTACGGTCAGAGAAGCACAAATATTTTGATGCCGCATTTGTGTCACTGGCAGGTCACAATATTTGTGTTGAATGACGTAAATCATGGTCTGTAGCAATATTTAATTTAAATGAGACACTTGCTAAAGACTAACAAAATTAATGTTGACCATTTACTTTCAAAGGTACATTTTATAAATGAAAATAAAATGTATGTTTAAAATATAATACAAGCGAGTACCGTATCATCTCTTTCTCTCACATATTTCAAAAGTTTGTGGCAGATTTGTTTTTTAGAGCAATATATACATGTATAACATTTAAAGCAAGTGTCGCTGAAAGTTGCGCAGTACGTCCTGGACTCACCAAATAACCAAATCTCACGCACGCAACAAAAATTCCCAGGTTGGTATCCGGAAGTTGGAGAAGAATCATTTTCGCATCGTATACTGGTTATAATTTCCATGATTTACACATTTTTCCAATCTACAGTAACGACCCATCTGTGAGTAACCAGGGGCGGATCCAGCCGGCGGCAAGAGGGGGGGGGGGCAAATCTTGAGAAAATATTTAGCGACGAATCAGCCAGCCGGCGAACGGCGAATTATTTTGGGGGATGGGGGGGGGGCAAAATATTATTTTGTTAGGGGGGTCAGGGGGCCGCTTTTGTTTTCTGTTTTAAAAAAGGTAAAATTTACGTTACTATACCATTTTTTTTACCGGTTTGGGGGGCTAGGGGGGGGCGGGCCGGTAGAATCGGCCCGTGGATCCGCGCCTGTGTAATACATACCTAATATAAAAATGCAGCAAAGTAGCCCAACGACGATAAGTAATTTCATCTTGCTCTCTGTCATGGAAGAAGGAAAAAAGAGAAATTATGCCTATCAATAGGTTTGAAAATGAAGGTAATTGTTCTGTATTGGAATCAAACCGGGCAGTAAATATAGGAATTAACAGTTGTATTTTCTTCTAAAAAACGCTCTGAACACATTTTGATCAATAAATCCAATACAGTATGAATATATAATTACAATTTATTTGTCCTCCATACATGTAGGTACGTTGAACTTTGCATGTTTTAAAATTAAAAAAAACGAATAAATTAATATGAAACAAAAACAATATAAATAGAAGAACTACACAAAATAACACCCCAAATGCAAATAACATTAAAAACTCGACTAAAGGTGCCGTTATATCGAAGTTTAAAACTTAAGTTCCCTCTTCTTTGAACACTCTATGTACAATTTCCAGCTATTAAATAAAAGCTAACATTTACTTCAATTTTGTTTCGGTTATGTTAATCTGTTGAATATGTATGGGGGAAATTATATTGAACCCATGGTGTAAACGAGAAAAACAAATACAATCAAAGAAACTTGCATGGGTGCTTACTTTTCGACCTAGACATAATAAGAGGAATTTATAACGACTTAGGTTAACAAAAAAACAACGTATTAATGAATGATTCGATTTTCTAAAATAAGATACCTAATGTTGGTTATTTTCAAAGTGAAGGAAGTTATTCAAAAAAGAAGGAGTTAAAATGCAACCCAACATGTCACTTACATTTTGTCTGTAAACACCGATTGAAAAGTAGACTGTCCACTAGCTCATCAACTGTTCCGATGCTCCTGACTATTTGTACACAACTAAACGGTTTGCATGAATGATCACCCGCTTAAATAAAAATAAAAAAACATCTTTACTGGTGATACGGGGTCAGGGGGCTACTTGTGGGCGGATCCAGATTAGTGTTTATATGAGGGTGAATAAACTTTCATTTGCAAGGATCAGGCATGAAGTGGGCATTGCCAAAAACCCGTTTATGGCCCCACTTGGATAAGAGTACGTGATAGGTATATTATATGTACTAGTATGAACTTATTTGATACTGGAATTGGAAAAAATGAATCCATCGGTCAACAAAATTATCCCTTGAGATACGCTAAGCTGGCAAACTCGTTTACTTATCAGTTTTACCCGACCATGGGTCTAAAACCGCGTTATAAAACAGTCTTCAGACTATATTATTTGTTAATCCTGTTCTTCAACAATGCTTTAACCAAACGCGGAAAAGACAATCATTCCCTAATTGTGGGGGCTGTCAGGGCTAAATAGGTGTTGTTTGGTGCAGATTATTCTAAAAGCACCAAATTTGGCCCAGAGGTAGATTATACCATACTTTTACGATTTCTGCCGGACGCCAAGAAGGACACCCTCTGGGTATGCAATATTGGGCAAATCCAAAATGGCCGCCATCTGAGTTAAAGGTCAAGCATAGTTTTAAAAGAAAAAGCGCTTGTATGATAATAGTTTATATATTTATGGGGTTTGGGGGGTCAGAGAATCTGATTATGATGTTCTTTCATCTATTTGAGGTCTACTTGGGGCTGTCATGCTGGTCATATTGGTCAAATCTAAAATGGCTGCCATCTGATAATTACAGGTCAAGTGTAGTTACGAAAGGAAATGGGCTAGTATGATAACAGTTTATATATTTATGGAGTTTTCGGGGTCAGAGAATCTGGATATCATGTTCTTTTACCAATTTGAGGTCTACTTGGGGCTGTCATGCTGGTCATATTGGTCAAATCTAAAATGGCTGCCATCTTTGAGTAAAAGGTCAAGTGTAGTTCCAAAAGGAAAAGGGCCAGTATGATAAAGTTTATGTAGTAAGGGGGTTTTCGGGGTCAGAGAATCTGATTATGATTTTGCTTGTATCAATAACAGGTCTCCTTGAGGCTGTCATGCCGGCCATATTGGCCTAATAAAAAATTGCCGCCACCCGAGTTAAAGGTCAAGCGTAGTTCCAAAAGGAAAAAGACCAGTATGATAAAAGTTGATAAATTCATGGGGTTTCCGGGTCGGATAATCTGATTATGATGTTCTTTTATCAATTTTATGTCACCATCCTGTCCTAAGGCTACAATAAAGTCCATTTCCTGGTTGAAGAAGATGAGGAAAGATGCGCCAAATTCACACTTGAGTGGGTATAAATCTTGGCCTGCGCCCATATGTTTCATCAATATGCAAACTTTCCTCTGTGAAATGCATAATAAATTCGTTTTCGAGGGTTGGCAAGGAAACTAGATAAACAGTAGAAACAGACCATGAATAAAGAAATAAACAGCTTGTTCGATTTGTTTTGAAGCATTATCTTTAAAAACCCGGACAGCTGTATCTTTATTATCCTTTAAAAAAAAACCATCTATAATTACTCTGTTATTCCATCTCAGAGTGATTATAGACGTTATTAATCACTCTGAGATGAAATAAAATACCAATACGAATTGCATTATGCAACGTCTAGACATAAAGGTCGAATCTCAGCTTTATTTTTCTTATTCTTCTTTTACATTTCAAAGCGTTGCATTGGATCTTAATCCTGTTTTTCCTACATACATCAATGCCCCCATTGAAGCATTCTTTGAATCTGGTCACGCGTCGAAAAGTTCGTGGCCTAGCAATTTGCTTAGACTGTTGATGATCAAATAAAGAAAGCACCCTTTATAGATCAGGGAGAGTGTGAAAAAAACACACAGTATAGGAGCAGTGCAATTTAATTAAATATCAAGGGATGGATTAGAGTTTATTTCTAAAATGAAATAAAAGGGCTATTTTATTTTCAAGAGTCCTTTCACTTCATTTTAAAAATAACCTCTCTTTATATCTTAGAGACACTTTCTCTTGAAAGTCAAATAAACTCGAGAGCATCCTGGGGCTCCGCCCCGGAACCCCCGGTAGGGGCTCTTACAGGCCCCTAAAGCTGTGCCATATTGTACGGATCCATCAGAAAGCAAAATAAGCCCAATAAATAATTTGTTTATATATATGTAAACATACATTACATAGATATATATATAAATAGATCCCCTATGCAAACTTCCTCTGTGAAATGCATAATAACTTCGTTTTCGAGGGTTGGCAATGAAAATAGATAAACAGTAGAAACAGACCATTAATAAAGAAATAAACAGCTTGTTCGATTCGTTTTGAAGCATTATCTTCAAAAACCCGGACAGCTTTATCTTTATTATCCTTTACAAAAAAACGTCTATAATTACTCTGTTATTCCATCTCAGAGTGATTATAGACGTTATTAATCACTCTGAGATGAAATAAAATACCAATACGAATTGCATTATGCAACGTCTAGACATAAAGGTCGAATCTCAGCTTTATTTTTCTTATTCTTCTTTTACATTTCAAAGCGTTGCATTGGATCTTAATCCTGTTTTTCCTACATACATCAATGCCCCCATTGAAGCATTCTTTGAATCTGGTCACGCGTCGAAAAGTTCGTGGCCTAGCAATTTGCTTAGACTGTTGATGATCAAATAAAGAAAGCACCCTTTAAAGATTAGGGAGAGTGTGAAAAAAGCACACAGTAGGAGCAGTACAATTTAAATATTAAGGGATGGATTAGAGTTTATTTCTAAAATGAAATGACACGGCTATTTTATTTTCAAGAGTCCTTTCACTTCATTTTAAAAATAACCTCTCTTTATATCTTAGAGACACTTTCTCTTGAAAGTCAAATAAACTCGGGAGCATCCTGGGGCTCCGCCCCGGAACCCCCGGTAGGGGCTCTTACAGGCCCCTAAAGCTGTGCCATATTGTACGGATCCATCAGAAAGCAAAATAAGCCCAATAAATAATTTGTTTATTTATATGTAAACATACATTACATAGATATATATATAAATAGTTCCCCTATGCAAACTTCCTCTGTGAAATGCATAATAACTTCGTTTTCGAGGGTTGGCAATGAAAATAGATAAACAGTAGAAACAGACCATTAATACAGAAATAAACAGCTTGTTCGATTCGTTTTGAAACATTATCTTCAAAAATCCGGACAGCTTTATCTTTATTATCCTTTAAAAAAAAAACGTCTATAATTACTCTGTTATTCCATCTCAGAGTGATTATAAACGTTATCAATCACTCTGAGATGAAATAAAATACCAATACGAATTGCATTATGCAACGTCTAGACATAAAGGTCGAATCTCAGCTTTATTTTTCTTATTCTTCTTTTACATTTCAAAGCGTTGCATTGGATCTTAATCCTGTTTTTCCTACATACATCAATGCCCCCATTGAAGCATTCTTTGAATCTGGTCACGCGTCGAAAAGTTCGTGGCCTAGCAATTTGCTTAGACTGTTGATGATCAAATAAAGAAAGCACCCTTTATAGATCAGGGAGAGTGTGAAAAAAGCACACAGTAGGAGCAGTACAATTTAAATATTAAGGGATGGATTAGAGTTTATTTCTAAAATGAAATGAAACGGCTATTTTATTTTCAAGAGTCCTTTCACTTCATTTTAAAAATAACCTCTCTTTATATCTTAGAGACACTTTCTCTTGAAAGTCAAATAAACTCGAGAGCATCCTGGGGCTCCGCCCCGGAACCCCCGGTAGGGGCTCTTACAGGCCCCTAAAGCTGTGCCATATTGTACGGATCCATCAGAAAGCAAAATAAGCCCAATAAATAATGTGTTTATATATAAAATGTATATATATAATTATATATGGTTCTCCTATGCAAACTTTCCTCTGTGAAATGCATAATAACTTCGTTTTCGAGGGTTGGCAATGAAAATAGATAAACAGTAAAAACAGACCACGAATAAAGAAATAAACAGCTTGTTCGATTGCTTTGAAGCATTATCTTCAAAAACCCGGACAGCTTAAACTGTATTATCCTTAAAAACAATCTCTCTTACATTGTTATGTAACTAGTCAGGTTTGGCCCCTTTTAAAACTCAATGATCTATTACATTAAATTAATCATCAAGATTAATTAAACATAATCATTGAATATAACAAAGAAGTAATTTGATATTTGCACTGACCTAGACAAATTTGATTGAATTTTGAAACTTTAAAACGCTACTATTACGACTACTCATATTATCGCTTATTTAGGAGCGCTAAAAACAAAAGTACCATAGCTCTTTTATATACAAAATCGCAGAATTCGAAGAGAAACTTAAAATGTGTACGTTATCAATGTACATACCATTACAATCAATTTCGGCGATTGCACTCTCTTTTTAAGATATTGGCACACAAAATGATGGACTTAGCTCATGCTGCAAACATAATTATAAACTTTTAGTTCAGTCAGGAATCACATGACGTGTACAAAAGTAAGTGTTCGACGTGCCTGCACCCCCCCCCCCCCCCCCCCACTGACAATAATAATAATAATAATAATAATAATAATAATAATAATAATGATAATAATAATAATAATAATAATGATAATAAATAAATAAAACATTAACAAAATCCTTATTCACCGGCTGGCTGAGTCGCCGCTAAATATTTTCTCACGAATTAGGCCCCCCCCCCCCCCCTCTTGCCGCCGGCTGGATCCGCCACTGTGTAAGTCCCCTCCTATGGGAAATTTGATAATCTTAACACGCAAGGGGGACTCGCACCACGAAGAATATATTGACAGTTTTATAGTGTTTCTGTTAATAGGCCCACTAGATAAATTGGTTTGACTAAATAAATCAGTAATATCATTTAAAACAAAATTTAATGAAAGTTATATTTCGTCTTCAATAATCGTTAAAGGCAATGTGAAATTTATAAATATAATATTCATTTATTCAGCCTTATCAATGCTTGACTAGATAAATTTAAATTATAGTTTGCTTTATTTTAAATAGTGAATGACTTTAATAGGCCTACTAGATAAATTGACTTGACTAAATAAAGTAAAAAAATCCATTAAACGCGCGCTTTGGTGGATACACTTTTGGAAGTTAGGAAATATTTTTTCAGAGTAAAAAGTGTCTGTGGATCCGAGTCCCTGGGAACTTGGATCACGATAATGCCGATAATACTTTACCGATGATCAGATTCCAAGTAAAGTTTACTATAAAGAACCAATTCCGACATTCGGAAATGATTTTCGGTGATTGAACTTCGAACTTCTAAGACGTCTGTGCAGGAAGAAACTAATACATTATGAAATCTAGAATTATGAAATTACCACACAGTTAGAACGGTGTTTAAAATATCACTGTTTAAAATAATGTTGTTTAAAAACGTAAACAACGTTGTTCAAAATCGAAAAATCAGTGCTCGATTGGCTTAAACAACTATGTATTGAAAAACAAAAAGATTTAGTTAAACAGAGTTGTTTAAAAAGTCCCGGGGAAAAATCACGTGATAGATTTAACCAATCATGACTTCGCGTTGACATTTTCTCGATACGCGATTGAAATTTGGGCGCACACATGCGATATGCACAAAGTACGTACATATGCATAGCGCATGCAGCATGCAATGCTAGTGCTAGTGCAGTGCAGTGCAGATGAAAATGGCGGAACAAGGGCAAGGCGACGTCTTGGTTCTTTTCGGCTTCGCCGATGGGGTTTAGGTGAAGTTATAGAGACAAATAATAATATTGTCTGTCACTGTTAAATGAATATGATGAACAAATGTTGAAGTTAACTCTTATCCTGCCATGAGTCTGCTAGCGCGCTATTGTTATAGTGCCATGTGCACGCGAGCGTGCTATCGATTGAAAGCCACGTTCATGCTAGCGAGCCACCGTTACGGTGCTTTGTGCGCGCTAGCGCGCAGATGTAATAACAGTTATTGTTCATGCCCATTGCACCGTGTTGAGTGCTTTTGCAGCGCTATTGAAAGTACCGTCGCGTGCATCAGATTATCGGCTTTCGATTACGCGTCTTCGTCTACAACAGTCAGATTGGATTTTCTCGAGTAATTTAGAGATTTTTTTTTGATATCATAATCATCAGTATGCCTCCCCATCGCAAGAGGATGGTACTTTGTTGTGTGCACTGAACATAATGTACTACATACAGAAACCATATGAGACGACGGATTGGTTCGACAACTCACTGATAGTGCTTATTTACCTCAGCAAAATTACACATTCATGAAATAATATTGGTATCGATGGAAAAAGGGTAAAATTTCCTACAACTCTCATGTACAATGTTTGTTTATACAACATACGAATGAGAAGTTATAGTGGATCAAACATAGTAAAGATTTTAAAAACACGCACTTGAACCAACCCTAAAATTAACTTGGCACGCAGGGGCTTTGTTGCTGGCACAATAGAGATTAGCACTGTGGCACTGGGTGCATTGTATGGGTGGCAACTTAAGAGTTAATTGGCAACAAGCTCTACATGTTACAGTGTAATATTTGTGATTATTGCAGGAGTGGTTCCGGTTGGTCATTTCACAAATTTAAACAAATGAGGTAATAACCATTAAGCAGCTCTGTTTAAAATTTAAGCAACTCCTTTTAAACAACCCAGTTGTGCAGTAATATTGAATAAACAACAGTTGCTTAGTAATTTAAACATTATTGTTTAACATTTACACAACTTGCTTTAAACAACCGAGTTGTGCAATTTTATTACTAAACAACTGTTGTTTAAAAGTTTTTCTAATTTTTAAACAACTAAGTGTTCAAAACGTAAACAACCTTAAGTTGTTTAATTTTTAAACCACAGTTGAGCGATTCACAGGTTAACTTGTGGTTGTTTAAAATTTTAAACAACTTGTTTAATTTTGTTCTAACAGTGCATGTCGAATAAAGGAATGTTTCTTACTGCACGTTAAGTTTGTTTCTTTTATGTGATTATTTTGACATTTTCCCGACTACCGACTTCACATAAAATGTTTCACAGGAATACAAACGGTAGTAACCTTAACCATGATAGGAATAAACAAGTTGTTTTTGTTAATTCTGCGCTAATTCCCCCTCCCCCCCCCCCCTTATGAATCAAATCGTACCTCTGTTTGGGTCGAGTTCGCATTATAGGAGTGCAAGTTCTCTGTAGCAGATATCCATTGTCCGATTTATTGAAGCCGAGAGTGGCAAGTGTACATTTGAGTCATGGCATTAGCTGTTTAAATGTTAATGTGATATATTGGTTCGTTCTTGACTTCACTTTCACTCTAAAGGTTGATGGTTCGAATTCCAACCCGTCACCAACGTCCTTTGGCAGGACATTAATCCATATTTGCCAAACCCAACACAAGTGGAAATGGGTACCTAGTAATTGATGGAGTTAGGCCTATTATACGATCAGAACCTGAATAAAGAACAGTATAGTTAATCTGTTGTGACCATCATGTGTAAATCAGAACCAATTCGTACTAAATATTCGTATAAGTTTTTGTATTATATTTCCTTTTGTATTGGTTCCGTAATTTTGTTCTAATTGTTCAATATTTTATTTTTGTTTGCGGTTATTCTTGGTTTTGCGTAAATATTATTTGTTCCTGTTATCCTCCTGCCCTAATGTAGGCTTTCCTGAGCGATTATCTCGTATTTGGTCTTCTAACTATGTATGTAGGCTTGATAGAAACAGAGAGAGAGTGAGAGAGAGAGAGAGGGGGGGAGAAAGAGAGCGAGAAAGATAGAGATAGAGAGAGCAAGATGAAGGGGTATTAAACAATGCTGAGAGCAAGAAGGGGAGGAATGACTGCATGGATGATAAGAGGTAGGAGCGTGACGAGAAAAATAAAGGAAAGAAGAAGATTCAACGTGATATCTTGCCATCTGTCTGCAGTAAAAGAAAGTGTCATGCAGCTCCACTTTCTGTTAACGGTCTTGAGATGGCGCTGTTCATTCTTGATAGGCTGATTGGTGAACATTGTCGTCTGCAACCATCACCTTTTCCCCATTGGTCCCTCCTCTTTTGACTTGTTATCCATGATATCTGCTTTCTCTTTTGCATCATTAGGGAGTTTTAGATTTGCTCGACGAGAACGTGGACTGCGAAGTGTGTAATCCTTTTAAGGCAATGTGACGTCCTCTTAAAGTGACTTGGTAACATTGTTGAAGGTTGATGAAAAAATTGCTTAATTTTGTATAAAATGTTACTTATTATATTCCACATACTAAGAATTTTGCGCTACGATTGGTCGAAAGTAAATCACGTGATGAAAGATAGTTCGCCCATCACTGATGGGAGAAGCAAAAAGTTCGTTACACTGTGTATATAGTAGTACTATCTACACAGTGCAACGCACTTTAATTGTATACGCTGCGTATTGCCCTCCTCTTTAAGCGCTTTTAGTGTTAGTACGCGAACTTTGGCCACGCGTGAATTATGGTCACACCACCATACTGCATGCACTGTACGTATCGTACACCGTTTGCTAGCTTTTAATTGATGACTTCGCTGTTTTCATTTCATTTTCCAACGCGTGTGGCATGTTACTAAGCGCTTTATAGGTCTTGCATATTATTAATATCAATATCTTGTAACGGAAGAAGGAATGCAATCTCAATAATATTAAAGAATAAGGATATTCCTTATTATTTTGTGTACTTATAATTTGCGCTTGCATTTCACCATAATGATAGGCCTAGAGTATAATCTCTTTCTCTCTCCCTCCCCCTCTCTCTCTCTCTATCTCTCCATATCTATCTCTATCTCTCTCTCTCTCTCTCTCTCCACGTATATTAAGCAAATAATTACCGTTGGTGAAGGTGATGGGACAAACTATCTGGGTGTAGCTATCTTTCCGATGCGAAGCTGAGGAAAGATAGCGTATATATTCTGATCGACGAGGAAGTGATAGTTCGCCATCGCCTGAAACCAAAAGGTGATTGTTTGCTTTATATTCCACATCTAAAACAATTTAACTACAAAAAGAAAAGGACGTGTATGCATCTACATAAAAGATACCTAGGCCCAAAATCAAACAAAAAAAGTTAAAAGTTTAACCCTACTCCTTGAGGGTACGGTGCGCGCATGTGTTTTCTTCAATTGCGCTCATTAGTAATGCGCGCTTAACTACGCCTGTTTTAGTGCGCTTTTGGATAATCTTTAGTGAGAGCGCATTGCACTGTGTAAATAGTATCTCTATCTTCATCAGTGAAAGTGCGTTGCACTGTGTAGATAGTAGTACTATCTACACAGTGTAACGAACTCTTTGCTTCTCCCATCAATAATGGGCGAACTTCTTTCATCACATGATTTACTTTTGACTAATCGTACAGCGAGATTCTTAGTATGTGGAATATAACTCTTTTTATATACCTACCTATCTATGCAGCTATAACATTTATATATCTAGCTATCCTTTTTTCTCTCCCTCTTGCAATATTTTGTTTCATACTTTTTCTGTCTCTGTCTAGTGTATGTTTATTACTTTTTTGTATCATTGTGCCACTAGTTTCATTGAGTAAACTTACACTCAATACGCCCTCCTTTTTATGTTTTGTTGTTGCGACATTTACTATGCTAAGTTAAATGTGCTTATACTCAAATTCATGATGCGTGAAATGAGAGAAAAAAAATACATATTCCATAAAAATTTACATTTAATATATACCTTATGAGTTAGCATAGAAACATGGATCAGCAGTGTAACACTTTAGAGAGATGAAAAGAGCAACATGCAATAATATTGTCGGTAAATAATAATGTTTGAATATCTGTTACCCATGAAATAATTTGCAATATTTGTTCTGCTTGAACATTAAATCATTCAGCAGATATTAAATGTATAACGAAGAAACGATAATAGCTAAATACGATAATATAGACTATTCCAAGAATCTAATGTTATGTTGTTCCCATACATAGACATTTAAATACCCTATGGCTATGTGTAAGCCAATATAAAGATAAGAACAGCAACATGAAACAATACAGTTACATTGTATGAAAAAGAAGAACAATTAAGATAAGGTCACTTTTTTAAGGTCAGCCATTGGCATATTTTTTTATTTATTTTTTTTTTTTTTTGGGGGGGGGACATTACCAAATAAAGGGGGGGGGGGGCTTGGTTCCGAATTACACACATAAACAAAATTGAAGGGGGGGTTAACCCACCCCCCTCCCCCCCCTCCCCAAAACCCCTGCGTACGCGCCTGACCACCACCACCAAACACACGGACGCACATATACACGAACAACCCAACCACCACACCATAATCACAAAAATACTACCACCCAATCTTTTTATTCGGAGGATGAACCACCGCTCCTGACTCAATCCGAAGAAAAAAAATCAATAATATAGGTGCTTCATCGATATTTGATGTTAAACAGTTTTCAGGGCTAAATATCTCAAGCTAAGAAGCAATTCAATTTAAATTCCACTAAATTATGGATAATTACATTTGATTCAAATTTGAGAAAGTTATTTGTGACACATGCATTTACGCAATAAGAGCTTTCATAGGTCAGAATTATGGTGCCAAGAAATGGACCCTGTTTCATAAAACTTGATATCAATATCAATGACAAGTTACAAGCTACTGTTATAAGCTACTGAAATCAAGGCATCTGATTGGCTGAGAGAAAATTTGTCATAGAAAGTTTGCATTTGTTATAGATAAAAAGTTTTATGAAACTGGCCCCTGTTCCCCTTCCAAGTTTGGCCAAACTCTGTATTATATGGCCTTGTATCATCTGCATGGTTGGGGATCTCAACACATTCTTACTGCTTGAAAATAAACATTGAGATAACGACATTTAGGATCGAGGCAACAGCAAAGGCGTAACTTGCGCCAAGCCCTGCAGCCGAGGACACCAGATCACAGCCGCGCGGTGTAGTAGTGTCTGCGAGAGGGGAAGGCGGCATGCAGTTTTCGGCGCCGTCACAGACGCAGAGGGTAACGCCAGAGATGCTCTCGAAAGTCAATTCATCTCCATCTGACATCACGGCCAACGAATCAGCCGCTTTCAAGTACTCTTCCGCACTGGCTTTGTCGAGGCATGCATCTCCCTGGGGGATCAAGGAAGCACCTTCTAGGGATGCACATCCACGTTGCTCCTTCGTCAGCATCACGTTAGGCCCTACATTTGAAATCAGATTAGATAAGACGATTTATAATTATAATAACGACAAATTATAGTTATAGTTAAAATCAAGTAAACTTTTATTTCGCATGTAAGAATAAAAACAGTAAAAATAGTTTACAGATGGCAACTTCTCTAAAAGGCAAAATATTGCCTATCGACGTGCTAACCTGTATGCCATTGATATACTGAGTTGTTCAATTATACGCAATTAAAATGAGACATGGTTCCTGAGGCATCATGTACCTAACATGAGGGTGCGACACCGATTTATTTTGTTGCTATGTGAGGGTATAGACAGTGGCGAATCCAGGGGGGGGGGGTAGGGTGGGCCCCTCCCCTGTGAAAAACAGGTAAAAACGCTTATTCACCGGCTGGCTGTTTCGCCGCTGATTATTTTCTCACGAATTGGGCCCCCTCTTTGGCCCCCTCCCCCGCTGCCGGCTGGGTCCGCCCCCTGGGCACTGACACTTCTTTAAATTACCACCGTCTTGGTGATGCCTTTACAAGTATGATCAACGCTGTCGATAACGAAATGACGCATCATATATTAAATAGCCTACGCTAATCAGGAACTTGTTATCATTGACAAGTTACAATACATGTTATAAGCTATTGAAACCCTTGTATTCGATTGGTTGAGAGTAAATTTGTTATATAACTTAAGCATTTGTTAATGATATGATGTTTTATGGCAGTATACAGAAGCAGGGCCAAAGAATGTAAACCAAAATGATGTTCGTGACATTTGTTTAATAATACCACTTTTCATTTTGTAAGCATTTGTTATACGATGTCATTCCAACATGTTGCTTGAATGACTGCGCCAGTCGTAGACGCAACCCTGCGTCAGCAATGACGCCTCGTGCGCAGCGCAAGTCGATGGTGACGCTCACCTGAGTCACGGCTATAGGAGGCGTTGACTTCCACTGAGATACAGCTTGATACACCAGGGGGACACGTCACACTGGTCGGGTTATCTGAACAGGAGGGAATTCCCTTGTCGGCAGCGATGGCAACATCACTCTCTGAGGTAATATACATGCACGTGACACACGATATAGCACTGCCTGGTTCTGTTAAACGACAAAATGAAGTTAAGTAGCAGGTAATTAGCATAAACTCTCTTTATATTGATCGCATTACAGCGTGACTATGAGTAGCGATCGCAACGCCAAAGCTCACTTAGTGCACTGACATGTGTAAACTTCCATGTACCCGTGTGTATGGTACACACGCTTATGAGGAAAACAAAATTATATGTGCATGAAATACCGAGAGAATCTCGTCCAACAGTAGGATGTTTCCATCCCCCTAATCAAGCGTTGCCAATTTCAAAATTGTTTTCCTTTCTTATTAATTTCTGGGAATTGTGAGAAAAAAAAATTATAGAAGTTGCAAGGATGTTTTGGGCTGTTCCTCATATTGCACGCCATTTGTATTATTATAATCATTATTATTTTAATGTTTATTATCATTATTCTTATTATTATTTGTAATATTAGTGGTAGTAGTAGTACTACTACCAGTAGTAGAAGTAGAAATATAAGTAGCAGCAGTAGTAGTATGTATTCATTTATTCATCGATGTATTAATTTCTTCTCCTCTTTTTTATTCTTCATCGGTCTTCTTCTTTTTCTTCTACTTCCTTCTTCTTTCTTCTTCTTTCTTATTTGCCTTCTTCTTCTCATTTTAAAAATGGAGTACGAACATGCAAAATTTTACAAATTAACAGCAACAACATTCAACGAGCGCCGAAATTCTCTCAGATAGAGTTTGGTCTAGGGCGGAACTTATTGGAGCTCCATGACTATTGACCCTAGGGCGCGAATGTGCGCGCATGTCGCAACCTTCACTCTCATGGTGCAGTAGCCTATCCGATATGCGTCGGGCTTTACAAGTATTCTAATCGCGTTTATATGGAGAGTAACATCGGCGCGGTCAGCCCGAGCGCCTATCATCACTGGTCCATGCGAAAAGTTTTATTTTCTTTTATGTACAATGTTTCCTTCGTAGAAAATCTACGAACCCCCTGCAAAGCTCTTTCATGAATATGTATGTAGCATGGACCAAAATAGGCCAATGAGCGATGGGGAACGCGGAGATGATATTTGATTGGTTGAATCAAAGTGATCGTTCACCAAATAAGGCTAGTCTTATGAATATGAATAATGATGAGTTGACCAGTGATGATAGGCGCTCGGGCTGACGCACGCGCCGATGTCAGTCTCCCAAACGCGATTAGTACACTTGCCATTTAGGCAGACGCCTATCGGATAGGCTAATGGTGCAGCGACTATTTACCTGGGGAAGGCTCAGACATCGGAACAACCGGTGAGGGCGGGGTCGGAGCGACTGGTAAGGGCGGGGTACACAGGTCCTCGCTGTCACACACACAAAAGCTTAGGCTGGAATTCAGGTACATCGCACGAAGATGGGGCGGAAGTATTGTTTCTGGGTCTGGCAAATCTGCTCGGATAATTTCGACTGACGCATCGTCTAGGCATACGTCTCCAGCCGGGATCAACTGGCTATACTGCGCGGGGTCGCATCCTCGTTCAAAGTCTGTCATGACGATGAGTCCTTCTGCAAGCCGATACATTAGACCACGTTATATTGAGGACGATGATGATTAAAACTATAATCAACATAATGATAATAATGATAATGATCGTGATCATAATAAACATCGTTAGGTTTATATCGTCTGCCCCAAAACCCAAAATATGTGTGTGTCTTAAATCTTGATTTGAGGGATCTTTGAGATGCTCTTTCAAGGTCAAACTTACAAGCAGTCGCGTATTACATGTAACCCTAAGTAGAAATTCCTACTCCTAGTCAAACAACCTTTTACAGCCCCACTGTATTACCTGTAGCTACTTGCGCCCTCTATATAGAAAAAATGCATAATCGGTGACCATTGGTCCCCTATTATCCTCTTTTTCGTATGTTATTGAGAGCTGAGTTGATGAGATAGCCACCTGTTAGTGACCACCCTGTGTGGTCTAATCCCTCCTGACCAAACTAGTGCAGACGGTCTTTAACCTCTGCATTTGATGCCATTGGTGAACTTTGTATTTTGAAGTGGTTTAGTGGTGAAGTCAGTGTAGGTGTCATTGAAATATTTATTAAGTGTTCTTAACTAAATTCATGCACCTAGTGACATCTTAATCGCAATCTACCTCTCGATGCTTCGTACATGATTTCACAGCAAAGCTCGTCAGTTTTCTAAAGACCTTATCGTTATTATTATCTTTGCTTGTTTGGTTTCTGAAATATATATTATAGTTTGTTCTTACCTGTCTCATGCATGAAGTTAAACTTGAACATCATTGTCCCGCAGCTGGCATCTCCTTTGCAATCTGAATGTGTAGGCTTCTTACATGAGTTTGTAGCGATACTTGATATGTTCAAAGCCTCATCGTTGGTTGAATATATCGCTGTACAATGGTTGCAGGTTAGGGCCTCCCCTGCATTCAGAAAAGGAACAAATTAAGATTCTTCTCCTTGATGTTACTCTATCTCTTTTACCCGGTGACAATTAAATACAGGGAGCTTTAGTTTTCCTTAGGTATTAATGGGTTAACAAACATTTATTTTAAATAAATTTAAAAAATAGATATATTTTATCGTTGACCGAAATCTGCCTGAACCTCATGTCTAAAAGTACATCGGGCCAGATCCATGCAATGCCTTCCAAATTGATGACATAATTTTGGATTAATTTCTTTGTTTTACAAGAAGCCAGTGCAGTACAATCAGTGTAGGAATTATTAAGTTGTAGCACTTTCTGCCACTTGAAAGGACACGTGCTGGCTTCAGCATTCTGAGCATAATGTTATATTATAGCTTATAGCGCTCCTGCCACTCATCCTTTCCAAGCTCTATAGTTCTCCTTATAACTATGAGCTAAGAAAGATAACCAACAGTCTTTTTCAAGACTACACAAACAGTCTTTTCAGGACTACACACACCCGCAAGAAAGATTACCGAGAGTCCTTTTTCAAGACTCCTCAATCCTCTCTCTCTCTCATACATGGTGCACCCGCAAGCCTACTGTATATCTACATCACCATGCAAGCCGACACTTACAAGCAGCATCTAATGTGATAACTGTTATTAAGTGCAGTATAGTATATATAAATATATATATATATATATATATAAATATGTATATATATATATATATACATGAAGAAGCTTGTCTATATTAATTGACATATCATAATCATTATTGTTAGTATTGTATATCATGTTGTTTCATTTTATATTGTGTTGTAGATTATATCATATGAAATTATGTATTGTATGACAATATATATATATATATATATACAATATTATTGTTATTTCACTGCGGTGAGGGCATTAGTAGGAATTACCCACATAAGGTACCTTTAGAACAGTCTAACACGCTCGAGTGTGGGTAATTTTACTAATTTCCGAACAAAATGCTGTGTATTATTTGTTTTATAAAATTATGACGTGGATCCTTGTTATTTGATAAATCACCCTCATCTCAAAGTCCGTACATTACTAATTATAGGTCTACATCTATGACTGATCCAGATCTAACTTAGATAACTAATTCGTTTTAAATTCCGCGGCAGCCATTTTTGCGTGTAAAAGTAAAACAATAAATCTCAATGGTTGCGATCGCCAAACATGATCGCCAATGACCGGTCATGACCGTAGGATAATGCCCGGTACTGAGTTATCCAAATTTCGCGTTAGGCTAAATAAATGCATGGTCACGTGTACGCTTACAACCAATCATTTGATTAGGACCTACGTCATCGTTTTATAATCGGTTTTAACGACTGTACTTTTGAAGGTCATTGTGACCGGGGGGAAAATTCAACTGCGAGCGGGGGAAAAAATTCAACTGCGAGCTGGGGAAATCATACTGCGCAGCAGGGACGGCGATCCCGGTAAGACGATGGGGACGTCCCCCTCTCCTCAATTTTGTTAGGAGCCCCCCCCCCCCCGGAAAATTTGAAAAAGTGCATACACAAAAATGTATAGCAAATACTGACTATAGACTGCAACGCACTTTTAAGCTCTGGAAGGCACAAGCGTGCAGCGTTAAGACTAATAATAATGCACAAATCTTCTCGCTCGGTCGCTATTCTCCGTGGCATAATATCCTTTAAAATGTATTAGTAAATATTGAAGGAAATCTGTATTCCGTAGGTATCATATAACCACAGTTTTCACTGATTTGTAACATGGCACTTAGCAAAGATGTCTCCATTAAATTTGATTACTTTACGAGCATGGCTTATTTCCACTAATGACCATTAAAACAAATGCATACAATACAATGTTAACCAAGAAATGTTTTCAGCAACTAGGCAGAATAGGATATTTTGGATAACATGATGAACTGTTCAAGCCACGAGTATTACAATTTTATTTCCACAGTCGTGTTCGCAACGCTCATTGATTGCCCACTGTAATTTATTCTTTATTTGCTTACTTTTTTTCTGTTGACGACAGTAAGTTGATAAGAAATTACGCATATTTGAGAACAAATTTTGTTTAATAAAAGGCTTCTCATAAGTTACATCATTTTTTTTATAAATGTTACATGTATTTAATTGGTGTATTATGCATTCCCTTGTTAAATCTTATTAGACAATCTTGATATATGGAAACCAAGTTTTTTCACTCAAAATTCAAAGATTTTTAGACTGGTATGATAAGGACTCTAAATATAACTTTGAACTAGGATCATAGGGTGAACATTCATTAAAAGCACACAAACAAAACAGAGCAAATAAACAATGATTCGTTATTACACATTTTTCCAACATAGTGAAAAATGATCGCTTTTCGACAATCTTCGCCAACATCCCTAGAAATTACCCCTTTGGCGTGCAATTTCTAACAACCATGCGTACACAGAGAAACCTGCATTGATACCACCTGGACAAAAAAGAGGGTTGAATGTTCGGAGATACCCGCAGCTATCAAGTCTCCCTTAAGTCAAGCAGTCCTTATTACCAGGATAACGATATATTGATTTCCTCTTCAATAATATATAGTACACTTACATCTATCAAATGCCTCGTTTGGAGTGTAAATACATGCTGAATTCTAAACAAATAGACAACAAATGGCATCCAATTACAAAACAATTCTGAAACCAGTGGATTATGGAATAATTTTGAATTGATTAACCTCCAAAAGAATTAATTAAAATTATGATTTCAAATTTTGTGGATTTTCTATACATGATCTGTATCAGAGGCAGTGTAAATTGCTGAAACTACCTCACTCATAATTATACTGCCATTTGCTGTTCACATTAGGGACTTTTAGATTTGCACGAAGACAATGTGGATTGCTACGGTCGACGTCATTTTAATGCACTGCCTTGAATGGACGTCACACGTATCAGTCCACGCAAATCTAAAAGTCTCTATTGTCCCCATGTGTCGACGGCCATGTCGGTTCAAATGAACATATTGGAAGCATATGCGATCCTACAATATTCAGTGATCGTTGTCGCGGTTGAAATCCAGTCTAAAGTTATGAAATTGTAGATAATACACTCTTTATGTTGTATAGCTCCCTCTCAAGGTCAAGATATTAATTAAGCTATACAATAATGTTTCTTGATTAAAATCGACCGATTAGCTATTCCCTTTTGGAAATTATATATCACAACTACATATTCTGAGATTTTCATGGTCGCAGCTATCATTGTACGGCCGTAGGCGCTATTTGAAATTTTTATATTCAATTTTTCTCAAAAGCAGTAGTGTTTTAGGGGCTAAATTTCTAGTGCTTATTATACATCCACAGGGGCATCCAAATATATCGAAATTGTAAAGAATCACTATCCACCCAATTTTCGAAAACTCCCAAAACTTGAAATTACCTTTAAGCGATTAGTTCCTACTGGTTTTAGAATAAGGCACTTTTTATTTAAAGGTATAGACCAGTTTTTGAAACGCCCTCCTCTCAAAAAATGAAATGGAAGCTCTTATTACCAATCATGTGAAAGAATATGTTTTGACTAATACGTGATGATTCAAATTTTGCCGGGAAACCACCTAATAATTGATATATTTGGTAAATTATTATTACCGTATTTACACACTGATCCGCCTCGAGGGTTAAAGCCGGGTTGAAGCCGCGAGGCGTTTTAAACCCGGCAATTTTATGTCATGTAAACGGGATCCTCGCTGCTTCAACCCGGCTTCAACCCGGCTTCAACCCTCGAGGCGGATCACTTTGTAAACACGGTATATATCTACCCGGACTGGATAGATATCGCGTAGTCCCATAACCATCTTTCTGTGTACAGTGCTTGTAACTTTACCAAGATTGGGCCAAATTTATTATTATTTTGATGATTCCAGAACCTTGCCTTATACACCAATACTTATGTGCTAGATGATCAACCTTTTCTGATCGATTCCACAACGTTTCTTTCACAATGTAATCGCATGACCATAACTGGTCTATACCTTTAATTTAAATGTATAGTTGAACGTTTCAGGAATGTCTTGACATGCATACTGTTCAGAAATGCCGAAGGGTTCATGCCATTCTATAAATTGAATTCAGCAGTAAGGCAGCTATAAAACATTGCGCATGATCAAGATGATGAACGCGCTACCGTTTGGTAGGTCAACGTTAAAGATAAAGCTGAGTTCTGGGGGGCGTTTCACAAAACGTCATCAGTGACAGATAACAGTTTTAGTTATAAGCTACTGAAATCCGTGCTTCTGAATGGTTATCAGCAGATTTGGCACTGATTTTTGTAATTTGTCATTGAAAAAAGGCTTTGTGAAACGGGCCCCAAGTCATGCGATTGCATTGTGAAAGAAAAGGTGTGGAATGGATCAGAAAAAAGTTGATCACGTAGCATGTAAGTATTGATGTGTACTGCAAGGTACTGAAGTCATCAAAATCATAATAAATTAGGCCCAGTCTTGGTAAAGTAACAAGCACTGTACACAGAAAGATGTATATGGGACTACACAAATGGTGTCGGGTCTACTTACCTTGATTTCTTTTATCTTTGTATGCTCATTACTCAGCCAGTATACATTTTCTACCAAAATTGTTTGGCAAATGATATTTATTTGTAATATTGAACATTCAGTGTACGTTTCGTTTGTTTCTGTGATAATTTTTTTATAATTTTTTTAATCAAGTTTATCTTTAATCAAGTGTTACAAAATATTAATTTATTCCCAATGTGACTTGAAGTTAATTTTCCCAGGTCGCTTAAACAGTTTACAATTTCGAATACAATCAATGCATGAAGGCAGGCAATTTTGTACATTAAATTATTAAAGGAAAACGTCAAAATAAAGCTAATTTGTAGGCAGTCAAACAAGCAAAAGATATTTTATGGGAGTCATTTGCTGTTCTAATATATTATGTAATACATACCGAATATAAACATGCAGCAAAGTAGCCCAACGACGATAAGTAATTTCATCTTGCTTTCTGTCATGGGGGAAGGAAATAAGAGAAATTATGCTTATCATTATGTTTGAAAATGAAGGTAATTGTTCTTTATTTAAAGCGGGCAGTAAATAGGAATTAACAGTTGTATTTTCTAAAAAACGCTCTGAACACATTTTGATAAATAAATCCATACAGTATGAATATATAATTACAATTTATTTGTCCTCCATAGGTACGTTGAACTTTGCATATTTTAAAAACTATTTAAGGTCTATCAAAAACCGAATAAATTAATATGAAAACAAATATATATAAATAGAAGAACTCTAAAAGATAACACCCCAAATGCAGATGACATATAAACTGGACTGAAGGTGCCGTTATATCAGAGTTTTAAACTTAAGTTCTCTCTTCTTTTAACACTGTAAAATTTCCCGCTATTAAATGAAAGGTACCATTTACTTCAATTGTTTTCGGTTCTGTTAATCTGTTGAATATGTATGGGGGAAATGATATGGAACCCATGGTGTAAACGAGAAAAATAAATACAATCAAAGTAACTTGCATGGGTGCTTACTTTTCGACCTAGACTTAATAAGAGGAATTTATAACGACTTAGGTTAACAAAAAACAACGTATTAATGAATGATTCGATTTTCTAAAATAAGATACCTAATATTGGGTATTTTCAAAGTGAAGGAAGTTATTCGAAAAAGAAGGGGTTAAAATGCAACCCAACATGTCACTTACATTTTGTCTGTAAACACCGATTAAAAAGTAACCAGTCCACTAGCTCATCAACTGTTCCGATGCTTCTGATTATTTTTACACAACTAAACGGTTTACATGAATGATCACCCGCTTAAATACATTTAAAAAAACATCTTTACTGTTAATATGGGGCCAGGGGGCTACATGTGGGCGGATCCAGATTTGTGTTGATATGAGGGTGAATGAACTTTCATTTGCAAAAAGCAGGCATGACGTGCGAAAAATCCGTTTACGGCCTCACTTGGGTAGGAGTACATGGTAGGTATATTATATGTACTAGTATAGTATGAACTTATTTGATACTCGAATTGGAATAATGAATCCATTGGTCAACAAAAATATCCCTTGAGATACACTAGCTGGCAAACTAGTTTACTTATCAGTTATACCCGATTTTCAACAATGCTTAACCAAAAGCGGCAAAGACAATCATTCTCTAAGGCATTTGTAAGGTTCTCTCATTTTAGTTGGTAAACTTCGAACGCTCTCCCAAAATATTGCATATAATTTAATTTCCATATCAAAACCTCCAGTTTATATTTCTTTATTTATATTCAATTCTATAATAGATAAGTCTTAAAACTCTGCGTAACTTAATAAGTTCGATGCTTTATTTGTAAAGATATTATCCTTTGTATACTGAACTACTGTTCTTTGATCGATGTTTGTTCTTAAGCTATATGATGTAATTGATTGTTTATTGATTTTTTTTGTTAGGTTTTCCATTACTGCTTTTATTATTGAAGATCGCTTTAAAAAATTTGCTAAAAACGCTTGATATGATTATACATTGTATATTATTATTGTACATGAATTCCTGTTTTTATTATTGTTGTTATTATTATTGTTTCTATTATCGACCGTATTTTGAGTACTAACGTTCCAGTGAAACAAACAATGCTTATTTTGGGTAAGCAATAAACAAATAAAGAAAAGGTACTCTCCCTGTATTTTTTTTCTTCAATAATTAAAACTCGTCTTTTTTTTGTATTATTACAAAATCATATTGCTCCGTTTAGTCTCATTTCACAACGCCCCCTATCGTCAGAGCATGATCAAAGTCAGCAGCCTAACATGTTAGCCTATGGATGTTTTTAAAAAAAAATCGTTAAAAATTATTTTTTTGTTTAAACGAAAAGCACATCCACCCCGACGTACGTTATCACTAGTTCTTTCATTGGAGCCCTCATGTCTCATTGACTTTTGAAAGTTCACCCACCGTAATTTTTCAAAATAGGTTGCAAGCTCGTCATTGCCTATAATACACACGTGAAACAAGTCTAACTTTGGACTCAGTTTTCCAAGCGATTTGAAGATTATAGGTCGAGCACACGAAACATAAAAAGGATGAATTATCATAGATCACTTCTGCCTATTTCATTTTGTCCATTTCATCCAACCCCCCACCGTAATTTTTCAATTTAGTAAAAGCAAACATTTTGCCGAGGTAAGCAAAAACATGAATATTCATGAACGGTCAGACAATACATCCTTTTAGTACGTAACGTATAGTGAATGGGAATGAGCGATGATCCATGTAGGAGGTAGAGGTCAGTAGTTTGTGCTTGCAATGTTCACGCGAGCGAAAATGAGACAATCGGAGCAATATGACTGTTAATTATGTTGCCATGAAATTTCATTGAACTGTGTTTAACTATCATAATTATTTCCCATTGTGTATATTAATGCAAGTACTGTTTAATGATCTCCTTTTATATTGAGTTTTGTTTCATCCACAGAGCCCCTTGTAGTAAACAGCCTTTTGTTGATTGCTGAAATAAAAAGTACAGTCGATGATAAAATTGACAAGAGAGGTTAATGGGAAGATACATTCATTTAAATGTATAAGTTACAATTATTTATAAGTTCGGTGTCAGGATTTTACTATGAAACCGGAAAAAAAGGTTTTACAAAAGTACAGTGCACCATAATGGGCTGCATTGTTTGTGTTTGTTTGTTTTTATTTCCGAAATCCATATATACTATATACATACAAGTTTTTAAAACATACATATAAAACACATTTCAAATGATAAGAAAGTAAGTAAATGTGTAAATTATAGACAAACGGTTGAATAGCCCATTTCAGGACCATTTTCAAAAATGGTTCTGTTCTTACATGCACTTCAATTTACTAGCGGTTTGTTAAAAGCGCACAAGGATGAGTCTTTCTTAAAGTAAAGAAAATACACTAGATTGAAACAACAGAGGAACAACGTTTATTGGAGGATAACTTCATTTATTTTACATGAGAAAGACATTACAAGTTTGGCGTCACGAGTCTACGATGACACCAGGAAAAGTATAATTAAACTAAAAATTACAGTGTTATATAATGAGCAGCGTACTTGTCTATTATGATACCAGCACTATATTGTAAGCCCCTCTCTTCATAATGTTCTTCAAAGAATAAAAAGACAGTAGCTGGGAAAATAGTCAACTAAAGTTAGACATCGGAGGAAAAGCTCCCTTAAAGGTACTATGTGTAATTTGCAGGCCCAAAAAATGAAAATGTTGAATTCCAACGGCATTTGAAGGATAATACTAATTTAAAACCTCCCCCCAAAAAAGTGGGGCTTGAAAATGTCTTCAAGTGGGAAAATAACGACTATTAGTTGTCAAATGGACTTAGGAGCTATAGAGCCATGAAGTAATATACTTGATTTGCAGACCATTGTACAGAATGGTCGTACGTTTTATGCTGTCTAAAGATTCAATCAGTTTAATTTTAGCCATTACAAGAAGTGGGTTATTGATGTAGACAAATGCTTATGTACCCTTTACAGTTCATTTTATGTATATTATTACCAAAGAAGAAAAAAGGCCAGTAAGTCACTCAATAGTGTTTGACAGTGAAGTCTACCAAGTATTACGAGATTCCTTGCATACTTTGAATATAGGATTTCCCGGCCAATTTCGCGTGCTTGTCATTCGAATTAATTTACTTTGCATTTTAGTTAGCGCAGATCGGCTTTGCCATGTCAATTATCATTAAATTTTCCAGTTTTTGTATTTAATTTAGGATTTTGGTCGAAGGGTTTCATAGATCTGTCATTCAATTTAGAAACTACTCAACTAGCATTCAAATTAATATTCACTTGTCGAAGCGTAATTTTTATCATTCAAATTAACACCTGTCATTCGTATTCGTAATATTTTTATTCAAGTTAGGAATGTTAGGGGGAAGTCTTGCAACAAACTTTTACAGTTTTTAAATAATGCAGTTAAAATGCTTGATTTGCCATTGGGGTCTAAGCTGTTATTCCATTTATTTATTTTCAGGACAATGCAGATGGGTATAGTCAGGCATAAAGTAAAGAAGGGGCGAAATCAAGGGGATGGCATTTCTGCACGGACATGTTCATATACCCGGGAAAGGTTGGGGTACCCTCAATCGCCCCTTTTGACTACAGACTCGGAATTTTACAAAAGTAATTCACATCGTCTCTTATACCCAGCACACCCCTCTGTTTTTTTTAAGAGTTTCATAGTTTACTTGCCCGCCAACAGATCGATGGCTATAAAAGACATGGCTAAATAATGAATCATGTTTAAATTGTTGACTCTAGTCCCTACCTCAGTCACAATATTGTACCCTTCTTCCATAATGAAATTATGATGAAATTATGATAAATTTATGATAAAACATAAGACAAACAACTTCCTTACATGAACATTTACAAATATACTGAGACCGTTAGGTCCGTAGATGCAAGTCGTTTTTTTCTTATTAACAATCAAACTTGAATGCTGATGAATATCAGATAAATCTAATAAGTATAAGTGTATAAATGCAAGAAATTATATATGGTGAAATACACATGAAAAAACAATCTTGAAAGAAAAAGAATGAGCTATAGAAAGCGTGTAATAAACGAGAAATGTATATTTACCATCAATTTAAGTGCACCAAGCGCTAATTTGAATGCTACAAATGAATTAGAATGCTATAAGTACACTATCGCGTTGTCCGAAAATCGTGTTGCGCCAAATCGAATGACCAAATAGCGAAAGAAGCACATTGTTCATTTATTTAAATGAAACATACGTACATTCTAACGAAAATTCCATAGATTTGAAAACTAGAAAAGGGAATATAAACCCGAGATATACCTGACCGCACTAAAACCGTCGAATTTGAACGCAAGAAAAATTAATTTGAATGACAAACTCGCGAATTTGGCCGGGAAATCCTATATTAGGACACTGCTAACGTTTAAAATTCACAGATAGGACATACATGACATATTCATAATTCCTGCAAAGTTCCACATATTTTGAGGTTTGCTGCAAAGGGACATAGTATCTTTAAGTTTACGACGTTATGTGATTGCTGGTTTGTGCCACCCGGTCTACGTTGACCCTCTCAAAGAAGCTATCAAATTAATTACTACTTACATGGCCATATAATAGACAGCATAGCTATTGCATTTCAATTTAGAAACCGGCTGACATAAGGGCTCCCGTTAAGTATGCGGCGTTACGCAATGCATAAGAAAAGTGCATTAATGCTGGTATATGGTGAGCTTGATTGGTGTTTGGCGAGCATTGCAACATTATGTACACAAATAATCAAGGAAAGTAACGCAATAACTTTGATAGGTCACTGTACTTCAAATACTGGTCAGGTGGTTGAATCCATGAATATCTTGGCATGTATCTTATCACGTGACCAGCTTTCCTGGTCAAAACATGTTGATTCCGTCATTAAATGTAAATGTTCAAGACTGTTTGGGTTCAGCAGAAGGATTGTAAATTTTAGAAACCAAGGAGTACTCAAACGGCTTGTTGAGCTTTATGTAGACCAATTATTGAATAAGGTATCCCAGTTTGGTTTCCACATCAACAGAATAAAAAACGCTCGTGAATCCGTTCAGCGGTGTTTCAATCGTTTCTGTTTTTCATACAATAAAGCAAACAATCTAACTACTGATGGAGCCATCCTGCTAAAAAGATTAATAAATAAATAAATATAAATAGATAAAAGCATCTGGGTTTTTTTCAATGGCGTTTTATTGAAGGTTGTTTAACTTGTATAAATGATCAAGAGAAATACATTTGCGGATTTTTTTTCTTCTTGTGGTTGTACAATTTGATATTGCAGTGCTCTGCGGTAGACCAGTTTTAACGACCATGCGCACCTTAGTTGCGCAGGGCCAGCTGGTCGAATGTAATATTCGTACACAATGCCTGGTCCAGAAGTTCTTGGTATTCCCCAAAGCGAATACATGATCAGCTGCCCATGCGCAGCTGTGGTGCGCTCGAACATTACTGCCGAACGTCCTTACTAACTGAAGAGGCAACTCCGAATGAAATGCATAATTAATATATACACAGGTAGACAGGCACGCCTTTTTCCATTTCTTATAATGATACATGATTTAGGATGAACCAGTTAATTGATTGATTGATTGATTTTATTCCATTTCATATAGGCCTATCAATTGTTTGCACAGTACAAAACATAGTTGACAACGTAAGTTCAAAATTATGAAATGAAACAGGAACCTATTGGAAAGCATAGCTTGTTTTTGTAGGTTCCAAACATAAAATAAAATGTGAACATTGTTTTCATAAATCATATTAAAGTGTCTTAATAATCACAGTAAAATAGATATAATATAATAATATATATTTTCATAAACCCTTTTAAAGTATCTAAATAATCGAAAAATACAAAAAGAACAGAATTACCCAGTCACACCGGCGTAACTGACTGTTAAATAACTGTTGAATTGAATATAATTTAATTGGATAGAATTCGACATAAACACCGAACAATATATAAAAAAAAATATTATTTAGTTCATTCTCCATCATGGGATACTGATTTTTTTTCCTTAAGGAACTCTCTTAATAGGATAAACATAGCATATGGGAGAGATGGTGTGACACTCGCATACACGCGGTCTTCATTCATATTAGTCAAATGACTGAGCCCCGAACGATTCCCAACACGGACAATTTATGTTGGTGGGCTATTTGGAGCTCTATGAAATGACGGATCCGTCTTAACTATCACTTTAAACTAGCAATTGAGACAACAAAGAGACGCCCTCTATCGCATATCCCTAAACCCACAGAATAAGGCATAAATAAGCGAGGCAATGAAAAGACCGAGAGTAGATTCGATGTTCACTGCACTATTCGTTGGCGTTGTGTGTCCATCATCCCCTCCAGTGTTAGCCCAGGCCTTTGCACCACTCTCTTGAGAAGGAGGGGTGCACTTGTCTGCGCTGTCACAGACGCAGAAGGTTGCGTTTAAGAGGCGATCGAACATCATTTCTTCTGTATCTGGGTACAACTCAGCCGGATCGTTGTCGGAAAAGTAGGCGCCAACCACGGATCGGTCTACGCAGTGGTCTCCTGGAGAAGTGGAGGCGACAACGTCTTTGGGTGCACAAGCACGTCGCTTGTCCGTCAGCGTAACGGTTTGCCCTGTTCGGTTAATACGGAAAAGGATGATGACAAAACAAAAGAATTAACATCATTGACGGAAGGGGAAAAGGGAGATTTCATGACAGTTTTATGGTAAAAACGGAAGCGAAAAAAAACTGCCAAAAGAGGAGCTTGTTTGTATTAATACCCGAATAAATCAAAACCCTTTTAACATGTCCTTATAAAGAGGTTTGTTTGCTTAATTCAAGGAAAATAAATGTTGAGAATTAATGTTTATTGAGGAAACTTAAATCCTAAAACCAAAGGAATAAAAAGGATAACGGACGGACTCAAATTCCAAATGCCAAATAAGCATGCAAGTTGGAAGAGTCTGTACGTGATCACACAAGGTAGCAATCTTTACTAAATGCATGTTGCACAATTCAAATGCATTTCAACTTGCGCTAATTATTCTTGTGACTATAATTAAATCTTAAAACTTTAATGAAACGTGATTTGTGAGTTTTTCTTCTTACAATCAGCCATCAAGTGCCTCGTCGGAGACCTCACCATTCGCTGGCGGAGTCTTACGTCGATAAATAACGCCTCGTGTGCAGTGGGATAGAGCTTTGGCACTCACCTGACCCAAGCATATAGGCGATGTTGACCACACCCGTCATACACGTTGAGATACCTTCAGGGCATAATTTTATTCAAGTTTCTTTTATATTAGTAGCTACTCGTGTTTTCTAAATTTACTGTGGCGAATAGTATTTAAACAGAAAGCCCTACAATTAGTAACTGCAATTTGAACTTGTCATTCATGTGGTGAGACTATGATTTTAAAGGCTGGTTCAGACATGGGCGTATTTTGTTTCTTCTTTATGATGACATGAATTGTAATACCTACGCTTCACATTCTGTTTTTATAGCATAGCTCTTGATATGTTCGCTCGTGTCTCCTTAGATCAAGATTAATATAAAGTTCCTAATTAAATTAAGTAAAATTCTGTTCTTTCAGCGTCCGATGGCTGCGATCACCGTCATGCGATGACCGTCTCATCTACAGATCTCGGTGAACACTTAAACTTAATCACAAATCCTTGGCGGTTCACCGCATCAAATCTGAACAAGCCTTAATAATAATCATATCAAATGTTTCTAATTGAAGCACAATGTTATTGATTTGAAAGTTTGTAGTGTTATGTGATGAACGTAAAGCCATTGTAATAACAAAATAATGTAATGAAAGTAATCAAGCATATAATGGTAATTGTTCCTATTATTTTTATCCTGATATTTATTTATTTGTTCATATTGTGAATTCTTATTCTGTTCTTTACTCTTGATTTTCCAGGGTGCAGACTGTGGGGGTGACATGCTTTCGAGTAATAGCAATTTCAATTGCTTTTGTCACCCCTGACCAGCAGATTGTATCCTTCTCTATCTCTCCTCTCCACTATCCCAAAGCTGTTTGCATGCATTATGAAATTTCTGTGTATTATCTGATTGTTATACTCAGGCGCGCCGAAAGCAGTTTGGGATTGGGGGGGGGGGGGGGGGGTGGGGGCAAACATTCCAGGGGGCTCATCTTCCAGGGGCAGTGACGTAACGAGCAAAACGTTCGGAAGAGGGGGGGGGGGGCAGAAGAAAAATCTGCATCACCACCACTCTTACACGTTACATGCAGGCCCCGCGGAACGTTTTTTAAAGTAGATTATTAACGATCAGGTAGATCGTAAATTGACGTGTGGTTCAGGGCCTGAGCCCCGGTAGGGGGTCAAGGGCTGAGCCCCCAGAAACATATCTAGATACCTTATTTGTGACACTGGCAGGCCACTAATAAGAGGGGAGTGCAGGGAGCATAGCCCCCGGAAGCTCGTTTTTTTTAGTTATTTAATAACGGTCAGATGAGCATACAGGAGACCGCCTTAGGACCCTTGGTAGGGTCCAGGGGGCAGAGCCCCCGGAAGCTCAGGGGTTTTATGTATTTAATAACGGTCAGATGAGCATACAGGGGACCGCCTTAGGGCACTTAGTAGGGTCCGGGGGCGGGGCCCCCGTAAGCTCTTGGGTATGAGGCATTTAATTACGGTCAGATGAGCATCCAGGGCCCCGCCTTAGGGCCCTTGGTGGGGTTCCAGGGGGCAGAGCCCCCGGAAGCTCGGGGGTTTTAGGTATGTAATAACGGTCAGATGAGCATACAGGGAACCGCCTTTAGGGTCCTTGTTTGGGACCGGGGGCGGAGCCCCCGTAAGCTCTGGGATTTTAGGAATTAGATTACGGTCAGATGAGCATCCAGGGCCCCGCCTCAGGGCCATTGGTGGGGTCCAGGGGGCAGAGCCCCCGGAAGCTCGAGGGTTTTAGGTATTTACTTACGGTCAGATGGGCATACAGGGGACCACCTTAGGGCCCTTGGTGGGTCACTTATTTTTTCTCTCTCTCTTTCTTTCTTTTTCTCTGTAACAGACTTTTCAAAAAGTGAGGGGGGCTCGAGCCCCCGAGCCCGGCCGTTCTGCAGACCATGACACAAATGCTTGTAAATAAGCATATTTTTCGCCCGACTGTAAATTTGGTAATTTCTAATTTTCCAACAAACGCATAAAAAGGTATGATAAAAAAACATTGAGAAAAAATACCGGAAAATCATGTTATTTCGGCAACATTTGTAAATCACTGGTATCGAATAAAAAATACCCCCCCCCCCCCCATCAGTACGCCAGCGTTCAGGGGCTCATGAGATTCTCACTCCTATAACAAATAACAGACACACTTTCCCATTCTCTCACAATATGTCCACGATATGCGCGTATCGCTATTATAAAAACCTCCAATGATAAATATAGGTAGCATGCGCAATGTTTAGGAAATTTAATTCCTGTTAACTTTCCTTTTCTTTGAATGGAAATTTATACTTAATTTTTATATTTAATTCCGGTTGTTAATATTTTTATGTTCTTTTGGGTTAAAATACGAACCATCTTTACTCCTTTACTGCTTTTTTTTTTGAGGGGGGGGGGCGTTTTGCGGGGGGGGGGAAATGCGTTTTGCCCCCCCCCCCCACTTTTTTGACTGGGGGGCAACTGCCCCCCCCCCCCACTTCCGGCGCCTATGGTTATACTCATGGTATGTTTTCCGACTACAACGTAATGCCCTCACCTTTTCCAGTTCCTGTCCCGCTCTCTGCACCTGTTGACGGTACACCAACTGTGGGTGAAGGTGGGGTACACTTGTCGGCACTGTCACAGACGCAGAAGGTTGCGTTTGTGATCCCGAGGAATAGCATACCATCTAAATCTGGGTACAGTTCTGCTGGGTCATTGTCGGAAAAGTAAGCGTCCACCACGGACTGCTCTACGCAGTAGTCTCCCGACGGAATCGAGGAGACGATCTCCTCAGGGGCACAAGCACGTTTCTCATCTCTGATGGTCACATTTTGTCCTATTTTATTTTGTAATGCAAGAGCAATGGGAAAACTGATGAAGGTGCTGTTGATGAAATAGCATTACTTCTAATTACAAAAATAAAAATAATGAACAATTTTTAATATAGGATTTCCCGGCCAAATTCGCGAGTTTGTCATTAAAATTAATTTGTCTTGCGTTCAAATTCGACGGTTTTAGTGCAGTCAGGTATATCTTGGGTTTATATTCCCTTTTCTAGTTTTCAAATCTATGGAATTTTCGTTAGAATCTACGTATGTTTCATTCAAATTAATGAACAATGTGCTTCTTTCGCTATTCGGTCATTCGATTTGGCGCAACACGATTTTCTGACAACGCGACGGTGTACTTCTGGCATTCTAATTCATTTGTAGCATTCAAATTAGCACTTTGTGCACTTAAATTGATGGTCAATATACATTTCTCGTTTATTACACACTTTCTATAGCACATTCTTTTTCTTTCAAGATTGTTTTTTCATTTGTATTTCATCATATTTCATTTTCTTGCATTTATGCACTTATACTTATTAGATTTATATGATATTCATCAGCATTTAAGTTTGATTGTTAAGAAGAAAAAAACGACTTGCATCTACGGACATGATGGTCTCAGTATATTTGTAAATGTTCATGTAAGGAAGTTGTTTGTCTTATGTTTCATCATAAATTTATCATAATTTCATCATAATTTCATTATGGAAGGAGGATACAATATTGTGACTGGGGTAGGGACTAGAGTCAACAATTTGAACATGATTCATTATTTAGCCATGTCTTTAGCCATCGATCTGCTGGCGGGCAAGTAAACTATGAAATTCTTTAAGAAAAACAGAGGGGTGTGCTGGGTATAAGAGACGATGTGAATTACTTTCACATTGAGGGTACCCCCACCTTTCCCGGGTATATGAACATATCCGTGAAGAAATGCCATATCCCTTGATTTCGCCCCTTCTTTACTTTATGTCTGACTACACCCATCTGCATTGTCCTGAAAATAAATAAATGGAATAATGGAATGGCAAATCATGCATTTTAAGTGCATTATTTAATAACTGTAAAAGTTTGTCGCAATTCTTCCCCCTAACATTCCTAACTTGAATAAAAATATTACGAATACGAATGACAGGTGTTATTTGAATGATAAAAATTACGCTTCGACAAGTGAATATTAATTTGAATGCTAGTTGAGCAGTTTCTAAATTGAATGACAGATCTGTGAAACCCTTCGAACAAAATCCTAAATCAAATACAAAAACTGGAAAATTGAATGATAATTGGCATGGCAAAGCCGATCTGCGCTAACTTAAATGCAAAGTAAATGAATTCGAATGACAAACACGCGAATTTGGCCGGGAAATCCTATAACAGTAACCCCAAGCTCTATCATGTAAAGATACTTTGTCCCTTTTGCAACCAACATCAAATTCTGTAGAACTTTGCAGGAATTATGTTTATGTCATGTATGTCCTACATGTATCTATGGAATTTTAACATTAGCAGTGTCCTAGTATTCATATTATGGACATCTTTTTTTTCTTTGGTAATAACATACATAAAATGAGCTGTAACAGGTACATGAGCATTTGTCTACATCAATAACCCACTACTTGTAATGGCCAAAATTAAACTAATTTAATCTTTGTGCAGCACAAGACGTACGACCATTCTTTAAAAGGGTCTGAAAATCAGACTATTACTTGGGCGATTGCAATAACTTAAGTCGATTAGACAAATAACGGTCGTCATTTTCAAGCCCTTTCGTTTTGAGGGAAGTTCTAAATTAGTATTGTCTTTCAAAAGCCGTTTGAATTTAACCTTTTCATTCTTTTGGCCTGCAATTTTCTTTTATATACATATATTTGATAATATATTCTGTTCGTTATGGTTCTTGTTTGTGACAGGGCCCCGGTTACAAGCAGAATTCTGCTTCCTAGGAGTCCGAACAATTATATTAAATAGTGGATGAACAAAGATTCTAAATTAATTAAATTTAAACTTAAATTGACCAACTACAGGCGGCCAAACCAATCTATGAAGAAGATAAATCAATTACAACTAACTTTTCGAAGGCTAACAAATTGAAAATTGATTAGTTCTTTGCAACAGAAATAAAAATTAGAAAAATCTTACGAACCCTTTTTACAAGTATTCTTAAAAAGTTTGGTATAAACTTTTTTTTCTCGCAGTCCATAGTAAATTGGAGGTGAGGGGAGGGGGGGGGGGGGGTAAACAACTGTTTAGATTTAATCCACTATAACTACAGTAAGTTAATTACTTGCTGAGGTGTATATATAGGATTTCCCGGCCGAATTCGCGAGTTTGTCATTCGAATTCATTTACTTTGCATTTAAGTTAGCGCAGATCAGCTTTGTCATGCCAATTATCATTCAATTTTCCCGATTTTGTATTTAATTTAGGATTTTGGTCGAAGGATTTCATAGATCTGTCATTCAATTTAGAAACTGCTCAACTAGCATTCAAATTAATCGTCACTTGTCGAGGCGTCATTTTTATCATTCAAATTAACACCTGTCATTCGTATTCGAATTATGTTTATTCAAGTTAGGAATGTTAGGGGGAAGAAACGGCAACACACGTTTACAGCTTTAAAAAAAATGCAATTAAATACATGATTTTCCATTGGGGTCTTTTCTGTTATTCAATTATTAATTTTGAGGACAAAGCATAATGTTTGTAGTCAGACATTAGGTAAAGAAGGGGCGAAATCAAGGGATATGGAATCTCTGAACGGACATGTTCATATACCCCGGAAAAGTGGGGATACAAAAACACCTACCCCAGTCACAATATTGTACCGTTCCTCCATAATGAAATTGTGATAAATTTATGATGAAACACAAGACAAACAACTTTCTTACATGAAAATTTACACAAATATTGAGACCATCAAGTCCGTAGATGTAAGTCTTTTTTTTAACAATCAAACTTAAAGGCTGATGAATATCTGATAAATCTAAAAGTATATAAAGAGTATAAATGCAAGAAAAGAAAATAGGATGTAATACACATGAAAAAACGGTCTTGAAAGAAAAGAATGAGCTATTAAAAGTGTTTAATAAACGAGAAAGGTATATTGACCATTAATTTTAGTGCACAAAGTGTTTATTTGAATGCTACAAATGAATTAGAATGCTAGAAGTACACCGTCGCGATGTCAGAAAATCGTGTTGCGCTAAATCGAATGACCAAATAGCGAAAGAAGCACTTTGTTCATTAATTGGAATGAAACATACATAGATTATAACGACAAATTCATAGATTTGAAATCTAGAAAAAGGAATATAAACCTGAGATATACCCGACAGCACTAAAACCGTCGAATTTGAACGCAAGACAAATGAATTTGAATGACAAACTCGCGAATTTGGCCGGGAAATCCTATACTAACCAGATTGAAGTCTATAGGCAACGTCTATGACCCCCGTCATACAAGCTGAGATACCGTCAGGGCATACCATCTCATCAGGGTTGTCAGAGCAAGATTCAACTTCGCTGACATCTAGATCAAGGTCGTTTGAAGTTGCCTCCTTGCACATGAGACAAGTTCTAAAATTTCCTGTTCAGCGTTAAAAACAAGTTAAAAACATATATCACCATTAAGAAGCACGATTGTTTTAAAACAGAACGATTTCGCCATTGCCCCCCCCCCCCCCTCGACATTTTTGGAAATTGCGCCGCAACCGCTTGGAATTTTAAATTGTCGTTTCATGACTTTTTCTCCTCAAGTCTTACGCACATTTAAATACCATTTTTGTCGAAATCAGATACACCTGTAACGTGTTACATAACATTTAGTATGCGCATGTCATTAAAAAGTGCTATAATTGCATGTACGAGCAGAAATGAGAATACAGGTTTAGATGTATTTCTTCCTAAGTGGGAGATATGAATTGATATCTAATTGCTTTTACATGTTTCTCAAAATAACTTGATGTATTCCAGAACAAAAGAATACATTATAAATAAAACTTTAGATATAATAACACATAAAAAACAATAAAATGCATAAGAAAAAAAATATTTGAAAATCGCATCAAATTTGCATAAATTATTATTATAAATTACATCAAAATAACTATATTGTGTTTCATATGAATAAAGAGTTTCAATTAACATTCAAAAAGTGGAGCCTGACAATCTTTGTAATGATTCTAGTTCCCTGTATATATCCAGATTTGATATTCATGAATGTGTATTCATAATTTATGCAAACTTACCTATGCATTTTCAAATATCATAACAAATAATGTAACCTCATGAATTTGAGATGGGGAAACATTTTCAAGATTCGTCACAAGTCTACAGACAAATATGTAGAGTTTTCTGTAAAATGCCTAAATTAGCATTTTGCATAATTAAGTAGGCTATTACGACAACAATTTGCATATTAGGAAAAAACTTAATATACCATCTTGTTCCTTACGTAAATATCTTCAAACGTGCAAATGTTCGTGTTCATCGGACTTTCGACGGCCGAGATCATGGGGGGGGGGGGCCTTCCAGCCCCCCCCCCCCCCCCGTTATGAGGTGCTCAAAATAGCCCAGTACAGTAAGGGGTAAGCTTTATTTTGTTCATCATATATATTGGACATTTATACCTTTAGAAATATTAATAGGTAATATTCATTTACTAACAAAAAGTAATTGATATCGCCGTCACATTTCAAACCGACCAAATATTTGCCATTTTTCAGACTATAGCATCTTGCTCGGAGTATTAATGTCTTAGGGTCGGTCTCACCAGCGTTGCTGATACATTAGTCGGGTTTGCATTGGGTTCAAAGTTCCATCGACTACTCTGTAAGATGTATTACCTGATGATGATTCAAGAGAGCTCTCAGCTTCTGGAGACGGCTCGCTCTCTGCATCCGTTGCAGGGGAATCACCGGTGGGGGGAGGTGGGGTGCAGTTGTCGGCACTGTCACAGACGCAGAAGGTTGCGTTAGTGATGCCCAGGTATATCATGCCATCTAAATCTGGGTACAGTTCAGTTGGGTCATTGTCGGAAAAGTAGGCGTCCACCAAGGACTGCTCTACGCAGTGGTCTTCCGACGGAATCGAGGAGACGATCTCTTCAGGGGCACAAGCACGTTTCTTCTCTCTGATGGACACATTTTGTCCTATTTCATTTTGTAATGTAAAAGCAATTGGAAAACTGTTTGAGGTGATGATGATGATAGCAATAATTCCAATTACAAATATAACAATAATGAACAAATAATAATAACAGTAACCACAAGCTCTATCGTGTAAAGATACTATGTCCCTTTTGCAATCAACATCAAATTCTGTAGAACTTTGCAAGAATTGTGAATACGTCACGTATATGTCCTATGTGTGGAATTTAAACATTCGCAGTGTCCTAGTATTCAAATTATGCAAGGAAACCTGTTTATCTTCTAGACTTCAATGTCAGACACTATTGAGTGACTGACTCACATTTGTTTTCTGTGGTATTACAAAAATGAGCTGTATTACAGGTACATGAGCATTTGTCTACATCAATAACCCACTACTTGTAATGGCCAAAGTTAAATTATTGAATCTTTGTGCAGCACAAAATGTACGACCATTCTGTAAAAGAGTGTGAAAATCAGACTATTAGCTAGGCGATTGCAACAACTTAAGTCGATTCGACAACTAATGGTCGCCATTGCCATGCCCTTTCGTTTTAAGGGGAGTTCTAAATTAGCATTGCCTTTCAAATGCCGTTGGAATCTAACATTTTCATTTTTTGGGCCTGCAATTTTCTTTTATATACATAATACATTCTGTTTGTTATGGTTCTTGTTTGTGACAGGGCCCCAATTACAAGCAGAATTCTGCTTCCTAGGAGTGCGAACAATTAAATTAAATAGAGGATGAACAAAGATTCCAAATTAATTAAATCTAAACTTGAATTGACCAACTATAGGCGACCAAACCAATCTATGACGAGAAAAGAAATCAATTATAACTTACTTTTCTGTTTAAGAAAGGCGAACAATTTGATAATTGATAAGTTCTTTGAAACAGAAATAACAATTAGATAAATCTTACGAACGCTAATACAAGTATTCTTAAAATATTTGGTCTAAACTTTTTTTCTTCGCAGTCCATAGTAAATTTGAGGTGGGTGGGGGGGGGGGGGGGGTAACCAACTGTTTAGATATGATCCACCATAACTGCAGTAAGTTAATTACTTTCTGAGGTGTAGATACTTACCAGACTGAAGTCTATAGGCAACGTCTATGATCCCTGTCATACAAGTTGAGATACCATCGGAGCATATCATCTCATCAGGGATGTCAGAACACGATACGATATCGTTGTCACCAGGATCTATGACGACATGATCTGAAGTTATTTCCTTGCATGCGATGCAGGTTCTCGAATTTCCTGTTAAGCGGGGGGTAAAGAAAAAAAAATGTTAGAAGAAACGGGATGTGTTGTGCTTGGTAGGAATTTAAAAGATCTACACCATATCAAAAATAGTTTAAAACCAGAACTGTTTCGCCATTTTAATTATTAGTAGACGCCTTACTTTTACAATGATATTTATTGATCATTTATACCTTTGAATATATCAAATTGTGAACTTGATTTACTAACTAAGAGCAAATGATAGCCCGAGTTAATTTCAAAACAACGAATTATTTGCCATTTGTTAAAATATATAACATCTTACTCGGAGTATTTACGTGCTGAGTTTTGGGTGTCAAAATGTTCGCGACTTCATACAAAGTAAAAGTTTTAAACTAGAACTGTTTTTTGAAATTAAATTAATAAACACTCTCTTTAGCTTTATTTCATAATTGTATTCATTGAACACTTGTACCATTTCGTCAGTGTTGCTGATGTACTAGTCCGTTTGACAGTAGTTTCTAAAACGGTACGTCTACTCCGCCAGCTATATTACCTGATGCTTCAGGAGAGCCCTCAGCTTCTCCAGAGCCTGGCCCGCTCTCTGCACTCACTGCAGTGGAATCACCGGTAGGTGGGGTGCATCTGTCGGCGCTATCGCAGACACAGATGGTTACGTTTGTGATGCTTGTGAAATATTGAATTCCTTTATGTGGCTGCAGCAGTACGCCTGGATGTTCGGCGGAAAGGTAGGCGTCGACCACGGACTGCTCTACGCAGTGGTCTCCCAATGGAATTGAGGAGACGATGTTTTCAGGGGCACAACCACGTCGCTTATGTATGTGGTTAAAAATATATCCTTAAGTTGTTGGGATGAACAGAGCAAGAACGGTACTGATTACGTTGATGATGGTAATGAAAATAGTAATGTTTTGAAAAGCAAATTAACAATAATGTTAATAATCATTAATAATTAAAATTTTGATTATGAGAATTAAAGATATATAAATAATAATACATTTGATAATAATAACATTAAGATATCTATAACCCCAAGCTCTAGATAAAATAAGATAAGATAAGATAAGACTTTATTTGACTCTATCGATCCCCTTCAGGGATATGAGAGCATAACATATTTACAATGCAATATAGACAAATATATAAAACAAAGTAAGATATGATAATAAAGTACATAGACATGTACTTTTTGGTGTAGCGGTGAATGAAGACGGGTGTTGGAAGTCATTATTCTGGTAATCCTTTCCTTTGCTTTCCCTTTATATTGTACTCTTTGCTTGCCATTCTGAAGGGGGTATGTGCACCTTAGCCCTACTGAAGCCTGTTATTAAATAAAAAAGGTGTTTTATTTTTATTTTGATGAGGAATTATGTTAAAACGGCCAAAGTTTCCTTGACGGGATGGTGCTGGGGGAATTTTTTTTTTTTTTTTTTTTTTTCATGTTTGATTGTAGTTTGTAATTGTGTTTGCTTTATTTTGTTATTGGTCAAGAATTCCATCGCCTAGAATTCACAAAAGTGGTCTGAACTACTAATTTGCTTTGGGCGGCCAAAAATAACCATAAACATTTTCCCATTTAAGTTTTCTAATAAAGGCTCAAAATTGATTTGTGTATTTTGTTAGTTACAGAAAGAAAATCTAGTATTCATAATATTTTTGATTTAAACTTCTTCCTTCTTGCCATATTAAGTTTGAGGCAGGGGAGGGAGGGGGGGGGGGGGGGGGGGTAAACCACTGTTTAGATTTATACCACCATATTTCCAGTAAGTGTATTACTCTCTGGGGTGTAGACACTTACCACGGAAAGTTTCAAGCATATAATGGCCCGTCATCGTCATACAAGTTTGGATAACCGGAGGGCATACCATCTCACGAAGGTTTCCGGAGCAGGATTTATGTAAGTGGTCACCAAAATATGGGGCGAAATATTCGAGCTCATTGCATAGGAGACAGGTTATACACTTTCCTATCGAATGTTGAAGAAAGAAAAGACAGAATATTATAATTAAGATGGGAAGAGGGTATTACAAAGGAAGGCTCTGATAAGTATTTAACTAAAGGTCTGTAAACCGTTGTTTTTTCTTCAAACTTAACAGAATGGCGATAACTATTATTCGATTCGATTTTTCAATTTAATTTAATTCATCAAGTCAATTTTAAAAAAGTACATTGAAAACATATTTTAAATGGAGAACATACTTTCACGTAGGATACATAGTATAGTATACATTGAACTTTAAACACAAAAGAAGAGAAGTAAAGACAAGGCGAGAAGTGGCGCAGTTTGCCAATGACACAACTGTATTCCGTGATATTTTCCTTTAGATATAGTAAATATATGTTCAATTCATGATAAATGTTGATCGATAAATAACTCCTAAGAAATTTGGAGATTGGACACGTTCTAATATTACATTAGTCATACTAACATCAATTTTCTGTAATTGTATTTTGCTAATATGCTAGATTTGGCGGTATTAAGAGCTAACTTATTACAATTAAACCACTGTAAAACATGACATAACTTGTCATTAATACTTTTATTTCAGGAAGTTATACACATATTCCCATTTATTATTGATGCACTTTGTCAAAACACATCCGATTTCTAGTTCTGCGTTTTTCATATTCACGCATATACATTCAAGGGTTATGTGTTTTCTATTTCATTTATATTAAAGGTACTATGTCCCATTTGCAGGCCAAAAAAATGAAAAAGTTAAATTCCAACTGCATTTGAAAGATAATACTAATTTAGAACTTCCCTAAAAAGGGTGGGGCTTGAAAATATCTTCAAGTGGGAAAATAACGATTATTAGTTGTCAAATCGACTTTAGGGCTATAGAGCCCAAAAGTAATAGTCTTGATTTTCAGACAAATGTACCGAATGGTCATACGTTTTATGCTGCGCAAAGATTCAATCAGTTTAATATTGGCCATCACAAGAAGTGGGTTATTGATGTAGACAAATGCTCATGTACCCTTTACAACTATGTTCATGTATGTTATTACCAAAAAAGAAAAAACGACAGCAGTCACTCAATAGTGTCTGACAGTGAAGTCTAGCAAGTAAACGGGTTTCCTTGCATAATTTGAATATGAGGACACTGCTAACGTTTAAATTTCACAGATAGGAGATACATGACATATTCATAATTCCTGCAAAGTTCTACAGCATTTGAGGTTGGCTGCAAAAGGGACATACTAACTTTAAACGTTGGGCGAATATATAACTCATACATTGCAATACCTATTGATATTTTGATTGTTTTATTTACTATCTCGCACAATGTTTGTATTCTAATAAATGTCTCTCACTATTGTTTAAAATCATGTTCTTGTTCAACATTGTAATGTTTATATAAACATATCTTTGTTCATGTTTTTCCTTTTTTAAATTTGATCTGGTCTTTTTCTTTTCATTTCCCTAACAAATATCAATATTTGTTTTTCAAATATGACGTGTGATCTTTTGAAAATTCAATTGATGTCAGTCTTTGGCTATCATTAAAAATGTATATGTTGTCTTCAATGAATAGACCCGTTCAACTACAATTACAATAATAGTTCATTATTATTTTCAAAGCACGACGATTTTATATTTTATTTACATGTATGTGTAGACAAAGCGAAAAGATTGGGTATAGAAGAAAGTGTGTGTGTGACAGAGGGGGAGGGGGAGGAGAGAAAGAGAGAGAGAGAGAGTGGGAGATATGTAGAATGGGGCATAGGAAAGGGAAACACGAAGACAGTATGCATTGACTATAAACAGAACATGACACTGATAAATGCACATGCATGTAATCATGTTTACCATTATATCATGACACATCTTCGGCTGTCCCCGAGAAGGCCGAAAGGGGGTATTTCACTGAGCGGCGAATGCTTGCGAACGTAGCAAATTTGGGGTTTTGCCAGGGTTCGTAAAAGATTGCAAAAGGTTGCAAGAAAGTAGAATGGGGCATAGGAAAGGGAAACACGAAGACAGTATGCATTGACTATAAACAGAACATGACACTGATAAATGCACATGCATGTAATCATGTTTACCATTATATCATGACACATCTTCGGCTGTCCCCGAGAAGGCCGAAAGGGGGTATTTCACTGAGCGGCGAATGCTTGCGAACGTAGCAAATTTGGGGTTTTGCCAGGGTTCGTAAAAGATTGCAAAAGGTTGCAAGAAAGTTCGCAAACAGTTTTCATTGTCGCAAACATTCGTTCTTGTCGCAAGGAAGTTTTTATTTATTTTTCCGCAAAAACAGTAGCAAGCGTTTGCAAAACAGTCGTAAGCGTTTGCAAAACAGTCGTAAGCCTTTGCAAAGCAGTCGTAAGCCTTTGCAAACGGTTGTAAGACAGTGTCGCTCTTTGTTTTCGCCAGTATTTTTTTTATTCGCCAATGTTAGCGACCACGTTACCATATGGTTCCTTTATGAAATCGACCCATTGAGTACCAGGAGTTTAATAGCAAAAGGTCCCAAACGTTCACAAATAGTAGCAAAGGATTGGAAAATAGTCGCTAGTTTTCGCAAAAACTGTCGCTAGCATTTGCTTAACGTCGCCAATAGTCACCTACTGTCTTTCGCAAAGACTTCGGAAGCATTTCCTCAAATGTTGCTAAATGTAGCTAAACATCACTAAAAGTCGCTGATTTTCGCCAACCTTCGTCAGAAAAATGACGAATCCAAATTCGTTACGTTCGTATTAAATCATTCGCCGCTCAGTGAGAAAGCCCCTTCAAGAGCTTTTTAATTTTATTTGCAGTAGCGGCCTTTATTGCAGACAGGTAACGAGTCATGTGGTCCAGTGGCAATATGCTTCCGCTGGAGTAACTGAAGTACTGTGACACGTACGAGATTCCTTGCATGCCACAACCCTTGACGGAGCAGAAGGGCTCTAGCCGAATAATGTGTTTTTCAAAGTGGATCATTCCGTTCGTACATGATTTTTTTTTTCATGGGTTTTTATTCTCTTCTCTCATGAAGCAAATTGAACATAATTTATATTATTGTATACATAATTCAACAAATAATCGTCACATAGGTCTAAATAAATTTTCAAGTGAACTTTTACATTTCCATGATGAGCACATGGGATTTATAGTAGTAGTGTTAGTAGTATTATTGTCATTATCGTTATCATCGAAATTATTATTGTCATAAGTATTAGTATCAACATCATCATGAACAACATCATTATCAACATCATTATTGTCATTCGAATTATAATTTGTATCAGTACGTTATAATAAAAAAAAGGTAGATTTATTAATTATTCATGAGTTCATTCATCCTTTAATTTATCTATTTATTTATTCTTTATTTATTCATGAGTACCATTACTATTACCATTGTTTTTGTATTTGTTGTTTAACATGGAAGAAAATGGAAGAAAAACATGAGGGGGTTAAAAATAAAGTATGCTCTTGGTATGGTCTTTAATAAGCTCTATATAAAAACTGAGTATTATTATTATTATTATTTGTCGGGTATTTTGTATGTATAAAGTATCCAAATTCACTTACCAGAAGTAAACATGCCGAAAAGTAGCCCAATGGCGATGAAGAGATTCATGTTGGTACCTGTTACGGGAGTAAGAACATTATTACATTTGTTTTCTTCAATCGGTATATGCACAAACACAGCTTGTCTGAGGCCATTTTGAACATCCCCATAACGCCCCCCCCCCCCTTTTTTTTTATTTTCCTTTCTCTTAACGGATTACACAAACATATTACATTAAAGCCTGGTTAAAACACAGCTATTTCTCATCAAAATTAAACGTTAACAAATGAAGGACATTTGAAGATCTAGAGTCATTCTTTTCTCTGATGTTATTCCACAATGTCCTCACTAGCCATTGGATTATATAATCATGATTTAATACGTCGGTTATAAATGATCAACCAGTTAAGAATACAAACTGAAATAATACTTACAGTTTCTCTGGAAATACGGATTTAAATTTAAACTGTCCTCTACCTCCGTGAACATCAATAATGCTTCTGGTTGGCTCGAGCTGAATCTCAAATACCACGCGTAATTGTAAACCGATTACCCGAGGGAGGGGGGGGGGGAGTGAATCAATATTTAAAGGTACTTGCCTTCTGGATCACTGAAGATAAGGAATTAAAACCAGGAATGCCGCTTTGAATTGCATAGGTAGAGCTTGAAAATCAAGCTGCAATTCTATTCAATCTGTGAATACAAATGAGACACAAAAGGATCATAAATACTTGTACAATCTTTGCACATAAAAATGAAGACCGATATATCCAAACATCAATTAAGTTAATCAAGCTAGATGCCTACATCAAATTAACTGTATCCCCTTCAAGCTCGACATATACTATCATTGAATCAACAGATAAACAAATCTAGAAGTTTCTGACAGTGCGGTTTCTATGCCCTGTTCTGAAACTGAATTCAATCAAAATACTACTTTAACTCCTTGAAATGTGTAGTGTAACCTCATTATAACAAACTCAATAAGACTAAGGAAACTTCCCCGCTCAAATACGAAGACTAATCTAAACGTCACCAAAACAACATCGTGTTAATCAAATGTAAGATTAAACCCCTAGTCCTTTGTTTACATCATAACCCACAAACTTCCATTTATAGAGCAAACATTTCCAGTTTATAAGCTTACTCTGTTTTGTTTAGTCATGTATTTACTAACTCAACTTTCTCACTTAAACTATCACTCTAAATGGCCAACAATAAGTCCCAGCTTAAATAATGTATTAAACAACCTGAATACATTGTATTAAACATATCTACATATATATAGATGAAGCGATATATAACATCGCGTTTGTATGTTATGCATTGTCATTTCTAAAAGCAATAAGACTTCCAATGCGTATCAGGACATTTACCCCCTGGGCAATCACCCCCCGGAAAATTACCCCCCGGAAAACTACCCCCCACGGACAATTACCCCCTGGAAATTTACCCCCCGGAGAATTACCCCCCAAGGACAATTACCCCCCAAGGACAATTACCCCCCGGAAAATTACCCCCCGGAGAATAACCCCCCGAGGACAATTACCCCCCAAGGACAATTACCCCCCGGAAAATTACCCCCCGGAGAATTACCCCCCGTGGACAACTACCCCCCGAGGACAACTACCCCCCGAGGACAACTACCCCCCGGAAAATTACCCCCCGGAGAATTACCCCCCGAGGACAACTACCCCCCGAGGACAATTACCCCCGAGGATTTTAATTTATTTATGACGGAATAGATTTGTTTCGTACAGGGGTTGTGTATAAACATATTTGCAATAATCATATTTAATTATATTTCATGTGAATGTATGAGAAAAAATTGTTAAGGAAGAGTTTTCTAGTACTACAGTGCAAGTAGGCGGGGAGCTCACAAGACACGTCACGGAGTTGCATATTTGTGTTTGCACCTTCAACAAATCATAATTTTCTAATTTTTAATTGGTGAAACTTCTTCAAACTCTAGGCCACACTGTAAAAAAATAATAGTCGAAATAACTCAATAAAATTGAGGAAAAGAATTGCCTTATTTTTATTAAGTAAATATCACCTACGGCATCTTAAGTAGAATTTACTTATTTTGCTGAATAAATTTTTACTCAGTTAAATCGAGTTACGTTAACGTAAATAATTTAAGTATTGTAATCATTTTAGATAATTAAAAAAAAGCTATGATAGGATTACATATTGCACGATTTGGTACCCATCTAATCTAACAAGTAACATCCACTAATCATTCAGTACTTCTATTTAAGATTAATCACTAATCACTAACACTACTTCTATTTACATACGCTTCAATTCGACACATATTGAAAGGCTCCAAATTTTATATATACTTGATCGTAGCATCTTAAAAGGAAAATTGGTTGACAATTTCCTGAAATATCAAGTTTTGATTTGTTTTGCACTGGGTAACAATTAAAAATTGTCTTGTCTTTGCTTAGCCATGTTAAATGAATTAGTAAATGTTTTAAAGTCCTTAAATTTTCATTCAACCACAAAAAAAGAATTGTTTTATTTAAAAAAGAGTTTAATTTGGTCTTAATGAATATTCATAAATTATGTAAATATTTCTATTACGCACTGCATCGGTCCTTACTTTAAAAAGATAAAAATAATCAACATAAATTGTTTGAGTAATACGTATAATTTCTGATTTTGAGTTAAAATTACTAAATAATCCAAGCTGAAATTACTTAAAGTTCTTATGTATTTGATTTTACTTAAATATTCCACGTATGTTCTACTAAATTGAAAGTTTGAGTTAGCAAGACTTAAATTTAGTGCGTAAATGGCAAAACTAATTGTTTTCAAGTAAATTCTACATGGAAAAAATACGTAAAAATTACCAATAAACAAATTCTTTTTTACAGTGCATATGAAAGCTAGAAACATCCACTACCTCCATTCCATCCTTGTGAAGTTTGACTTAATATGCCACATGTATTGAATCAAAGTCAATTGCCAGAAGACGCATGTATCAAATCAAAGTACGGAATTTACATTTCTTAGAAATTTAACAATACATTGCGCGCAGATGAGTACGCGTTACAGCCAGTCTCCCCCAAAATGGCACAACAAAGACATTAGGATGTAAGATTTCATTATTTATGCATCCTCTGTAACTTTTCTAATCAGCTGATCGTATATTTGTCTTTGTATGTATAATGGGCCCTCATCCATGATCTATTCCAAAATTAAGGTTTTCTTCATGTTTATAGATGTAATGTAATGTATACATATATATATATATATATATATATATTTCTGTTGTCATGGTGAACTAAAATATGTTTTCTTGTACTGTAATTTATTTTGAAATAAAAATTGCAGTCAAGTTAAATATATGGTATGCACGGTGCCATATTAAAAGAAAATAAGTATCCGCTCTCTGGTACATTCATCTCAATGATTTTGTAATTCCAGAGCAGCGTTTTTCAACTAGGGTGCCGCAAGAGAATGTTAGTTACATAACTACATTTTTTTTGGAAAACGTTGATTTTGTGAGGAAAAAAATATCGGAAACGGTAAGAGTATTTATTTTCCTGAGAAAAAAAAATGTAACAAAAATAATAAAATGTCTTTCTTCCTCGCTCGCTGACAATATTTTGCGAATATATATCTTTTATTTCGAAATTAAATTGTTACCACACTCTCATTATATGTATAAACATGATAAATCAAGGCAACGAGAGGCCCGAATATCCTCATATTCGTGTATCAAGGTCATGACCGAATATATCACTTCATATTCGTGTACATTCGGCGGCGAGGTGCCCGCATACAGTATCTTAAATCTTTTCTAGTGTGTTGATTACAACATTATGTTTTACCATTTTGAAAAAATCTTGTCCTTTTTTTTTCTTGCTCGTTCGATAAATCAAGAATCAAATGTGCCCATACGTGTGTACATAGCACTTGACGAGTACCAGAGTGATGCAAAATAAATAGTTTTCATTTAAGAGGGCACTGTGTCTAACAAAAAGTTGAAATAACGCTGCTCAAGAGAAATGTATTTTTATGCATTTTGAGACGCGCTGGACAATTCCCTAAAACTTACATTCTTCGTAGAAAACAGCAACTACCAGGTGTTGCATACATTATAGTTAAAGGAAAATGTGTAGTAATGAGGATGATCACGCGTAAGTATTTAAACGAATGTGGGTTCATGCACGGGATTGTATGGGCTCGTAGCCTTCACAACATCTCTCAATGTGTCAGTTTGTCTTTTGCTATTGAATCCTGATTGTCATCAAGGGGGTGGGGGTAGTTGTCCTCGGGGGTACATTAGTTATCCTCGGGGCGGGTAATTGTCCTCGGGGGTAATTTTCCAAGGGGGGTAGTTGTCCTCGGGGGGGGGTAGTTTTCCGGGGAGTAATTGTCCTTCGGGGGTTCTCGGGGGTAGTTGTCCTCGGGGGGTAGTTGTCCTCGGGGGGGGTAATTGTCCTCGGGGGGTAGTTTTCCGGGGGGTAATTGTCCTCGGGGGGTAGTTGTCCTCGGGGGGTAATTGTCCTCGGGGGGTAGTTTTCCGGGGGGTAATTGTCCTTGGGGGGTAATTGTCCTCGGGGGGTAGTTGTCCTCAGGGGGTAATTTTCCGGGGGGTAATTGTCCTTGGGGGGTAATTGTCCTCGGGGGGTAATTCTCCGGGGGGTAATTTTCCGGGGGGTAATTGTCCTTAGGGGGTTATTGTCCTCGGGGGGTAATTCTCCGGGGGGTAATTTTCCGGGGGGTAATTGTCCTTGGGGGGTAGTTTTCCGGGGGGTAATTTTCCGGGGGGTGATTGCCCAGGGGGTAATTGTCCTAGAACCCTTCCAATGAACTCATACTAGCCTTAAGGGCTCCGTAGAAATGTTTTCTAATGATATTATATTCCACGGAGCCTTAATTTGCTCCCATAGGGTCCCACGGAGAGACATGTAAACAACACCTAAATTGTGTCCCAAATCACACTTTCCCGCACCCGACCAATATTGGACAGTGGCCTTGATGAATTTTGTTGGACTGTTAGTCCTAATTACCTCCTGAATTTAAAGGTAAAGACCAGTATTGGAAACGCCCCAATTTCTAAAAATGAAATGGAAGCTCTTATTACCAATCATGTGAAAGAGTATGTTTTGACTAATACATGATGATACAAATTTTGCCGGGAAACCGCCTACTAATTGACATAATTATTTGGTAAATTAGTTTATTTATTGGTGTGTGAGAGATAAACGCACGTGTCGCGCACATGTGCGTAGTCCCATATACATCTTCCTGTGTACAGTACTTGTAACTTTACGAAGACTGGGCCAAATTTCTTATCATTTTGATGATTCCAGAACCTTGCAGTACACACTACACACCAATACTTATATGCTAGATGATCAACCTTTTCTGATCGATTCCACAACGTTTCTTTCACAATGCAATCGCATGACCATAACTGGTCTTTATCTTTAAAAATCGGAGGTAAAAAATTAACGAAATAAAGGCAAATATCTTACCAGAACGGTGGAGCTGGGGAAGAAGTCACATGTAGCGTGAGAATTGCATATCAGAACTAGAAATGCAATCGTGTCACACCGATGTGCGTGCAATGACGCCATGTTTCTACGTGTCAAACGAAGGAGCTACTCTCGGACTATCCAGAGCAATATGTAAGAAGTCTGTAGCTTCTGTGATAGTGGAGATAGTTAGGGCGAAAGAAAGGTCACCAAAACGGCCCGAAACGGAAAAAATGGTGCCTGGACGGTCACGCATGAGGGTTTACGGAGAACGAAGAATTTAGTGACCTTGAAGGAATGCTAGATACTACGCCTACGAATTTTGAAGGGAATTGGAGTAGAGGAAGGGATCTAGAAAGGGCTCGCAAGCACTGCGTACAAAACCAATAGGACTTAGTGCATGATGAACATGTTGCGACGCGTGCTTTGGCACGAACGGCCGCCCATACTAACACAACCGAATAACAGTCTTACAAAATGACGTCATGGCCGAAACGTGTTATAATAGGGCGGAAACTCGGCGGAATTCGTATAGTGACCCTTGATCAAATGCGATTTACTCACAATTTTCTGCGTGAACATATACCATACTTGGTATCATTCGAAAGGGCACTTCAGTGCGGTCAGTTTGAAACCTTTGTCATCTGCGCAAAACGTACTGCACGCATCAAACGCGCTATTACGTAAAGCATAGTAAATTCATCATTTTTGGCGATAACTTGGCGAAGAGGGCATTACAATTTACTAAACTTAGCAGACAGTTGCCACGTATATGGATACATGTGTCTGCCAAGTTTCAATTATGTAGGTATAAAGATCGCCGGTTTAGAGCAAGTTGAAGTTATTTCTCAATTTTCTTGAAAATGGCGAATTTGGAGGGCAATTTTCTCAAATTTGGTCAGTGATAGGGTATATAATTTTGTATATGGCTGGAAAGGGCATATCTTCAAGTATCTAAATCCAAAAAAGGGTACGGGTTTGCCAAGCCATTATGGAGATACGGCCACAGAGAGAAAGCAAATTCCCAGAACTTTAGAGGGCGCTATCTATGTTTTGCAGAGCCATTGGAGCGTGAAATTTGGCATGGCTATGTGCAATTATGAGATAAAGATACTGTAAGATTTAATTACAAAACGGAATTTATATGAGAGAGTTATGGCAGTTTTAGATTATTTAGGGGTCAATTTTTCAAGAATTTGAGAGATTGTTGACGGAGTCGGTTTCAGATTTGAATTTTGAGTATAAAGATGACATTTTGAAGGGCAGGTTATACGTCGCAGATTAAAGAACATCTCTTATACCCTTTTCTAACTGCACCAATTTTCATCGGATGCATCCGGACGCATCCGATGAAAGTGGCAGATAGAAAGCACCAGAGGAGAAAAAGGCGATTAAATAGCCGATGAAAAGAAGAGAAATAGGCGATTAAATTCTCCTGCTCAAGAGCAGGAGAAATTCTCATTCTATCGGTGTGACACCGATGAAACGTGCAGTTAGAAAACGTTCGGGAGAAAAAGGCGATTAAAACAGCGATTAAAATGGTCAAAGGTCGCAGTGTACGCGCGCTTTTTCGTAACCAGCTTTGTTTGTTGACATTTATTTTCAACATGCTGCATGCACGCTATAGCTAGATGGGGCGAGGGCTTAAATTGATTCGTTTTATTTTTATATTATATTACTGATAAGCTTTGTAAAAAACCGAAATTAATATATATCGTTATGATAATATATTTATTTAGAATTATATATTTATTAGACCAAATGGTGAACAAAACATTATCTAAAACTGATTACTAACAGATTTAATGAAAGTACAATGGATTTTTGTTTATCGCACTTTCTGTTTCGCTTTTACTGAATTTCCGATTTTCGCTACCGTTTGTTTGTTTCATTTGCCACGCTTATTCCGAGGTTTTTGTTTTGATTTGACATCTGTAATAAAGTATAAGTCATCAGCAGCTTCTGAACTGATCGTTGAGACTGGTATTGTACATTTTCACAGTCATTTGTCAAGTTTTGTAGCGTTCCGTTGATTGTGTTGTGCCAGTGGCTTTATTTCGTTGACGCCGCATCGCAATGTCGAAGAATGACGACAGGGCAAGCTGGAGCAGCGAGACCGAGCGAGCTCTGCTGGAAATCCGTGCAGAGAAGTCTGTTCAGGAGCAGGTCGATGCTACCTGCAGAGACTCGACCGTTTACGGCATGGTAGTTGATGGGTTGAATGAGAGGGGCATTATCAGGAACAAGAGACAGGTGATCAACAAGTTAAAATACTTAAGGAAAAAGTATATGGACTTTTTGTTGCACAACAAAACTTCAGGCCGGTCAAGGAAGACCATTCCGAACGAAGATCTTCTCTACTTAATATGGGGTGCCCGCCCATCGGCCACACCACTCCGACTAGTTTCGAGTTCAGCGTCGTTGGTGAAACGAAGGACGTCTGTTTCGCCAGCATCGTCGAGTTCCCTGTCGACATCAACAATTATGTCGGAGTCTGATGATGATGAATCGGACCTTGAACTCGAGGTTGAACCTGAGGTTGAAGCTGAAGCCAGTCAAGATTCTGATGGCCCTGATCCCCCTCCCGTTGCCAGGCCCGTGCCCAATGATGAAACTGCGGATGACAGTGACAACGTAGAAGAACTTGCTCCGGCTCCAGCTAGGGAGGACCCAAAAAAGGATGAGGCAGCAAAAGCATCATTCAAGTTGACTGGTATGTTTTTTTAAATATTATTGGGTCATCATAGTGTACCGGTAGGCTATTCTTCACACCCACCCCTAATAGCATTTCGAATTTGACCTGTTTTATACGTCTGATTTTGATGACATTTTTCATCAATAATAATTAAAAAGGGGGTCAACTTCATGTGACACAAATTTCACACTTTAAACTCACAATTTTGTCAACAACTATTTATGGGTTCAATTATCAAAGCATTTCCGTAAAGAATTAAAATAATCACACGACCCTGACCTGATACAAAATATAATAAAAATAAAGAAGTAATATGAAAGTTACCCCATGATTTGTGTAGTGTTTGTGTTTATCTCTGTCCTCTCTTTTAGTTCTCATGCACTTAAAAGTGTACAGGGATTTTTTTTTCTTTCTTTTTTTCAAACATGATAATGATGCACCACAATCATCAAAAGAGGAATTATTTGTCCTAAGAACTTAAAGAAGGCACTATGAAATATCATCGTTGATATTACTTTTTTATTATTACATGTAGTTATTATTATCATGGCCAATGTACTTAATATTTTTCTTCCTTCTTATTTGTCTATTGCAGCTATAAAGAAGAAGAGGCATTACAAATCCAAACTGGAGACATCGTGCCAGTCTATGGCGTTGCTCCTCAAGGGTACGACCTCGGAGAGCCATGCTTTGTTCCAGGCATCTGAGGACAGGCGAGCCGAGGAACAGAGGAAATGGGAGAGGGTTCAGGCAAATGAGAATCGTGAAGCACAGCAGAAAATCATGGACTCGTTCAACAATGTCCAGATGCAAACAATGACTATATTCCAGCAGATGATGGGAATGTTTACAGGTCACAACACTCCTGCCGGTCAAGCAGCTCCTTGGCCGAACACAGCTCCTGGGCCAAACGCTGCTCCTTGGCAGAATGCAGCCCCTACTCCGAACACAGCTCCTTGGCCAAACGCAGCCCCTACTCCGAACACAGCTCCTTGGCCAAACGCAGCTCCTACTCCAAACACAGCTTCTTGGCCGAACACAGCTCCTTGGCAGAACTCAGCTCGTGGGCCATCCCGCACAGCCTCCGTTCCTAACGCAGCTCCTGGGCCATCCCGCACAGCCTCTGGGCCATCCCGCACAGCTCCTTGGCCGAACACAGCTCCCGGACCATCCCGCACAGCTCTTGAGCCAATCGCAGCTTCTACAGTTAGGCCAAATGTTTCCCAAGGTATGGAGTTCCGCCAAGAGTATCATCGAGATGTACCGTCTAGACAGCAAAACACCGGTTTGGAAGAAGAAAATCACTACACTGAACTCTAAGAGGTTTTCGCTAATTTGCCTTGTCATTCAACACACTCCATAAGTATTCTTTTGTTTACAGCCATTTTCTCCATGATTTTTTGTAGTGGGTTGTGCAACTGTGCAAGCCAAATTAAATTGTATTCAACCAGTAGTCCGGTATCATTAACAAAATATCCAATCAGTTCATGGCTTATATTTGAGCATTGTACATGTAGTGTAGTCTTTGTGAAGAGACTATCTGCATTCTTAAGGCTTGAATATATATTCAATAAAACATATTCAAATAACTTTAGTAGGAGGCTGGTTATCGCCATTTGATAAGGTGGTCAAAAAGTTCAGAGCAAAATGTGTATTTTTTTGCACCTCACATTTTCTTACCATTTGCTGAACAGTTTTTGATCGATATTAATTATCAAAACACTTTCCACTCATTGGTATTCCTTAATTAATTAGTTTGTGATATATGTGATGTTTTTGGAAATAACTCTTTACAAAAAAAATTGCATTTGTTTGTGTTTGTTACAACTACAGTATATTGCCAGAAGAAAGATATAGCCAGTGAAGGAATCATAGTTTCTTATGTTTGTGAAAAGTATGTGTCTGTTGTTATGCATGCAAGGTAAATCATAAAACTTATTGTGTTGTTTATGTTACTTGTTTGTATATTTTGTAGTACTCTAGAACCTACATTATGTTTAGCATGTGCTGGACTCTTATGTTTTTAGTGTTTACACCAGTAAAAGTTGTTTTTCTTTCTTGTAAGGTCTCCTTTGAACCTTCATATATTCTGTAGTCTAGAATCTAAAGTACTAAAATCCAAAGTCTAATGTTTTTCTCATCCTATTATTCAAAGTTAGTATTCAACTTACACAACTTTGAAGCTTTATAATAGAGGAGCAGGTTTAGTTTTAGTCGGATTACAAAGAGCAATATTTACAGTATTCTACAAATATTTATAGTTTTTATACAATCTTTAGCCCACAAAATTGCCTTTGAAGTGAACATGTTTCTTGTTTGTTCTTTATTCATTTTATAACCATAATAAATTAAAGAACATATTATATGTAAAAATGTATTAAAGATTCATTTTTTTTGTAGAATATTTAGAAAGATTTATTGCAGAAAACATTTGTATTTGTCTTGTAAGTAGAGTATTTTTTTTATTTAAGTGCATAACATTGCCAGAAGATCAGTTATCCAAGCAAACCATCTTGTATAATGTATACTGTATGGAGAACTTTACATGTAACTGTGTGTTTTGCTGCAAACAGAGATGTTATTGTGTGTGAAAAGTCACCTCTTGACCAAAGAATCCATACTCGGGTATTGTGTCTTGCCAGTAGACATATTTAATAAATATTTAAACGTAAATACTATATGTGTAGCACTAAGTTAAAAAATTGTTTTGTGAATGATTTGTTTTTAATAAAAGTATGTTGATTTCAAAAGACATTCGTACATTGTCTCAATCTGTTATGCACAAAGAGTAACCTGATATTTGTCAAATGCATTTTAAGTGATCCATTAACTTTTTCACATAAGTAATATTTTGAGACTTGAGTCGTGTACCAACATTCTTGAGATTGAAAAATAATGTTTACCTAGTGAAAACAGAGAATATTGATGTCTGATTTGTCTACTCCTGTGACCTAGCAACAAGGTACAAGATATATTTGTTGAACTTTAATTTTATAAAGTTAATGGATCACTAAATTGAATGTAATAAGGATGCTAACTTGCTAAGAAAATAGTACCTGACTAGCTACTGAAAGAGATTCAAAAATTCAAACAAAATCAGAGTATGTATTCAGTCATATGATTGCATTTTATTGGTCTGAAATTCTGAATAAGTTCTTATCGAGCAGACACAAAGTGCAAAAATACACTTTTAAATTCTGCTTCTATTACAATAACCATGACATACAAATAAATACTGTGGCCATGTTCAATGGATCACGTTACACAAAATAAAAATCGACATAAGTACAGAAGGTCGTCAATGCTGAAAATAAACAATCAGTATTACATGTATATATATTATGTGATTGTGCCAAACATGTGCCTTTTTAATGGCAGTGTACACTTTGGTTTTATTGCTTGTTTTGTTTTATACATTTTACACTTTATACATGTAGTATTTAAATAAAGTTCAGTTAAAAAGCAACACATTATTTGTTCGTTTGTTAAATTCAAGTGAATTTGTTCATCAGTTAAGAACATTGATATTTCAGCTCTAAACAAGCATTACCAGTAATTTATACAGTGAAACCTCGTTATAAAGAGCTCTGAAGAAGAAAAAAATATAACAAGATAACTTGGCTGTTCCCAGATATTTTATAGTCTTCTGTGATTGTTACACCCATTTTTATAACAAGGTACATGTAATTTGCATGGCCCCAGCTCCCGAGAATCTTGTTATAAAAAGGTTCCATTGTATGTTGTTGTTGAATTGCAAATGTGGTGCAAGAGTTGTATACAGCATAATTTATAAAACGTAACATTACATTTGAAGTTTAAAAAATAATACTTTATTAAATTCCTTTTTCAATGACACACACAAACAAAAAAAATATGCCTATTTTGCGGAATGCAAAGTGAACATAGAAATTAGGAAATAGCAAGAAAGCAAATACATTAAGCAGAGTTTCACATCTAAAGGGAACATTTTTAGAAAAAAACATTCCATTATAATACCGACAGGAATACTTGTACTTCAATTAAAATGTGATAATCAGTTGCTCACTGTTGTATTGATGGTTATAAATATACAACGTTATACAAATAACGAATGGTTATGAGTTCAATAGTGCGAATATTATCATTAGTTGAAAGATTAACGTTCTATTCAACGTGGCGTCAGCCGGGTGGAATAGAATTAACGTTGATCTTTCAATGAATGAAAATAATTGCACTATTGAACAAATGAAAAAGAGTAATTATTTGTTCTACACAACATCGAAGTACCTAATAGAATGTTAATCTGTAATGCTTTGCTCGTTATATTTAAGATAAATTAAATTTGGAGTCAGGCCTTCACGTCAGATGCGCCCAGCTAATACAATGGGATATGTGCAGGGCAGGAAGGGCAATCTGCATATAACCAAAAATGCATGCTCGTTAAATAGTACTACGCCGAATGGTACCAAAATTGCACGCCTGTGCAATAGTACATCTATTGAATATCATGTGACCAACAATTCTCCAATCAAATGACAAGGAATACTTTATAATTGCTGAATTAATAATAGTAATAATATAATTGCTAAATTATTACCTCCCCAGCTGTAACAGTCCATAATCAGTTACGAGCTAAAGTGTTAAATGTCGGAATAGTCATCGAAAGGATGATAATCATGATACATGTTAAAAAAACTGTGGTGCTAAAATTACTATAGCCATATACTAAACACCTTCTAAGGGCTGTCGTTATTATAATTGCTGCTCATTTGTTATGACTCACACCCAAACAAATTCTCTGGGAGTATGTAGCACTGCAATCATAGAGGTGTATCAGGCAAATTTTCACCAGACCGAATCTACCAACTAGAAATGACTTGGAAAATAACAATTTTAGTACATGTACTTGAATTATTGTACAGTTCAATACATTTCATGACGTCTTGCACTCTTGCTACAGAAAGATGCTTGAATATATCCTTTTAATTTGTTGTACCGGTACTTCAATACTTCTTGACATAATCTTTCTTCACACAGTTAGAAATTTCAGTGACTGAAGACCACACAACCTAACTTTGGTCATAGTAACATTACAAAAAAAGGGCATAGAGAAAAGGAGCCTTCGTCCAAAATAGTTCTTGTAAACAGATCATCTGAAATAAAGTTGTATCATTACACCATGGATAGTGTCTTAGCAAGTAGTGTGATGTATAGAATATTGAAATACATTTTTTAAATTTCAGTTACAAAAAAAAAAACAAGGTAAGTAATTTTACGGCTAGTATGTTACAGTTTATCTGTGCATATTAAAATGATCTTTGCATAAGAAAAAGCATTTTGAAGTCATAAAGGAGGTTCTGGTTGGTATATTTGAAATGTTTCACATCATCCAAACTGTTGAAAGAAATTAATCCTATCAAATTGTTTCAAACAAATGTAGTCCCATATATGCAATTTCATGTATTTGTATCTATAAAAAGGACACAAGTGCATAATAAAGGTTGATAAAGGCAGTGTTCTCTACAATTACAAATCTCTCATGATTGCATTGCGGATTTCTACTGCGCTTGCATTTGCCTCCACATCTTGAATGATTCCTGGTTGACGTAATCCTTCAGCGGCCTCCTCTGCAGCTCTTTGTTGATCCCAAGCTTCATCATAGACGTCTTTGTGAATTTCACAGATATTGTGCAAAACACAACAAGCAGTAATAACGTCTGTAGCAAACATAGTGTCAACATCGTTTCTTTTCAAGAGCCTTCTCCAACGTCCTTTCAACCTTCCAAACGCATTCTCGACAACCATACGAGCTGAACTCAACCGGAAGTTGAAACGCTGTTGCTGCTGTGTGACATTGTTGTTGTTTATGAAACCTTTCATCAGCCACTTCTTCAGGGGGTAGGCAGGATCTCCGATGATGCAGACAGGGACTTCAATGCCATTGATGACTCGACTTTTCTATGATAAAAAACAAGAGAATTACACTCTGTTAAATGTTATAAACATTTAAACATAATTCATGGATCCTCAATATTATTGAGAGGCACATTTGCTCACAGTTTGGAGTAAAATGGTCAATGTTTCAAACTAAACACTATTTTCACCTGATTAACTTTTGAATAAACATGCTCAGGTCTGTTTGATTTGAAATGTGCACAATAAAATGTTGAAACAATAATATTTAGAAAGTTTGAAAATGTACCTTCCCATTCAAAATAAGAATATAGTCTTCCCATGCCAATTTGGGCACATTAGGCAGTGCAAATCTCTGATTCATTCGCCCAAAGCCACACGACTACGAAATGTAGCGAAAGCTACAGAAGGGGGCCAGTCCTCTGGTAACACATGTGATTATTTTTCCCTTCTCTGTTCTATGCCGAGCGACTGGCTAAAGTCTTCGGTATGGCATGGTCTGGGTTTGAACCCAGGACCTCCTGTGCATGAGGCGGGCACTCTTACCGCTCAGCCACCATTCTCGGTCTCAAAATAATAGATTCAACATTATTGATGTAGACATGAAAAATAGACAAATCAATGTACACATGAATTACATCATCAAGGTCAAGTGTTTTGGATACAAATTCAGCCAATGATATGAAGTTATTTTTTTAACTTCTATTTATCACAAATTTGACAAAAATCAGACTAAAAATATGATTATAAATATAAGTTACCTCAGGAGGGAACAGCAAGCCACCTTGATGACGTTCTGCCAGTGCAAAAATATCAGAAAATGCAAGAACTCGAGCATCATGAGTCCGCCCTGGCCAGCCTGTGAAGACATCCGTGAAGCTGAAAAGAAAAAAAAATACGCTATACTCTAAACCACAGGAACGTTTTCTAATACTACAAGTGTTGACATACGGTGTCACTCATACCCCATTTCTACATTGTGATTGTTTGTGCCAAGCTAGGTATGACCATTCACTTCCCATACTAGTTATTCACACGATATCATTGTAGCACAAACTTTGCATTCTTAAAGCATGGGTGCCGGCACCGGATGTTCTGAGTACCGACACCCACTTCTTGTCAACTTACACAAGACTATAATCTGTATAACCATGTCTGTACAATGTGACATTCCTCTATTTTACCCTATCAATTGAATAAATACAACATTTTACCCGATATGCTATGAGTATGGCTATGCTGTGTTAAATGGGAGTTTTAGATTATTATTGTATCAAGATTGGAGGAGAACTCTACAGAAACTGTGATAATTTGATTAAATGTAATAAATACGCTAAGTAATTCAACAATTGTTTTATTATTATTACCAATAGTTATGATCGACGACTGCTTGCAGAACAATCGAGTGCCATCCCTTTCGGTTATGATAATCTGCTGGTTTTTCAACCGGTGCTATCACTGGTAGGTGGGTTCCATCTATTGCACCAGCACATTGTGGGAATCCCCTTCTCTCAAAGCCCTCGATCACCTGATCAAGTCTATCTCCTTGTGGTATGGATATATACCGGTCCAATAGGATAGTATTGATGCCGTGGCATACCTCCCTGGCGGTCACACAGAGGGTGGAAATTCCAATACCAAACAGTGTTGATATGCTGCGGTATTCCGAGGGGGTAGCAAGCCACCATATAATTGCAGCAAGTCTCCTTCTGTGGTCAATAGGCACCCCGAAGTTTGTTGTTTGTTTCTCCAATACTGGTCGGAGTTCATGCGCCAAAAAGTTAAATGTCTCTTTCGACATACGAAAATGTTGACGCCATTCTTCATTACTGAAGTTCGCAACAGTCCGGTACCAAAACACAGAGCCCTGACTTCGGTCACGCCGATAGATATTCCGATCTGTCACGGACCCGTCCGCCACGGCCATGGAGACTAGCCGGAATCTCATTTCCCTCTGTAAGGAGCTGAAAAGCCACGATCTCCGTGCTCGAGATCGGCAAAACTGCTGCCTCCTCCTGCGTACTTTAGCCTCATACTCGTTTTGCAACCAGACATATTGCATTAAAAAAAATGCTTGTTTGGACTGTAAAGTCAGTAGTAAAGGAAATAGTAGCAACCACTGTAGATCCATGATTGCGTCGTTAAATTGTAGAGCTACCGTACCTGCGCACTATACTAGAATGCTTGCACTGTACTGTTATGCACTGCCGAATCAAAAAAACGCGCGCCAGCAAGCACAAGCGATTGCCCAATAATTCTTCACTTCCGGCATGGGCTCGCCACAGCGAGTGAATTTCACCGAATTTCACCGAATTTCATCGGCAGTTAGAAACCGACAGGGGGAAAACTGCGGTTTCACCTTTGTTTACATAAGGAAAATTTAATCGGTATTTTCATCGGTGTGACTCCGATAGAGTGCAGTTAGAAAAGGGTATTAGACTATCTAGAGAAATTTGTTAGAAGTTTGTAGGATCTAGGATAGTGGAGATAGAAAGGAAGATAGAAAGGCTTTAAAATGGACCAGAAACAGACAAAATGGCGTCTGGACGTTTACGCATGAGTGATTTCAGAAAACGAAAAAGTAGGTGACCTGGATGAGATGCTAGAGATGATGCCTACGAAATTTGAAAGGAAATGGACATGATGAAGGCACCTAACTAGGAATAACAAGCACTATGTGCAAAACGAATGTGATTTCCGGACGATAAGGAATATACTAAGGAGAATATTAATGGGGCAGAATGTGAACGAAAACAAGACAATGACGAAGGTCGTCATTGCAATTACAATAGGGACTTTTAGATTGAGTAGACGAGAACACGACGTACGCCGACTGATCATGCGTGTCAACGTACGCAACTGCCCACGTTGACTACAATTAGAAATCGTTTAGATTGCACTCGACGATATACATGCATGCAGGAAGTAACACTATGAATTACATGACAGACAAAGAAAGAGGACAAAATATACAGTTCCTCATTCTACCCTCAACAATAGGCCATATTCTTAATGTAACCAAATTTAATGCATAGGTCTTTGTGAAGTGCCTCAATACAAATTATTTCATTCACCTGATAGGAATAGTAGTATTTCAATAGTCAGAATGCAACTGCATATATTAAGTGTTGCTAGGTAGGTCAAGCCATAATGTGTGTCCAACGTGGCAACAACTAATGTATGCAGTTAGGATTCTGTCTATTGAAATACTATTATTCTTATCAGGTGAATGAAATAGTTTGTATTGAGGCACTTCACAAAGACCTATGCATTAAATTGGTTACATTACGAAAATGGCCTATTGCATCCCTTCACTGCTATTATGTAGAAATGTGCAGAACAGGTGAATATGCATGTGACACTTGTTCTACACATTTTTACATAATAGCAGGGAAGGGATGTTCTTTTGTCTACCTGAGGAACTGTATATTTTATGCGCACGCGGCATATACTAGTACCGTACTAGATTTAGGAAAATCAAGGTTGACGAATTCTCGATCGCCGACTGAGACGGCGTGACGCATGCGCAGTGCCTTAAAATGACGTCACACGTTGCAGTCAAAGCTGTAAACGTGCAAATCTAAAAGTCCCTAATGGCGCTGACCTCTGACTTGTGTTAGAGCTGTTTCCGTTGAATGTGCTGTATATAGATGAAATGCATGCAGTGCGACACTGGGATGTTCTGATGGTTGTGATGTGGGATGCTTAATGTTAGCGTGCTAGCGTGCGGTATGCCAGTTGAGATCGCCATATGCCATGACGTGGTTATCACATACTAAAGAAAAACACTGGTACAAATTAAAGAAAATTAGAGGGAGAGGGAGAGATTGAGGGAGAAAACTTAAAAAAGAGAAATATTTCGACAGAATTATTAAAGAAACAATCGGACTTTGTAAAATTCACAATGTTCTGTAATGAAATAAAAAGAAATACCAGCAAAATGGCGATCTAGCAGTGCTTGATTATTACCAATGCCAGTTGAGATCGCCATGACGTGATAAGCACGTCATGGGATATGGCGATCTCAACTGGCATACCACACGCTAGCACGCTAACATTAAGCATCCCACATCACAACCATCAGAACATCCCAGTGTCGCACTGCATGCATTTCATCTATCCCTTATAAAATAAAATAAAAACCATGGTAACCATGGTAATCAGCTGATCATTAACACAATAGCTCTTTCAGCTGCTGTGTGAATCCCCGCATGTATGAATGGTTTTGGCAATGTGACGATCAAGGATCGTTGTATCACAGTGCAGTGCAGTGTAGCCTATACTGGACATGTGTGTACATGCAGCTAGCTATAAACTACGTGCACTATATTCACAATCCAGCTTCATGTCTCGTGTTTTCTTGGTGTTTTAGATCTGCAAAATCATACTGAATACCGTTTTCCCCGGCTAATCTACAACAGTATGGGTAAGTTTAAGAATTATCTACTTTATTTACAATATGTACATAGATCTAGTCAGGGGCGTACGCAGGATTTCTTCAAGGGGGGGG